>JAJHPC010000005.1:4707109-5299609 GCA_024447665.1 Juncus inflexus
TCTATATTGTAGTCATTAATTTAAATTTAGTATAAAATATAATTTTTTTATTTAATGGAATAAAATATACATGAAAATAAATATATGAGGGGTATTTTAGTCTTTTACAAATCAAAATTGGATGGAAAAGTTGAATTTAACACCATAGGGGGCTAACAAAAATTGAATTCACTTTATAGGGGGTTTTTGAAGAACATTGAAAAGTTAGGGGGTTTTTGATAAATAGCAGAAAAGTTAGGGGGTTTTTGAAGAATTTCCCATTCATTAAAATATAAATAAATTTCTTTTTCTTCTTTAAAAATTTATAATTCATAATGAAATATTTTATTTATAATGTTAAAATTAGAGGTGGCAAATAGGCGTGTTGGGCCGAATTCGGGTCAGGTCATTTCGGGTTCCGGGTCGTTCGGGTATCAGGTTTCTCGGGTATCGGGTCGTTCGGGTCTCAGGTCGCTCGGGTTACGGGTCAGGTGGGTTCGGGTTACGGGTCAATCGGGTTACGGGTCATTCGGGTTTGTATTTCGGGTAATTCGGGTCTATATTTCGAAAATGTTTGGTCTGCGTTTTGAGCAAATTCAAGTTTGTATATAGATAGAAATATCAAAAATTCGACTTAATTTTCATAGTTCTTAAAATTGGAATCAGGATCGGAGTCATTCACTGTCTGTGTAGTGAGAATTGTCCGATTCAGATCGGAATCGGCCGAGTCGAATCGGAGAATCGGATTTTTTTAAAGTATTATTTTTAAATTACAAAATGAAATAAAATGAAAAATATTTTAAAAGTTATAAAAATATGGAAAGATTCAAATAAAATATAATCATATACATTTGGATATATCTATTATATATATTATTTTTGACTATATTTTTTATTTAAGAGGGGCAATGAAAAACATATCGTAAAAGTGTGTTGTTTTTTTTTCTTTTTATATTGTAACAATGCAAGTACATATATTATTGATATGCTCTTTTAGATCATATAATAAATGGACACATATTATATTATATTATATTATATTATATTATATTATATTATATTATATTATATTATATTATATTATATTATATTATATTATATTATATTATATTATATTATATTATTGTATTGTAGTATTGTATTGTATTGTATTGTATTGTATTGTATTGTATTGTATTGTATTGTATTGTATTGTATTGTATTAGATTGTATTATATTATATTGTATTATATTATATTCTATTATATTATATTATATTATATTATATTATATTATATTATATTATATTATATTATATTATATTATACTATATTATATTATATTATATTATATTATACTATATTATATTATATTATACTATATTATATTATATTATATTATATTATATTATATTATATTATATTATATTATATTATATTATATTATATTATATTATATTATATTATGTTATATTACATCATACTATATTATATTATACTATATTATAATACATTATACTATATTATACAATGTTACGTTATGTTAGTTATATTACATCATACTATTTTATTATACTATGTTATGTTATGTTATGTTATGTTATATTATGTTATATTATATCATATCATTATATTATGTTATATTATGTTATGTTATATTACATCATACTATATTATATTATACTATATTATAATACATTATACTATATTATACAATGTTACGTTATGTTAGTTATATTACATCATACTATTTTATTATACTATGTTATGTTATGTTATGTTATGTTATATTATGTTATATTATATCATATCATAGTTATTACAATACATTATACTTCATTATATTACATTATACTATGTTATACCGTATTATACAATGTTGCATTATGTTATGTCATGTTAAGTTATATTATATTATATTATGTTACTTTATGCTAAGTTATGTCATATTATGTATACTATATTATATTATACTATGTTATGTTATATTATATTATATTATATTATCTAATATTATATTAAAATTATGTTATATTTTTAGATTGCACCATACTATTTTATTATGTTATATACTGAAGGATTTGAGTCTCAAGCGCCACCAGGCTGGGCTTATCGACAATGAAGCGAGCGACGTGTACTTTTGGTTGGCGAGAATGACGTAAGCAACGTGGCCATAATGTCTCATAACCGGCCAGCAACTTAGGATCTGGCAAGTGGCGACGACGCGAGAAACAACAACACGAGTGGTGTTTGGTGAGTGGATCTTCTATCAACTGAAGGGTAAACCGAGTAGAAGATTCCTAAAGGTGGCGCACTTGGACAGAAAATTATTATTATTATTATTGTTGTTGTTGTTGTTACTACTATATTATTATTATTTTTTTTATTATTATTGTTGTTGTTTTTGCGGGCTTGCCCAGAAGCAAACTCATTCCACAGCCAGAATATCGAGCTCCCCATTGCATTTCCCTCAATGGACCTTCATCTTTGAAGGGTAAACCGAGCAGAAGATTCCTAAAGGTGGCGCACTTGGACAGAAAATTATTATTATTATTATTATTATTGTTGTTGTTGTTGTTGTTGTTGTTGTTGTTACTACTATATTATTATTATTTTTTTTATTATTATTGTTGTTGTTTTTGCGGGCTTGCCCAGAAGCGGACTTGAAATCATTAGCTTTCTCAAATACCTAGGATTAAAATTATGGATTTTATCCAAGATAAATGTCTTTTAAAAACTCGAAATCACAACATTTCTAATTTATTGGGAAATTTTGAAAGAACTAGTACTGGGCACGCACGGTGGTAATTTCCAATTTTGTTGGAAGCATTTTCAATTATCTATTTCTGGAGTTGATATGTATAATAATTGGATTATGCTACAATTAAGAAAAAATAATTATTATTATGATTTATGTGTACTATTATATCTATTGTTTGTTTATTTCTTTTACGACGTTGGTATCAGTTGATACCAACTGGTTCTCATACAATTTCAAAATAATATTGGAAAAAATTAGTTCGTATATATTTGTTATTATTTGAGTGGTGCTACAAACAAGTTCAAAAATGCTAAATGCAATTTCATATAACAAATTACCAACCCATTACTAATTACATTCAAATCTATTTATATACAAAAATTACCTACCCAAACACAATTATCAATTAATACAACAAAATACTAATTGAATACAAAATTCATAATTTTTGTTTTCTTGATTTACTTACTTTTTATTCTTTATTCTTATGTTAGAATTTTGCTTTAACATGTGAGTGCCATTTCAGTTGTTTGATTTCCTACTGATATTTTGCTTTAACACCAAATATCCGAGTTAGTACCATCTTCCAACGAACCTTCTCTTTATCAATTAAACCCTCCATTCTTTTATCAATTGTTTCTCCTTTTTCTAGTCCGGTTTGCAAAGCCACCCATCTCGAAACATTGTCAATATGATCTCTATTTCTTTCGTGTTCTCTTAGTTTTGTTGGAAGATTATGCCAATCATTAATTCCCTCTTCGGCCAAACCCGTTGCCATTGGTTTATCCTTGAATAATTTGCAACAAAAACAAAATACCTTATCCAACTCATTTGAATATACAAGCCATTTTCTTTCATGTTTCTCGCCATTACGAAGATGACGGATATAATGATTGCAAGAGAAATGTCTCCCCCGAATACCTTGTTTGGGAAATACATCATTTTCTTTTAAAATCATAATAGGACCTCGTTTAACCAACAATATTCTTTTGGTATCATTAATATTCCCCCACAAACCGGGATCATAATTTACATCGACATCTTTTTCAAGATTAAGCAAACCCCTATCTGTAATTTCTTCATTATGCACTTCCCTAATTTCTTCATTGTTCCCCTCTGTACTTTCTTCATTTGCTACAACAACATTTTCAACCAAAAGTTCCTCATCAACAACTGAATTGTTAGTTTCTTCTTGATTAACTAAGCTCGAACAATTTTCTTTTTGTCGCTTTGCATCAAATAGCTTAGAAACTGAACCGGAAAGTGATTTTTCAAGTTCACATCTTTTTTGCTTTTTTTTCCTATTATAAAATCCAGTGCGCTTACGAAACCGCTTTTCATTTTTCATCGTAATTCAATATTCTTCTCTCTTGAACAATTTGTTGAACACCTTGTTTGCAAGAAAAAAAAATAACTTAATGAAATATATTACAACTAAAACTAGGAAAAAAAATAAAAAAAATAGAACAATAAGAACATAGATGGAATAGATAAACATAATATAAATAATAAATTAACATCTACAATATACCTTGTATACTTGAGCATGGAGGATGAAAAGTATGAAGTGGACGGTTAAATATTCTTTGCCGTGGCTAATGGCTTCCTCTTTTATTTTCTTTTTTTTTTTTCTTTCTTGGACTCTTAGGTAGGTTGCGTGTGCGGTGCAAGCAATGTTACGAGAATGCGCTAGACGCCGTTTGTTAAACTATTAGTAACGGTTTTCATGAAAGAACCGTTACTGATTGGTTTAATTACGTAACGGTTCTTTAGGAAAAACCGTTACTAATATATAATTAGTAACGGTTTTTATTAAAGAACCGTTACAAATATGCATAAATAGATTTTTTTACAATTGCGTAACGGTTCTTTAGGAAAAACCGTTACTAATATATAATTAGTAACGGTTTTTATTAAAGAACCGTTACAAATATGCATAAATAGATTTTTTTTTACAATTCTGTAATGGTTTTTATTAAAGAACCGTTACAAATATGCATAAATAGATTTTTTTTATATTTCTGTAACGGTTCTTTAGGAAAAACCGTTACTAATATATAATTAGTAACGGTTTTTATTAAAGAACCGTTACAAAATGCATAAATAGATTTTTTTTTATAATTCTGTAACGGTTCTTTAGGAAAAACTGTTACTAATATATAATTAGTAACGGTTTTTATTAAAGAACCGTTACAAATATGTTACATATTTTTTTTTTTTCTTTCTTAACCAAGTTATACAATGTATAAAATATCTATATACATAATACATAATATGGTTGCCCTTTGACCCAATGGTTGCCCTAGTCCATTGTCTTGTTGGGCTTGTTATAGGGCCGGGTCTGAAAATATGGGAATCTCACTAGTCATCTTTTACTTCTTTTTAACTCTGATCATTTTTGCTCCTTTTGCTGACTCTTCTAGGATTACGTTTTCAAAGCCTTTTAAGATCCAAAATAGTTTTACTGACATAAACCGGACAATTAAATTACTTGATGTTGTGAGATTATAACCACAATAACCTAACTACGCAATAATCATATTTAATAAAGACCGACCAATATTTACACATCAGAATTATTGGAAACATAAAATAAAACCAAGGGTACGTGATTCTGGTACTCCACACAAACAAAACATCCCTCTTTCAACCGGAAAAATACATCCCTTTTTTCCAGCCATTTCCACAATTTCATTAAAGTTACAAAAGTTAACAAAAAACAAAAAAATAACAAAAGGGTAAAAAAGACTAAATATGTTACAGCAGTCTAAATCCTACTACTTCCTCCATTTTTCAATTACTTTAGAAAGGCCGAACAGTATTTACAAATCAGAATTGCAGAAACATAATATAAAGCCCGGACGTTCAAAATTATAAGTAGCCCACATCAACAAAACATCCCTCTTTCAAGTTGAAACACTGGATATAAACTATTTTCCAGACCTAACGGGATCAACAATGAAAAACACATCCCTTTTTTCCAGCCATTTCCACAATTTCATTAAAGTTACAAAGTTAATTAAAAAAACAAAAATTATAACAAAAGGGCAAAAAAGACTCAATATGTTATAGCAGTCTAAAACCCTACTGCTACCTCCATTTTTCACCACCAATACTACTGTTATTATTACTACAAATATTTCCACCATTTGATTCAAAATGCATTTTAAGCGCAAAGGTCGAAACAAACCCATACCACTACTAACTCCTACTTGCTGTACCACCATACCAAAACCGTTTCTCCTGTTCGAAACGAACTGTTGCATGTGAGGATGCTGAAAGCTTGATAAACTCACATTATGATTATTATTCACAGTACCACTGAGATTAATGATAGGTAAAACTCCAGCCAGCGATTCTTGGTACTTAGCTACAATTCGGGCCGATTCAGTCTGGATCTACTTGCTCTGATTTCTCTTATCATACCGGTACTGGTACCGGAAAGTCCCTCACCACCATCCTTTGTTGACTTGTCAACACCCATACCGATACCGATATCTATACCAATATCTTCCAAAATCACAACTGGTACAGATCCCTTCTTCACACTTTGCTCTACATCCAACTTAACTTCCAAACTGCTTTTCACAAAACTATGGTTTTTCTCCTCTTCACAAATCAGTTTTATCATTCAGATCAAGAACAGTACCAGTTTCTTCCTAATCGACCGAAATCTCAGAATCCTCATCCAAGCTTTTAACCCTCGATTTGACAAGACCCGTTTGACCCGCTTTTGAAACCAGGTCGGTCGAACTAGTAATGCAAAGAGCTCACCGCTTCAGAAGGAACTGCTTTCCCGATTCCCTCCGGAACATTGGCAGCCAGAGATTCCTTGTCCTCCAAGGAATTATAACAGGTACGGGATTTCGTACCGCCGTAAGAACCCTTCTGTTTTCCGCCTCTTGCCGGCCTGATTGTACGAGGCATCAATACAAGAAGCGCCAAGTATGTCCAGCGAGGATCCGCCCGATTCGTGTCTCCATTTTCTACCGAAATGGGACTTCAAAAAACTCTCTGATTTATTCTGCTTCAGTTCAGATTTTTTTCCTCCTTCCTTTTTAGCTCGAGTGGCCTTCTCACAACCGCAAAACTCTCAGATTGGATTTCTTGTAGCAGAATTCTCCGCCCAAAATGCTGCAAGAAGAAATTTAATAAGAAAAACATATTAGAAAATCAACAACAAGGACCAGAATATACAAAAGACAGAGAAATAAGGTACATAACCTATTGGGAGCGCGATCCACATTAAAACAAGCATGAAATCGTCACAAAGTTTGAAAACTCCCTGCCAAGCTGGCACCACATTGAAGAACCCACCAAAGACTTTGAACGGCATCAGACTCCCCCCCAAGCTAGCGCCACATGGCACTCGCAGAACCTGCCACATAGCATTGCAGCAGTCTTTTCCTCAGTAATCGGACTAGCCTCCACAACACAGTACCCCTTTCTATCTGCCTTGTCTCCATGAATCTTCATAAAGCCACCGTTTCAATTAACATAATGCTGCAAAAGGGGAAAAATAAACAAATAAGCGGGAATCAACAGTTACACCACCATAAATTCACATAAAAAGATTAAAAAAAAAAACTATATAAATACCTTAAGTAGCCTTCTCTTGGGAGCAGATCCACCTGAAGAACATAATTAAAAAACATATTCTCCTCTGTGGCCCTTTGCCTTTCACAATTTAATACATTAAAAGAAAAAAGAGTCATCTGACCTAGAACATAAAAATTCATTTTCCAAAAACCAAATGCAAAGGATCAAAAAGTGCAGATAGCATAATATAAAAAGCAAAATCAACTACGACAAGTCATCCGACTCGCATCATGCATGTTAACATTAAAACAAAACAAAAAAATCCAAACCATAATTTTTTTATTATTAATCGTATTTAATCCACTACAAAGCTAAGTTTATTATTAATAACTAGCAGTCACACAGCTAAGAATCGACAAACCGAGCAGGGAATGTGCAGGCGCACTCACGCCTGCACATTCCCATCCAATCAATCCATGCGGAGTTTCGTGTGCAACATACACTCACACGCGCACACACAAACTCCGCCCGCCACCTGGCATGTGCACGTGCACATGCCCGTTCCACATTCCATCCTTCCTAGAAAAAATCAATATGTGGAGGGATGAGGCCCATATCATCCTGCTCCTCCTTTTTCTTGTTATCGCGTCTCTTAAGAAAGTCGAGCACTTTCTGGCTGAGAGGGTGAAATGTGGTAATTTTGTGACCGGCCTGTAAATTACGAGACCAAATGATGATCTGATTAGATCTTTTTCATTCATGTTACGGATTAATCAATCAAAGAAGGAAATAAAATTTATAAAAAATAAATAATGATAACCTCATCAGCTGTTGCCTCCTCCTTTCTTGCTTCCTCACGTTTCTCAGTCTCTTTGGAACTCTCCGTGGAAGCATTCACCTCCTATTATATTAATACATTCACAAAGATTAAAAACAAAATAAACTGAAAACTGGAAATAAAAGATTATATATATATATATATATATATATATATATATATATATGATTATGTTATGCATAGGAGAGTGTTTACCGTGTTATTCACGACCACATCAAGGGCCTCAACCTTGATTTTGTAGCCATACTTTTTCTTGTCCAAGGGGCATAACCTGCAGCCCGAATAGCCAAGCTTTGCGCGGCACTTTGCACAATGCACCTTCATCTTAGAAGGATAAATTCCACAAAACAAGCCATACGGCTGTTGATTCACGCTGAACTCATCAGCGTCATAAAAGACGAAATTGCCCTTGCTTATGCAAGCAAGGGAGCCCAAATAGAGCTCCGTTTGGCAAGTGCCGCACCTTGAAAGAGAAGAAAGGGAGAATTAATTGATTTAACAATTGAAAATGGGATAAAAGTGAACTTTTTTTTCCATAAAAGCAGAGAAGAAAGAAAAGAACAAACAACAAAGAAAGAAATCAACAAGCAAAACACCCAAATCCCTAGCCTAATCTAGATAAAAGTCAAAATTAAGTTACCTGTACTTAAAATGCGCCGTGGCAGCTAGAACCTTGTCCATTGTATTCTCTCTTTACTCTTCCTTCTTCTCTTATCAGAAATTCGCAAATTGCTTTGTTCCTGTTCCTCTCTCATTTCCTCTAATGCGGATAGCTTTATACTGGGAATCGTTCTACGTATGGGTCTCACAACTCAGCAATCTATTCTAAAATGGGAAAAACTCAGCAACCAATTCATGAGGTGGCGTCAACGTCTAAATCTGGCGGGAATGAAGTTCTGGACCGAACGGGAGGCGGTGGAGCTTCCACAACAGCGAAGCAGATCCAGATCTGGAAAATCTGAGATTTCATAGCTCCGCTCCGCTCCGGTCGGTCACCAGTCGTCGCCTCCTCTGATATTTCTTTCAGACCTTGAATCGGGTTGCAAAGCAAGTTCAGATGAGGGTAGCACAAAAATATCCATCTAAAAGCACGGACTTCAAATCATGGATTTAAATACTAAGACTTCAAATCATGGACTTTCTTCTAACCAAGATTTGACATACACAACGCTAAGACTCAAAACACCAAGACTTAAAATCATGGTCTTTTCAAATACCAAGACATAAGATTACAAAACCAAGGGTCCATGTAATAATTGGTGATTAGACTATTCAGTCAGTTTTTAACTCCTACCATCCGTTTTAATCCTTCAACTAATCACTCATGAGTCATGATAACATGCAATTGAATGGCAGTTCATGTGACTCTCATTCCTCAATTTTTTTGGCATGAAAATATTCTAATAAAGCCCTACCTTATATGATGCCTAAATTGAAAATATATGAACTAGATTTCTGAGTTTTATGCTCAATCTAACATTTCATGAGTGATCATTTGCTGTCATACCTCCAGTAACCTTTTTTCAAATATAAACTATTTTAATTATGAAAATGATTAACTTAAGGGCTCGTTAGGCATCATTTTCGTTTTGTAAAAACAAAAATCAGTTTTCTGTTTTTGTTTTCAAAAAAACTGTTTTTTGTTTTTAATATTGATAATAATTTTTCCTAGTTATTATTTAATCAAATGCACATTTATAACATTTTCAGTGTTAATATATCAAGTTTTCAGCGTCAATATGCCGTTTATAGTACCGACATAATATTTTCAGCGTTAATATACCGTTTTAAGTACCAATATATCATTTTCAGTATCAATGTACCAATTATAATGTTGATTTATCATTATTGAGTATTAATATCCTATTTTCAGTAATCATTTTTAGGGTTAATATATTATTTTCGATGTCAATATATTGAGTATTCAGTGTCAATCTACCGTTGACAATATCAATATATAATTTTCCGTGCCAGTATACTATTTTCAGTGAAAATATATTGTTTTTAGTGTATTAAAATACCGTTTTGTAGTATCAATAGAACACTTGCAATGTCAATATATCATTTTTAGTATTAAAAAATGTTAATATATCATTTTTAATATCAGCATATATCATTTCTAGTCTCAATATACCATTTCAGTGTGAATATAAAGATTTCAGTATTAATGAATCTTTTTTCAGTATCATTATATTATTTTCAGTGATAAGTTATTTTTTTTACTGCAATATAAAGTTTCAGGTTCAATATTTTTAAGAGAAAAGTTCATTTTTGGCTCTTCAACAATTCAATTAGTCCATTTTTTACCCCTCAACTTTTTATTGGTCTTTTTTTGACCCCTCAACTATTGAATTAGTCTCTTTTTGATCCTTCCATCCGTTATATGCTTATGTGTCCGTTAACTTGACACATAAGCGATGATTTGGCATGTATTTATGACGTGGCAATTTTGACATGGTAATTATTTGAAAAAAATATAAAAAAATTAATCCCTCATTTCTTTCACGCGTATTCTTTCTATCTTATTTTTTTTTGAAAAAAAATTAATTTATGAAAAAATTCATATCGAATCAAACTTAAGGGGCAATTTTAGAAAAATATAAGATAGAAAGAATACGAGAGAAAGAAATGCCGGGATTAAAAAAAATATTTTTTTCAAATAATTACCGTATCACAATTGCCACGTCATAAATACATGTCAAATCATCGCTTATGTGTCAAGTTAACGGACACGTAAACATTTAACGGATGAAAGGGCCAAAAAGAGACTAATTTAATATTTGAGGGGTCAAAAATGGACCAATAAAAAGTTGAGAGGCCAAAAATAGACTAATTAAATAGTTGAGGGGTCAAAAATTGACTTTTCTCTATTTTTAATTAGTGTCAATTTATTTTTTTTTAGTGGATATAAAGTTTTACAGTCAAAATTCCCTATTAATGTGAATATACTATTTTTTACGCCAACTTATCTTTTTTAGTGCAATACAATATTTCAAAGCCAATATTCTCTTTTTTAGTATTACCATATTATTTTTGTATGGTTTCGGACATTTATTGGTTTGGCAAATGAAAAACAAAAAAGAAAAAACATTTTTTTCTTGTTTCCAAAATTCAGTTTATTTTTTGCCATTTGAACAGAAAAAAATGGAAACAGAGCCATTTTGCCAAACATTCTCCAGAAAAAAAATTGAAAACAGAAAATGACAACGATACCAAACGAGACCTTAAGGTATTGGAGAAAAATCAATCTTGAGCATCAAGCAAACTCATTTCACAGCCAGAATACCGAGCTCTGCGTTGCATTTCCCCCATCTGAACTTCATCTTTGAAGGGTATACCGAGCAGAAGAATCCTAAACCGAACAGAAAAATCTTTAGACAAAAAATTATTATTATTATTATTATTATTATTATTATTATTGTTGTTGTTGTTGTTGTTGTTGTTGTGGGCTTGCCCAAAATCGGGAATCGAAATCATTAGCTTTCCCAAATAGTTAGATTTAAAACATGGATTTTACCCAAGATAAATGTCTTTTAAAAACTCGAAATCACAACATTTCTAATTTATGGGGATTCCAATTTGATCGTACTTTTTTTTATAAAAAAAAACAGACTTTTGAGTCCTATAGTCTCACCAGCACAAGTCAGTAGAAATGAATAAAGAAAAAGTGAGCACTTTCACTTTCATAACAAAAATGCAACATAATTTGGAACAGTTTATCAATTTTAAATCTCATTAGTCATCTTTTTA
Source organism: Juncus inflexus (assembly GCA_024447665.1). Taxonomy (NCBI): domain Eukaryota; kingdom Viridiplantae; phylum Streptophyta; class Magnoliopsida; order Poales; family Juncaceae; genus Juncus; species Juncus inflexus. Next base: position 4,718,955 of record JAJHPC010000005.1, read on the forward strand.
CTTCTCTTTAACTCTGATAATTTTCGCTCCTTTTGCTGACTCTTCTAGGATTATGTCTTCAAAGCCTTTTCATATTTTTGACAAAGCCGAAGTTTAATATTTTTGGGATTATTTATGTGTATGACTGGATGTATCTACTCTTAAGAACCGTAGAGATTTTCTTCCAGTATGGATGAGAGAAATTTTCACGTTTATATTATACACCATAATTATGTTTATTACACTTGTTTAATTTGTCTCTTTCATTTAACCAACTAATTATATTTGTCATTATTCCTTCATGCCACATAGATCAGCTCCAATTATTAAAACAGTTTCACAGTTTCAATTTAACATTTACAATAATAAATATTTTGGAAGCTTTCAGTACACGATATATATATCTTTGAAATAAAGAATAATATATATTTTCTTATGTTATTTTAATAAGTAAAAGAAAAACAGAAAAAATTGAAGTATTTGTTAGTATATTTTGTGAGTAAATAATTCATCTAATTCAAAAAAAGAAAAAAAAAAGAATAGATAATTCAATTCTGCTACCTTGCACAACAGAGTATTCAGGTATTTGGTTAATTGAGAATCCTTGTGTTTTATTAAGATCAGAAGTGCGAGATCTCAATTTTCCAGTTTTTTTATCTAAGATCCAGGATTTCAATTCTCAACAAATAATGAATATATTTTCAGGTTAGTTGGGCTGTTATGATTCGAAATCTCATTTTTTTTTTGTTTCGGCTACAGGATTTTGTAGGAAACGATTTAGGAAAAGGAATAGGTTTTCGAGTTTTGGGGCTAGGCTACAGGAGGCGGGGATATCTGTGTATTGAATGAATTTTGGTATGTCATCTTCTCAGATAAGGGTCTCCCTTTTATAGCACCGAGAAACTCTAATCTTGGTGAGAACGCACGAGATTTATTTCTATACATGGCCCTCCAGCTACGCATCCTAATTTGATTGATCCCCTTTCCATGTATATTATCACAATTAATAGTTTCCTTGTGAGACAAAGGTACATATAGAAATATATCTAACATCTGCCACTTGCGTATTTGCCAAACAAAAAACTTATGACACCGGTTACTCTATACTAGATAGACCATATGCATAAGCTCCCGCTATCCCTGATCAATATTCATATTCATGCCATTAAATTACTCCAAATATTAGATAGACCCAGTTACAAAACAACTCAGATATTTCTGAGTCCCATCAAGTTAACATACTTGATGAAATCATTAAAACTGATTCCATTCATTAAAGGATCAGGAACCATATCAAAGGTTGAAATATAACTTACCTTGACCTCATGTCTTTCCACCAAATTCTTGATATAGTGATACTCGATGTCTATATGCCGTCCTTTATAACTATTGGACCCACTATTAATCAACGAAATAGCAGTTCTTTATCATAGTATATATCAACTGGTCCACTAATAATACCGAGACCAAAATCAGATAAAAAATCTTTTTATCCAAACGGCATGTGTAGCTGCCATTCTACATGTAATATACTCTGCCTCATGTGTGTATCATGCCAGCACACCAAGTCTAGGTTGACCTTCTAAGGGACATTGTGACATATATAATTTTTTATCGTTTACCACAGAGGTTGGAGCAGGTGTACTATTTTGCATTCCAAATCTTTTGATTATTTGCTCTGAGTATCTTTCCTAAGTCAGACATAACATCTTATTCTCTTTACCTCTAATAATCTGAATTCCTAGGATATAAGATGTTTCACCCATGTCTTTCATCTCAAACCAAATACTAAAATTAGATTTGATTTTATTAATTAATTTCAAATCATTATCACATAGTAGAATGTCATTTATGTACAACGATAAGACACAAAAATTACTCCCACTTTTCAAAGTATACACACAATTGTCTAATTTGTTTACAACAAATTCTAGTTGTAAAACAAACTTATGGAAAATCAGATACCACTGACGAGAGGAATGTTTCAGACCATACAAGGACTTCCTTAACTTGTACACTTTGTCTTCTTGGTTCTTTATCTCGAACACTTCAGGTTACCTCATATATATGACCTCCTTCAAATCACCATTGAGAAATGTAGTCTTCACATCCATTTGGTACAATATCAAATATAGATGTGAAACTAAAGACAATAATATCCTGATAGACGCAAACTTTACCACTGGAGAATATGTCTCCTGATAATCCACACTCATAACTTGGGTGAATCATTTGGCTATCAATCTAGCCATATACTTATCTATCGTACCATTCGGCTTTAGTTTTCTTTTAAATATCCATTACAACCAATTGTGTTTCTACCAGTCGGGAGTTTACTTAACTCACATACTTGATTCTTTACAATTGACTCGATCTATTCCTTCAGGGCATTCAACCATGACTCAGATTCCCGCGAATTAATCACATCCGATTAACTCAAAGGATCTGTCGTATCCTCTGCATCCGCACTAAGTTCAATATACAATATCTCACAATTGTAGACTTCAAAGCCATCTAGGTAGGATGGCGCATTCCTGATTCTCCTATTTCTCAACATAGGATGGCTACTTGGTTGTACAATAATCTCTTGAATGTCATGAGATTTATCAGTCACTATAGGTTCTAATAGATCATCCTTATAGAAGCTGTCTAAAATCAGTAGAGGTCTATCATCCTCTTTCATTTGTTCTTCACTTTACCATTTTCAAAGAACTCAGCATCATGACTTTCTATAACCCATTTGTCTTTAATACTATAGAACCTATAATCATTTGATTTTTCAGAATAACCAATAAATCTACACTTTACAGTCTTAGAGTCTAACTTATCCTTATGTTGTTATGAGACCAACACATGGGCTACTGATCCCCACATCCTTAAATGGGATAACATTGATTTTCTATCTTTCCATAATTTAAATGGAGTTGATTCTACCAGTTTAGTTGATAATCTATTCAGGACATACGCCGCAACCTTTACTGCTTCACCCCAAAAACTCTTGGGTAAGCTTGATTGTGACAAGTGCACCTAACCATGTTCATTAAAGTTATATTATGTCTCTCGGCTACACTATTTTGTTGTGACGTATAACTCATGGTTGTTTGAGTCTTTATATCATGACTTGTGCAATAGTTAGTGTTCTAATCACTCATGAGTCATGATAACATGCAATTGAAAAGGTAGTTCATGTGATTGTCATTCCTCAATTCTTTTGGCATGAAAATTTTCTAATAAAGTCCCTTCCTATGTGATGCCTAAATTGAAAATATATAAACTAGCTTTTCTGAGTTTTATGCTCAATCTAACATTTCATGGGAGATCATTCGCAGTCATACCTCTATTAACCTTTTTTTTCAAATATAAACTATTTTAATAATGAAAATGATCAACCTAAGGTATTGGAGGGAAATCAATCTTGATCCAGCAAACTCATTCCACAGCTAGAATATCGAGCTCCCCATTGCATTTCCCTCAATGGACCTTCATCTTTGAAGGGTAAACCGAGCAGAAGATTCCTAAAGGTGGCGCACTTGGACAGAAAATTATTATTATTACTATTGTTGTTGTTGTTGTTACTACTATATTATTATTATTATTTTTATTATTATTGTTGTTGTTTTTGCGGGCTTGCCCAGAAGCAAACTCATTCCACAGCTAGAATATCGAGCTCCCCATTGCATTTCCCTCAATGGACCTTCATCTTTGAAGGGTAAACCGAGCAGAAGATTCCTAAAGGTGGCGCACTTGGACAGAAAATTATTATTATTACTATTGTTGTTGTTGTTGTTACTACTATATTATTATTATTATTTTTATTATTATTGTTGTTGTTTTTGCGGGCTTGCCCAGAAGCAAACTCATTCCACAGCCAGAATATCGAGCTCCCCATTGCATTTCCCTCAATGGACCTTCATCTTTGAAGGGTAAACCGAGCAGAAGATTCCTAAAGGTGGCGCACTTGGACAGAAAATTATTATTATTATTATTATTGTTGTTGTTGTTGTTGTTGTTGTTGTTGTTACTACTATATTATTATTATTATTTTTATTATTATTGTTGTTGTTTTTGCGGGCTTGCCCAGAAGCGGACTTGAAATCATTAGCTTTCTCAAATACCTAGGTTTAAAATTATGGATTTTATCCAAGATAAATGTCTTTTAAAAACTCGAAATCACAACATTTCTAATTTATTGGGAAATTTTGAAAGAACTAGTACTGGGCACGCACGGTGGTAATTTCCAATTTTGTTGGAAGCATTTTCAATTATCTATTTCTGGAGTTGATATGTATAATAATTGGATTATGCTACAATTAAGAAAAAATAATTATTATTATGATTTATGTGTACTATTATATCTATTGTTTGTTTATTTCTTTTACGACGTTGGTATCAGTTGATACCAACTGGTTCTCATACAATTTCAAAATAATATTGGAAAAAATTAGTTCGTATATATTTGTTATTATTTGAGTGGTGCTACAAACAAGTTCAAAAATGCTAAATGCAATTTCATATAACAAATTACCAACCCATTACTAATTACATTCAAATCTATTTATATACAAAAATTACCTACCCAAACACAATTATCAATTAATACAACAAAATACTAATTGAATACAAAATTCATAATTTACACAATGTACATAATAAACTTTGAGCAACAATGTCATCAAAAGTGAAACAAACCGAAAATGGTTTTATTACATATTTTAGAACTCCATATTTTCATTATTACAAAAATATATACAAATTTAGAATTGGTCGAAAATTGAATTTAATTCAAAGAAAGAAAGAAATGCTCTTTTGAGGAGAAACAACCAATGTGAATCGAAAATCTTGAAATTATCGACCTAATTGATACTAACTATCATTTCATTCAGAACTAATTACCCCATAAAACCTAAACCGCCCTAATTCACCACTAATTTAGCTAAGTTAGCAGTAATTAACTGAAATTTCGGACTAATTTCTTGTGACAATAAAAAAAACTCAAATCAGGTATATTAAGAAACATTTTTTGCTAATTCTATAGAAATATATATTATTAAGAATATTTACATATTAGTAACTGACATTCCAAGAAATCAATATTTATAATTAAGAGAGAAATATATTAGGATTCAATAAAGATATTGGTTAATTAAACTCTTTAATTATATTTTATAGTAATTTCAAGTAAATACAAGAAAGTTAAAACTTAGGGTGTGTTTGGGAACGTTTTTATTTCCTGTTTTTCATTTTTTTTTGCCATAAAAAAAACGAAACGTGTTTGGTATATTCAGTCCGTTTCCATTTTTTTTTGCCAAATTGCCAAAAAAAAAGAAAATTTCATAAACGAGGAATATACGTTTTCAGATTTCCAATTTTACTTTTTCTCTCGCCGCGGCTCCACTCAGTATATAACCTCATTCATCCAACCTCTATCTCCACACAATAGAAAATATATTTTCTTCCTCCACTGTTGTTGAGAGAACCTTGAGACTTGGTCAACAAACTATTGTCAGGTATAAACAATTTTTTGTTTCTTGTCCTTTTGTATTTAACTTCTTGAGTCAATTATTTTATTCCATTCAATTTCATGGTTAGAAAATATTGAATTTGATAATTTCTGATAAACTATTGCAAATATTTCAGTAGATGTATATATTTTATTATATTATGTAATGATACTATTGGTCTTTATATGAAAGTTATGTTGTGTCTAGTCTCTAGTTATATTTTTATTATATCATTATATTTAGTAGATGGAACCGCCAATACGTAATGTTCAAGTTGAGGATAATGAAGTTGTTGAAGTTGAAGGTGGTGCTGTATGGGCTCCTCAAATTGAGGATCTATTTATTAATCTTGTTGTTGAAGAAGTAAAAAGTGGTAATAGAAAGACAACAACTTTAACAAAACATGCTTGGAATAGAATACGTGATGAGCTCAAGAAATCTGGAAGAGATTTTACATTCGATCAGTTAAAAAACAAGTACAATACTTTGCGGCAACGTTGGAAAGATTTTTCTGGATTGCTCAAGGAAACCGGTATGGGTTATATAAGTGAAACCGGTCAACTCGCTGCTACTGAAGAGACATGGAACAATTTATATAAGGTAAATAATATACGTTAAGTTATTATATCTTTCCTAACTATTGCTCTCACATTATTTACATTACGTGTTTTGAATTTTCTACAGAAGTACAAGACAGCAAAAAGGTTCAGGAAAAAAGGATGTAAAGAGTACCTGAAATTATCTTCTATATTCGGTGATACGACAGTGACCGGATCACATGCACATCCGTCCACAAAGAGTCCTTCTTTGAGCGACACCGATCATGACGAAGAGTCTAGTGATGAAGGAGTAGATTCATGTAAGAAAAGAAAAATCAAGCCTGGAAATGGAGGTGCATCCAAAGTTGCGCGTCGTCAGGCTAGAGAAGAACTCCAATCTGCCATGGCACATGCATTCACTGTTATTGGGGAGAACTCTAAAAGAAAGTTGGACATCTGGGAAAAAAGAATAGGATGCAACTCAGTTGCTTCTGGAGAAGACGCATCTGAAGGTGTTGGGGCTCAAGGAAATATAGATGGAACGGTAGAGAAGTGCATTAAAAAATTGGATGCTTTAGATGGAATTGACTCAATATCTTATGTAAAGGCTGTTGAGACTTTACATAGCAGTTTGGTCTATAGGAATATGTTTCTAGCCATGTCTGACACTAGGAAGAAAGATTGGGTTCTCAATTTGGGGCATTAATATTTTAGAATTTTTTCAATGAAATTTATGTTTTTTCATTAGGTTATGGGGTAGTGGAGAACTTTTTTTCGTGCTTTTAGAAACATATGCTTGTTTTTGTTGTGATCCTATGTTGGCTGTGTTGAATTCAGTATTATTTCTTAAAATAAATTTATATTTTTTAATTTGTTTCCTTCTACTAATAATAGGAATGGACGTAGATATATTTTTATCTGATTCCGACGAGGAGCTTGAGAATGCAATGATACTGTCAGCGGCAACTCTTTTGGATAGTCGGATATTGCAAAGTAAGCCTCAACCACAAAGAATTTCAAAGTTGACTGGTCACGAGTGGGTGGTAGAAATTATAAACGGGCATCCTATGACATGCTTTGACTTGTTTAGAATGGAGAAGAAGGTATTTATTAGCTTATGCAAGTATTTGAAACTGAAGACTTCATTAAGGAGTACCAAATTTCTCTCTCTACAAGAGCAAGTAGCAATTTTTCTCAATATTATTGGTCATAACGAAAGACACCGCTACGTAGCAGACAGATTTCAGCATTCTACATATACGATATGTACTCATTTCAAAAGAGTACTCCGTGCCGTTTCCTCTGTTGCGAAGTACATTATTATTCCTCCTTCTTTTGATGAGACCCCTCCGGAAATTAAAAATAATCCTAGATACAGATATTTTAAGGTAAATCTGCCTTATTTTTTTCAATATATTTTTATATATGAGGAACATTGCTGACTTCATTTATATATATTATGCATGTTTTACAGAAATGTATTGGAGCTATTGATGGAACACATATTTCAGCTCGAATTCCAATTGCAGATCAAGTACGTTATCGTGGAAAAAGAACTTCGCCAACACAAAATATCATGTGTGCTTGTGCCTTTAACATGTGTTTCACATTTGTAATGACCGGATGGGAAGGTACGGCAAATGACTCCAGAATTTTTTTAGAGACAATTACTAAACCCATAATAAATTTCCACTACCACCACAAGGAAAATATTATCTTGTGGATTCAGGATATACTAATATGCCTGGATTTCTGTCTCCATATCGTGGAGAACGGTATCATTTACGTGATTATAGAGAAGGTGGTCAACCGCATGGAGCTCAAGAAATGTTTAACTACTTACATTCCTCCTTAAGAAATGTTATTGAGAGATGTTTTGGTGTTCTAAAAGCTCGTTTTCCCATTCTTAGAGATATGCCTTCTTACTTATACAAGAAGCAAAAACATATTGCACTCGCATGTTGCGTTGTTCATAATTTTATCAGAATGGAGCCATCGGTTCATGATACCTTATTTGTTGAATATGGAAATGATAATATGATTGATCCTGATGATAATGGAGATGGCAGTGCCACAATATCTGGAGAGCATGAAGTGGTTAGTGTTAGTTCAAGTGAACTTCGTCGTATGAGTGAATTTCGTGACCGCTTGGCACAATCTATATGGAACAGACACGTTGCAGAACAACAAATTTGAAATATTAGAGTGAACATTCTTAGGTGTTTTTACGAATAATTTTAAGTATTTTTTCATTCTCATTTTTGCTATAATTGGATTTTTTGAAAGGGATGTATTTTTATGTGATAATTTACTATAAAAATTAATATTGAATAAATTTATATATGAAATTGTTTCACATCTTAAAAACAAAAAACAGTTTTCTAAAAACAGAAATAAAAAAACAAAAAACTGTTTTTCGTTTTTGAAAAACAAAAAATAAAAAAACAGAAACGATGCCAAACGAGGCCTTAGTTACTCGAAAAAAAAGAGTTAAACTTCATTTGTTTCCTTGTGAAAAGGGCCTTTTATTTCAATCCATCAAACAAAATGTTACATCAAAACGTTAAATTTGAAAAATGACAGACCGAATTAAGTATTGATCAACACAACATTCTATTTATTTTATTCAAGCCCAATTAATAATGTATCAGCACACGTTATTATATTTTAGTCATGCCCGATTAAGTACGGTTCAGCTCAACTTTCTATTATATTTTATTCAGGACCGATTAAGTATGTATCAGCTCAATTTTCTATTATTATATTATAGAAAAAAGTCCATTTTTGACTCTTCAACTATTCAATTAGTTCATTTTTTGCCCCTTAATTTTTTATTGGTCCCTTTTTTATCCTTAACTATTAACTATTGAATTAGTTTCTTTTTTGCCCTTTCATCCATTAAATATATACGTGTCAATTAACTTGACACGTAAACGATGATTTAATATATATTTATGACGTGACAATTGTAATATGACAATTATTTGAAAAAAAAAAAATCAATCCCTCATTTCTTTCACTCGTATTCTTTCTATCTTATATTTTTCTAAATTTTTTTTTATATCGAATCAAATTTATGGGACAATTTTAGAAAAATATAAGATAGAAAGAATACAAAAGAAAAAAGTAAGAGGAAAGAATACGGTCACCTATCTTGTGAGATCTGCATCATAATTAAATTAAGAAAACGGTAGAAGTAGAATGGACAAACAATGTCAGTTGGTCTCTTCCATCCTTAGTTTTTTGAAAACCTGATTGGAAAAACAGGGAAAGCTTCATCTTAGTTTCTTGGTAAATGTGAAAGTCAGCAGTTATTCTACTTTTAGTTTTATGCAATATTCAGCTATAAAGTCATGCATTTTGTTTAAATGCATTTTCATTTTCTAGCGAATTTTTTCTTTTTGATGCGATATTAGACCTGTCATGGCAAAAAAGATAAATTCATCTCAAAAAAGTTCCCTTTTCCTTTTTATATAATTTTTCTTTTTTTCTTTTCAATGAAGAAATATTTTTTTTCTTTTATCTTTTGATATTGTATACCATCGACTTCTTTTGGATTCATGGGTATGAATGCATAATTTCTAGGTGAATCGGGTTTTGACGATATTGAGAAATTTCTCAACTTTGTGAAGCTTGAAGTTGAAGATGTTCTTGATTTTTCTTATGGGGAGTTTATTAAAGTAATATGCTTGAGCCAAAGGCAAATAATTTGTGTAAAATTATTTTTAGTGATTTTTTCAAAAAACATTTTACATTACTTTTCTGTTATATTCAAACAAAGTTTTGTAAATAAAATTTGATAAATCAAAATGAATTATAAGAGTATGTTGGTCATTCACTATTATTTATGTTTACAAAAACATTTTTATTCTATATAACTTATCGAACGTGCATGAAATAAAGTTAGCAATAAAACATTTCTGTTATATTCCATTTATTCTTATCTTTCAAAATATTAATAATAAAAATTGGGCTCTTAATTAAATATATACAATTTGTGAGACATGGGCGTAGTTAGCAACATTTTATTATTATCCTTAAAAATATTAAAACTTGGACTCTTAATAAATAAAATGTAAACAGAACAATGAGGCCCAACAAATATAATTCTCACTTTATAAGGCCCAACAATCACCCTTTCTTCCTAAAATTCTGGCGCAAGAACACTAGCTCTCAGCTCCAAAGTTACCAACTCAGCGCGAGAATCCAAGATATGAAATCTGGGATGAGAGGTGATCCATGATCTGAAATCTAAGAGAAGGCCCAGCTCGACTCGATATCTCGGATCTAAGGTGATTCACGATCTGAGATATGAGAGGAGGTGCGTGCGACTCGAGATCCCGGATTCTCAGATTCTCAGGCAGGCAGGCGCGGCTGGAGTGAGGTTCGTTTCACTTCCACCGCCACAGACAGGTCATACGATTTCCGATTTTGGCTCAGGGCAGTTAAGCTTGCCGATGATGAACTGTAGCGCAACCGTGGTTAGTCATTCGCTCCCGATTAGATTCATTCGCATTCTGTATATAATGAGAGCATATCAGCAGAGGAACACCAATAAACAAATTCAAAATTCACTCAACTCACGAATTCTGAGCGAAAAGAGAAGAAAATAGAGTCAGAAAACAATGGACGTGAGAGTTTCTTCCATCACTTCTCACCTGTCTTATAGGTAATTGTTGATTCTTAAGATTTTCTTTATTATTATTACCTGGAAATGCTCTTATATTAATACAATAATAAATACAACTTTGCTTATTCAATTGTGCAGGTGCGCCAAATGTCAGATGGACCTGAATTTAGGTCCAGTCGCGGCCGTCAACAAATCGGATTTCATATTTTATAGGGAGGATGAGTCAAGGATAAACGAGCAGCCATCCGGGCTCTTATGTGGAATTTACCCGGCCAAGATGAGGGTGAGGTCCTGCGTATGCAGAGCCAAGCTGGGCTTCTCGGGCAACAGTTTGAGTTTTGTCGACCGCAAGAAATATGCGTATAAGCTCACGTCTGATGCACTGAATATCATCGTTAATCATTACAAGGTAACTCGTTGTTTTTTGCTCTAGATAATTATATTAGTATGTATGTATATGATATTTCCATATTTGATTTTGATTTGTTTTTTTTATAATCTGTATGATTAAAATATTGATAATAGGTGGCGGAAGATGCTGGCACGGAGAAAATGGCGGTGAAAGAATCTCCTTTCCTTCAGGAAACAAGAAAGGAGATAGCGACAGGAAATTCAGCCGCCATTCCTCCAGAAGCAGCAGCAGAAGAGGTATTCATTATTTACATTTTTTTTATATCTAATTGTCTTTTTTTTTATTGATCGACCCATAATAAGAGCTCAAAAACATCTAATAAGATCATTTTTTTTTTGCATTTTTTTAAGGGAAATTTATCAAAAACCCCCTATCTTTTCTCAATATTATCAAAAACACCCTATATTTTTAGATTCTCTCTTTTAGTCCCTATAAAGCATATTGAATTTTTCTTTTACCCCCTACTAGGGTTAAACATAACATTCCATTCATCTCAACTTTTATATGGACCAAAATGCCCTTTTTAAAATAATTTTTATAATTTAATTTCTACACAACAAGATAATAAATAAAAAATGATATTTTATATACGGGAATTGAAAAAGTAAATAAAATCATAAAAAAAAGTAAATTAAAGGAAAAATAGCATTGTTAGATAAAATAAAATAAAAATTTAGATAAAATAATAAACATTTTACATAATACAAAGTCATAAAAAGTATAAAAATAATGTTTTACATAAAATATAAATATAAAATTAGCAATAAATAAATAAAATCATAAAAATAAAAAAAATGAGAGAATAATATTTTTACACAAAAAAATATAATATTTACGCAAGAATAAGAAAGTAATATTTTACCTAATTATTTTTTAGTTATGTATGATTATATTTTAATTATGTTAATTATTTACGATTTTTTTATTATTTATTATATTTTAATTATGCTAATTATGTATTATTTATGTATTAGTTATCTATTAATTATATCTTAAAATCGAATATAAAAAGGAGGGGCATTTTGGTCAATAAAAGAAATTAACTACTTATATGTTAGATTTAACCCCTCTAGGGGGTAAAAAAAATTCAAACTACTTTATAGGGACTAAAAGAGGGAATCTAAAAATATAGGGGGTTTTTCATAATATTGAGAAAAGTTAGGGGGTTTTTGATAAATTTCCCTTTTTTTAAATTAATTTTCTTTGTTTGATGATTTATTCATAATAGTACTAAACAAAAACTAATAAAACCATTGTTTTTTTTTTTTGAATTTTTTTTGAATTTAATTTTCTTTGTTTGATTGATCGATCCATAAAAGTACTCAAAAAGATCTAGTAAAATCATTTTGTTTGCATTTTTTTAAATTGAATTTTCTTTGTTTGATTGATTGACCCGAAACAAGAGCTGAAAAAGATCTAATAAGATCCATTTATTTTGCATTTTTTTAAATTAATTTTCTTTATTTCAGTGATCGATCCTTAATAGTACTCAAAAAGATCTAATCAGATCATTTATTTTTGTAATTTACAGGCGCATAAAGAAATTACCCCTCCCAGCATTAGGGAGATTAAGAAAAAAGATTGTCCTTCAAATTCCTGAAGGAGCAGCGTGGGCTGGGCTGGCCATTTGGCCTCTTTGCCCGCAAGCATTGATTTTTTTTATCCTTTCTTGTTTATACATATACCTAGGTGGGAATAATCCTAGGGCAAGTAGGTCAATAAGATGAAAGGATGTGTATGTGAGCACGCATGTGGATGGCATGTGCACGTGTGTGTGCATGTGCACATGCCAGTGGCGGCGCGAAGTTTGTGTGTGCGCGTGTGTGTGCACGTCGCACACCAAACTCCACAGGGTTGGATCGGATGGGAATGTGCAGGCGTGAGTACGCATGCACATTCCCTGCTCGGTTTGTCGATTCTTAGCTGTGTGACAACTACTTATTATTAATTAACTTAACTTTGTATTGAAGTTAAAACGATTTATAATCAAAAATTTATGGTTTGGATGCTTTTTGTTTTGTTTTGTTTTAATGTCAACTTGCATGATGCGAGTCAGATGACTCGTAGTTCATTTTGTTTTTTATATTATGCTATCAGTTCTTTTTGATCCTTTGCATTCGGTTTTAGGAAAATGAATTTTTATGTTTTCGATGAGATGGCTTTTTTTTTTCTTAAATTGTTAATGGCAAAGAGCCACAAATCAGGTGGATCGTGTCGTGCTCCCAAGAGAAGTCTGCTTTAGGTATTTATATAATTTTTATCTTTTTTTGTAAATTTATACAAATTGTGAATTTTTTATTTTTTTCCCTTTACAGCATTTTGAAACGAAGATTCATCGAGACAAGGCAGATAGAAATGGGTTCTGGAAGTGCCGAGAGGAAAGGGCTGCTGCAATGCTATGTGGCAGGTTCTGGAAGTGCCATGTGGCGCCAGCTTGGCAGGGAGTTTGATGCCGTTAAAGGTCTATGGCAGTCTCTCATGCTTCTTCTTTTCATGTGGATCGTGCTCCCAATAGGTTATGCACTTTATTTCTCTGTTTTTTTTTATATTCTGGTCCTTGCTGTTGATCTTCTTGTTTATTTCTTATTAAATTTCTTTTTGCAGCATTTTGGGAATTAGTTGTTTTGATCTTGGAGAAGCTGGTCTCCTTGGAGAAAAAAAAAATCACCATAGTTTCTTCATTCTCGGACCAGAATACCATGACAGATTGCGTAGAATTCTTCCAGAAGAACATCCGATTTGAGAGCTTTGTGGATGTGAGAAGGCGGCTCGAGCTGAAAAGGAAGAGGAAAAAGCTGAAGCAGAATGAATCAGAGGGTTTCATGTTTTCCAGTTTCGGTATGGGGATGTGAATCGGGTGGGTCCTCGTACAATCAGGCGGCAGTACCAGTACAAATACGGGTATTGGTACGGGTTCAAGAGGCGACAAGCAGAAGGGTTCTTACGGCAGTAGGAATCTGTACTCGAGAAAATCAGCGCAAATCTCCAAGGCAAATTATTATTACTATTTTTTTAAATTAATTAATAGTTTTTCCTTATTTTTTATTTATTTGATTAATTAAGGTTTATTCTAAGACTAAATTGTAAATTTAATTTGGAAATTGCAGAGCCAAGAATGCTGCTCAAACTGCTGAAAATGGGGTCCACAACTGAAACCCTAAATGAATAGCAAAACGATGACTTTTAATTGGATGATGAAGAATCAGGAGAGAGTGTCAACGGTCGACATTTCAGAGACGAGGAGGAGAGAGATTTCTCTTGCTTGACTGAACAGAGAGGATCTCGTCCAGTTCTGTCCACTCACTTGACTCTCCACTCAGAGCTAATGGAGAGGAAGTATGGTGAGTTGGTTTTATGGTCCAGATCCGAAAGGAAAATATTGTTCGATTTGATAAATTCAGTTTTGAGTGAAATTGCGGGAAATTATTGGGCTGATTTGAAAAAAAATATTTTTTGGGGTTTTGGACGGAGTATGTGGGAAAAGGTGGTGAATAAAAATAGAGAAATTGAATTTGGAAATGATGAGATTTTTCTCGAACTGAATTGGAGTAAAGAGGGGTTGGTAAAAGTGTGGGTTGATTTAGTTGGGGAGAGAAATTGAGAGTATTTTGAGAGCCCAAGCAATCAAGTGCAAGCCATCTGTGTAATCACGGTATGTGTGTTTCTACCTCTATAATTGTGTCATTTCCAAAACTACCTCTATCTAATCCTTCTGTTATCACACCTCTTCTTTTTTTAATCATTTTTTGTTTATCTTCTCATCTGAAATGTATTTTTTGTTCTGAGCAGGATCTCGTATAAGGAAGACTTGAGTAATCTCATTAGGCATAAGAGGAGTTTAGGCTGCCAATCACCCATATTTTTATGTGGCCGTAAGGAGACAGATCGTGCAATTAGCAATAAAGCTAAGAGATGAAGCAAACCTTTGTTCATTTTTTTGGTTGATTTTGCACTTTAGAATAATATCTTGTATTTGTGTATTTTGTAATACATTAATAAGATTTAATGGGAAATTTGCCTTCAGCTTTTAATTTTTTTGAAGGAATTCTGCTTTTAATTGAATATTCTAGATTGTAAATAACGATTAAGATATTTGTTATTTATGAATTTGACTAAGCAAGCGCTTCATCATCTTTTAATTACCATCTAATGATTAGCCCACAATTCATTGGGAGTAGTGATTTGCTTCTAATAGCCATTATATTATTATAATAATAATATACTTAATCCTGGCGGTCCCCTTCCAGGAGAGTGAGCCACGTCGCCATTTTTTTCTCTTCCGTTGGATTAAAAAGGATTTTTTTTTCGTCCGTCCGATTAATATCTTATATTTCAATTCTCTGTCTCTCCCAGTCTCCTTTCTCCCTTCTCCGCCTCTTTTCTCATCTGCTCTCTCTCTCTCTCTCCACATCGCAACAGGAAGCACTTTGCGCCATTGCCATCTCTCTCTCGCTCCGCTGACCGTACATGGAGTTGTGAGTTTCTTCCTAGATTTCTCCGTTTTCTATTCGCCGAGTTCTTCCGCCTCTGAGCTTCTCTCACTGCACAAAAAAGTTGGAGAACTCGGTTGTGATGGGAGAGTGACTCGATTGGGCTGAATCCAGTCACACGGTCAATATCACTGCCCCTCAGCTTCAAGCTTTAGGTCTTCAAAACCCTAGCTCATTTTTTTTATATTTCTCTTTTTTTATTTGTAGATGGTGAACAAAAACTGTGCAAAACAATGCTGCGATTTGGGGATAGGTGATAAATTGGTATCCTTATTTCGGTGATTGATAAAGTTTCCTTATCCAAGCATGTTCAAATCATTCAATTTTTTATTGGGTGGATTATGCTATGATTTGTGAACCAGATAAAAAAAAACAGATAAAGAAAAAGCTTTATGTGTTTTGATTTTTAATCAATAAGTTTTCGAGAAGCAATGATTTGGTATCTGCATGTAAGGTGCTCGATGAATTGTCTAAAAGCTTAATTATCTAGACTCAAATGATTACTCGCTACAGCCAAAAAGGATTTGAAAAGAAGCAATTAACCTATTAATGGGCATGTTACTAGATGGTAAATTTGAACTGGACAGATTTACCATATGTAATATGATATCAGCATGTACTTCTGCCTTCTCTCTTTTTCTCTCTTGCATTTAGCTTGTCTGTGTGTGTGCTCTCTAAAAATCAATCAATTAGTGAATGACTCATGCTGAGTGTCATACCAATTTTCCCTAATTTATACTGTCTCCTTCCCCTTCTGATTTTAATTGGGTTTCCATTTAACCGAGCATGATTCCCTGAATCCAACCTTTGGAGAGGCGTGTCCACCATATTGATACAAAGACCTCGTTTGACATATCTTGATTTGTGTAGCTTTTCTATTATTTAGGTTTGCAAGCGAAGTAATTGTATTGATTTATTCATGCGTTGATATTTCAAAACTTATTATTTTGGTGTTTGTGGTGAATGCAGGAGAGGAGGTGAGATGGGAAAGCTTAGACCTGCCATTCAAGAGGAGCGGTTCTCTACATTTTTTCCTCATCTCAACTCACAAGTGCAACACCAGATCAGTTTGGCTCTTCCATTGGCTTTCCTTCAACGTGATGTTGAATAAAAGCAGTTCTGCATTTCTTAAAACTAAGGTGTGGGAGAGGATTTAACTTGAGAAATCCAGTCAATGAAAGGCGTTAGTTTGTGTTCTAATTAATTATATTTTGATTTTACTACTAACTAAAAAAAAGTAGTTGCTCTTGGGTGTTATTGAAATTTTGAGGAACTTTAGGGGTTTATTGAAAATTACCTCACTTATTCAGCATATCATCAGTTCAATTATGGACATCCAAAGTCCAAACACTGGACTTTTTTTTATTGAACCTAATCTCTGTTATTATCACAATTTCAAAGAGGTCCAGTTTATAGTTTTCTTAGCATTTGTTTCAGGGACTTAGAGTTGATTCCTTCCAGTAACATAACTTAGTTCAATTTATGATTATTTCCGTCAATTTTGTGTTGTTTTATTTGATTTTAGAACAAGTCAGGAGGGGTGACTTAGGATTAGAGCTCATGTATTTATTGTGACGAAGGTTAGGATCGGATAAACTATTAAATTATTTCTCATTTTTTTTTCTTTCTTAAATATCGTTTTTAGCTTTTATGTATTAATTAACGAAATTGAGATTATTATATGCTATGGCCTGACAGGTTTAAAAGCGGGCACCAAAGCAAAAATAAGAAAATCATGAAAAAAAGCGCTCACTACTTAAATTAGTAGAAATTACAAAACTATTGTTATTATCGAATGATTTACTAATTTCAGTTTTGTGCAGAAATTGTCCTTCGAAATTCATATTGTACTTCTATTATTGCCAGTCCCTTGGACTTGAAGGTAACACTGATTATTCTTATTTTAAGAGCTTTTCTGCAACCTAATTATTGAAGAAGGTATTAATATTATTATTTCACCTTTTATATTTATAATTTTGATCATAATGGCTTAATTATAAATTAATATTTAATGAATTATTCACAAACAAGAGGCTCTCAAATATGATTGTATTTGATTGGACTTAGCAAAAATATCCTCAGATCGGTGGCGGCAGTACATTTCCAAGAGTAAATTTACTTTTTCTAATAATTCTAAATTTCTTTTTAATGACAATATTGTATATTCTTTTTTTTCTAATAGTTCCTATTTTTCTTTTTGTAATAATGTTGTAATTTTTTTTTCTAATAGTTTATTTTTCCTTTGAGCAGTTGACAACTCGAAAAATTTGGCTCTGTTTGATGAATAGACTGAAAAAGCTGCAGGTTACATTCTGTTCTTTTACTTCATTTGTTTTTTTATTTATTAATACTAAGCTAATTTTTTTTTCTTAAATTTAGTTGCGGCAAGAGATAAAAGATAGATTCGCAGGTGGTGCACTTGAAGGAGCAAGAGAAACGATTATTCACATTCACACTAAGAATTCCCGCTGAAGGCATTTGAAGATTCCCTCTCATCGGTATTCCATTGTCCTATTTTCCTTCAGTTCACTTCTAGGTTCCTCAATTGACGGAGAAAATAGCTCCTCTTTCTTTTCCACCTCTATCCCAGTAAGTTTTTCACTATTGTTTTGTGATCTCAAATTAGAGAATTAAAATCAATATTACTTATGAGATAATGAATCGGTATGTTTGTAAATTGTAATAGGTCTCTAAAAATTTGGGACATTTTTAAGACAAATCGGCTCCCAAGATACATCAAATTGATCTCACTACCAGCAGCTCTTTTCGGTCTTAATATTTTTGAACTTATATGTTGTATGCAGTTTATATTATATTTCTATCAATACTTTGGCATGGGCATTTGTCAATCTTAAAACTTCATGTTTTATTCAATTTTTTACATATAAATGCTATGTATTGTTATAAAACTAAGATATAAATATTGTTGTCGTAATCTAATGTAAAATGGTGTTTTGCATAATGCTTTAAAATTTCGCGCAAAGCGCGTAGGTTCTGCTAGTATATCCTAATCCTGGCGGGTCTCTCTCACCAAATTAAGCCACGTCGTCCAAAAATATGTTGGCCGTATGATCTTAATCTTACGTCCCTAATCTTCATTCTGGCGTGGTCTATAGAGCACAATTATAAACCAAGACTAAATGGCTTATATGGCATGGTTTAATTGATTCATACAGTAGGTGTATGGTATACATTCATGGACCAAACCCAAAACACTTATAAGCCTTTTTCCCCAAAAAATTTTTTCATTTCTCTGCCCATTTTTCTCTCTCCTCTTTCTTTCTCTCGATCTCCCTGTCTCCTCTTCTCGCTCCACTCTAATCCTCACTTTTCTGATTCAAAGAAACCCTAACTTCATGTCGTTGTTCTTCTCCCTCCTGCCGTAGGGGATCCTGAACGGTGTCAGTTCAAGAGGCCATGCCCGCTCCTGGTGAGATCCAGTTGGAAGATGGCTACGATAGTGAGGTCCTAAACGGTGACAGTGGCACTAGCTCAATGAGAGTAGATCCGGTGCCCCATGGAAGAAGAGAAAATTCGTTGAATGAGATTGAACCCAATCTTGACTGCTTTTCTCATGGATTGTTTCTCTTGGATCAGATTTGTGTAATACATAGGTAAATAGTATATTCTATTGATTAAATTGTTAACTGGATTTTCGTTCGATAGCTGTGGACTTGATTTTTGATTGGAAAATTTTGAAAATTGTCAAATTGATTGCAGGGTTGTTGGAGCCAAAGGAGCTCGTGCTTAAGTTATTTCATCGCTGGTGGAGGATGAAGGTTTATTGAGAAAGCACTCGAAAATAGCATCTTTTTCAATATGTAAGAGAGTAAT
Organism: Juncus inflexus; assembly: GCA_024447665.1. Classification (NCBI taxonomy): domain Eukaryota; kingdom Viridiplantae; phylum Streptophyta; class Magnoliopsida; order Poales; family Juncaceae; genus Juncus; species Juncus inflexus. Next base: position 4,738,340 of record JAJHPC010000005.1, read on the forward strand.
TAACAAATGTTTATATTTTTTATTACTTGCATTAAGGGATGTATTTACCATTTTAGGATTAAATTGATTGTAAGGGGGTTAGCTGGATTAAAGGCTGTAAAAGTATTTGTAACCGGTACAATTTTGCTACTAATATACAAGGCACTCATGAAGTAGTTTGCACTGTTTATGAACTGTGAAACAAAGAAAGAGAAGACAAGAAGGAAATAAGATAATTGTAGTCATTATTATTTTTATTATTTCCATATATTCTATAAATTATATTTATTATTTTGTTGATGCGGAATGGCAAGGCCAAGAATACCTGAATCATGTGGCTGGAGTAATAAAAAGAGAAAGATGGTTTTCTATGAGTGAATTCAAAATTTATCACAAGGACTGGCGAAAGTGCTCTTATACTTGCCATGTCATTGGAGCTGGGATTCAAAGTTGTTCAAATGACTAACTGGAAGTGATCTCCATTTCTAATTTATTTTTTCAATGAAATCGTATCTAATTAGTTTATTATTTAATGATGAAATCATGGAACTGATCTGGCACAATGAACACGGAAAGAAAAACAAAGGCAAGTAGAAATGAATAAGATTCTAATAAATGATCAGAATTTGACCAGAATAAGCACATCAAAGTTATAATTTATCTATCTATATATGAGAATAAAGCGAATTTTATCGCGCCTATTTTTATTTTATGCAATATTGTAAGTGAATCTAGAGATGATATTTTAAACAATGAAATTGATTATGTCTTTTATTTTTTTTATTTTTTATTTTATACTTTTTAGAAGATTGGGGTAGTACTTGGCATGAATTTTATACTTTTTATTTTATACTCTTTCTATCTGGTGCAATTGGCATGAATATTGGGGTAGTATGCAGATTGATTTGGTAAATTGTAGGGTTAATACATAAGATGTTAGATGCTTTCTTTCAAGGTGATAAAGAATACCATAAGTCTACAAGATTTACCGATGCATTTAGTAGTGAAAATTCAAATTATGTATGTTCGTCTGTAGGATATTCCTTACGAGTAGGGCACAAATTGTACAAATGGTTGTGGTATTCAAAAAGCGCACATGGTGTTATGAGATTTGTACTTTTTCTCTTTTTGTTCAGAATGATTTAATTTGAAATTATTTTATAATGTGTGATTAGGGAAAATCAAGTTGTAGTTTTTTCATGTTTCTTATGCTCTGCTTATTATTTTCTTTCTTATTTCTGCCTGTTCTTATATAATTTTTGTTTTCTTGATTTACTTACTTTTTATTCTTTATTCTTATGTTAGAATTTTGCTTTAACATGTGAGTGCCATTTCAGTTGTTTGATTTCCTACTGATGGATTGGAAACTCAGAAATTACTATAGATTTCAAATGCCGTTGCATCATCATACATTATAAGACAGTAACTTGATTGCGTTGTTTACCTTCATTATAATTTATAATATATCACTTATATTTAAATATAAGCTAACATATTCCATAAAAATGTTATCACACATAATTGATTGAATATAATTGTAGCGGTTCACAATAACGCGTGCAACGCGCGAAGCAACAACTAGTTAGGTCTAATTCCATGTGATGGGTATGCGTAGCTTTATAATATATCAAAGTAACACATATACTAGAGATTGGTAGCGGTAAAAAGTACATATGTTTTGTTCTATAAAAATGTAAATATTAAGAATTATTGTATTTTATTGGCACTTGGGATTATTCCTACATGCCACTATATAGATTGACACTTAAGATCTTTTCTAGTCCAGTGGTCCAAATGTAAATAAGATTCTTATCTAAAAAATATATATTCATAACTATATATATGCTTCTAACAGCCGTTTGATCTAATTCCATGTGATGCGTATGCCTAGACTTATAAAAATATCAATAACACATATAGCCTTCAAATTTGCCTCTTTATTTATAGCAGCCATAACTTTTTAGAATTCTTCTTAACCGATTTTTAAATACTTAAAGCGGCAAAAAATACATATCTTGTTAATTCTATAGAAATGCATAGTATTAAGAATATTTAGATATTAGTAACTGACATTCCCATAAATCAATATTTACATTTAAGAGACAAATATATTAGGATTCAATAAAGATATTGGTTGATTCAACCCATCAATAACATTTTGTAGTAATTTCGAGCAAATAAAAGAAGGCTAAAACTCAATTGTTTTCTTGAGAAAAGGGCATCAACCCAACTTTCTATTCATGCCCGATTAAGAATGTATCAGCCCAACTTTCTATTATATTCTCTTATGACCCAATTAAGTATGAATCAGTCCAATTTAATATTTATTTTATCAGTCCAATTAAGTATGGATCAACCCAAATATCTATTATACTAGGACAATGCTCGTGCTTTGCGACGAGTATTTCAATTTTAATAGTTATTTCAATATAATAATATATAACTTATAATTGCGAAAATTCAAAATTAAAGTTTGTGAATCCATAGCATATAAAGAAATACATGAGAATTCAAAATTATTTTCTTTGATTTTCTTATGTCATTATGTCTTGACATATTATATTAGAAAAATAAATTAAGTATTAATTAGACTTACATGGATGAGATAAGAAAATAAAATAAAATGCAAGATAATTTATTTCGAAGATTGTAGTTGAAAATACATAAGATTAAATTATAGATTATTAACTTTAAAAAAAATAAAAAATTAAAATTATATTTTATATTATATGTATGGGAAAAATATGTATACTACGTAGGAAAATGTAACACTACTCATTTTCTTCAAAAAATTGTCACCACTATTTTTTCTTATTTTTTTTAGATGTCAAAATTGTATGGATTATACATATGTTATTATGAAACCTGTAATACATTAAGTAATATAATAAGGTTTTCAATATTCTGAAATTTTGTTTGAGATGATAGTTTTCACATAACGGATATATAATAGAATATGATAAGGTAAATGAGCTTATCATTTTATTACATGTTATTTTATATAGTCTATATTCACATATTTTATCAAGAAAAAATGAAATTGGAATCATAACAATATGCCTTTATGTGATATTGTGGTAATAATTTAAATGAAAAACTAAGATTTCATAAAAAAAATTGATCCAACAGTTGAGATAAAATTGACAATAGGTCTCTTGAGAATGCTCAATAAGATATAAAAAATAAGGTATAAGGTATAAGTTGATGAGCATATCATTGTTGTACATCTTCATTTATATAGTCTATATATTCACATATTTTAACAAGAAAAAAAATTAGAACCATAAAAATATGGAACTCAAAATAAAGAGAAAATTCCAATAAATTTGAATTTGATGAGTTTAACATGAGAAATAAAATATTTCATTACGAATTATAATTTTTTAAAGAAGAAAAAAAAATTATTTATATTTTAATGAGTAAACTCTTTATTACCTATTGGTACATGTGATATTATAGCAATAATTTCGTTTGGTATCGTTGTCATTTCCTGTTTTTTATTTTTTTTTCTCCAGAAAAAAAAAAAAACAAAACATGTTTGGCAAATTGGCTCCGTTTCCATTTTTTTCTGTCAAAATGACAAAAAATAAACAAGATTTTGAAAACGAGAAAAAATTGTTTCTTCTTTTGTGTTTTTCGTTGTCAAACATATAAATGTCCAAAATCATACATAATATGATAGCACTAAAAAAATAATATTAACCTTAAGACTGTGTTTACTTCATGGGAAAGTTTGGATGTGGAAATCACATTCCTTTGTTTACTTTTATATGGAAATCCTACGTGGCGGTAATATAACATTCCCATGGAATGCATGAGAATGTGATTCCCACAAAAAAGCTTGGCAATGTTACATTCCCATGCTTATTACCAATATGCCCTCATTTTTAATATTTATTATAAAAATATTTGTTAATATCTATTCTATTTTATCAAATTTTACTTTAAATTAAATATTAGTTAATTTTCAAAAATAATAAATTAATAAGTAGGAAAAATTATTGTCAGTTTTAAAAACAAAAAACAACTTTTTTGAAAACAAAAACTGAAAAACAGAAAACTAATTTTTATTTTCGGAAAACAAGAAAACAGAAAAACGGAAATGATATCAAACGAGACCTAAGAATTCAAAAAAAATTGATCGAACGGCCGAGATAAAATTGACAATAGGTCTCTTGAGAATGTTCAAAAAAGAGATGGAAAATAAGATATAAGGTGTTAATGAGCATATCATTTTTGTACATCTTCTTTTCTACAATATATATGCGCATATTTTAGCAAGGGAAAAAAATGGAATCATAACAATATGAAACTCAAAATAAAGAGAAAATTGCAACAAATTTATATTAATGATTTTAACATTAGAAATAAAATATTTCATTAAGAATTATAAATTTTTAAAGAAGAAAAGAAAAATTATTTATATTTTAATGAGTGAACTATTCATTAAGTATTGGTATTAATAATTGAACATAACTTTGCACCATGATTCATTGAAACCATCTGATTAAGATCTGACGGTCACAAATAAACTCACAATGATTCTCACTAAATCGGGAATGAAACACAAAACACCAATTCAATTAATCATATGCTTATATTTTAATAATCACATAAATGTGTTCATAAAATATCAATAAATTTGAGAATATGAATGACTAAGATTCGATAAAAAAATTGATCGAACGGTCGAGATAAAAGTGATGATTTGGCATTTTGAGAATACTCAAAAATAGATAAAAAATAAGAGGTTGGGATTAATTTTATTCAAGCCCCCTTATACTTTGTTAGACCTTCATTTTCTTTCAAACTATAGAACATGCCATTATACCAGTTGGCATGTCATTTAAACTTCTGTTGTCATGTTCTGAATGGATTGGTCTACTGTTAGTAGGTCCCATCTGGTAAGTTTAAAAAGGATTAAGATTTCCAGATTAGTTGAACTGTCGAGATTCTCAATCTCAGTTTTATCTAAAATGGATCCTTGGGTTAGTTAAGGAGCCGAAATCCAATATCTCTGCTTGAGTGGATAGAAGAATATTCCTGGATTTGCTACAAACTGAGATTTGAAATCCTGAGGTTCTGTAAAGGATGAATTTCAAACCCCAACAACCACCTCTCACTTCTTTCTTTCTCAATTCCTTCAGCTCTATTTCCAGAGTTGGCGCGAGAATCCAAAATCTGACTGGAGTCTGGGCGGCGATTTTTAGATCTCAAATTCGGGATTAGAGACGCTCCAAGAAATCTCAGGCGGCAGGCGCGAATGGAGATTCCATTCGCTTCGCTGTTATTTCCGCGCATGGTGGCTGGACCGTACATCTCCGCCGCTTTCACTGTTGCCTGTTTGTGATGATCTGTCCGGCTAACAATGGTGAGTTCTTTCTCCCATTTTTGGATTCTGTCACGTTATTTATATGTAAAGTAAGAGAAAGGGATGAAGCAATTTCAAACCTAATTAACTCATCGTGATTCTGAGAGGTAAGAAAAGAGAGTAAAAAACAAGAATGGACGCAATTACTTCCTTCACGGCTCACCTTTCATACAGGTTAATTGATTTATTTTTGAGCTTGTCTTTATTATTATTTGCAAATGTCCAACTGCACAATTTAAAAACAGAGATTTATTTTATTTCTTATTTATTAACTTTCTTATTCTTTTCAAGGGCTTTTCATTTTTATGTTATACACATCCTAATATACTCTATATCTGTTTGCCATATTTTCATACCTGCTTTCTTTTGTTCAAAAATTTTCTAACAAATTTTATTTAATAAATATATATTTTTAAATTCTGTATAATCTAGGAATGTTATATTCTAAGGTTACTGTACCTTACATACAGCGTGCTGCAATTGATTGGTAAGATCTGTTGAATCCAGCTTTTTATTCAGCCAGAATTTGATAAATTAATGCAAAAAGGGCCTCAAGTAAAGAAAAAATTGACATGCTGAATCCAAAACAAGGAAAAAAATTGACGAAGGATACTTTCTTTCATTTTGTTGGGTGCAGTTTAAACTTTAATTTATTACTCCGACAATGGATTATATTACAATCCAGAGCCGCTATTTCTTTTTGTTGTATAGTATTTGGGAAATTTGATGATTAATAATTAATGAATAACACTTTGCTTTTTCAATTTTGCAGGTGCGCCAAATGTCAGATGAAGCTGAATTTCGGTCCACTCATGTGCGTCAACAAAGCTGACTATATATTTTATGAGGCGGATGAGTCATTTGTCAACGTGCAGCCCTCATGGATCTTCTGGATTTCAAAAATGAGGGTGACGTGCGGCGCATGCGGAGCCAAGCTGGGCTACTGTGGCCCGGGACTCAGCTTTCTCGACAGGAAGCAATTTGCTTATAAGATCAGGTCGGGTGTCCTGAATGTGATCGTGGATGATAACAAGGTAACTCGTTGTTATTTGCTCTAGATAATTATTTAGTATGTATATGATATTTCCATATTTGATTTTGATTTGTATTTTTTTAATCTTTATGATGACATTATTGATAAAATAGCTAACGAAAAACGCTGACACGGAAGAAGTGGCGATCAAAGAAACTCGCCAGAAAGGCAGAAAGGAGAATTCAGCCCCCGCTCCTCCCCAAACAACAAAGGAGATTAAGAAGGCGGTGGGCCTCAAGAAAGGCCGCAATCACGCCGAACGCAAGGAGGAACCACACTGTTTCCTATGTGGCATTGCTGGCCACTTGGCCAGCAATTGCCTCAATAAATAAATTTTTGTTTCTATTATTTCAAAAAAACGATATATATATTATTTCCATTTTGTTTAGTCCTAGGTGGAAATAGTCCTAGGGTTTAGGGTTTCAATAAAACAGAGGGAATGTGGGTGGCATGTTCACGTGTGGACGTGCACATGCCAGGTGGCGGTGTAGGGTTTGGTGCGCGCGTGTGTGTGCATGTTGCATGCCAAACTCTGCACGGTAGGGTTTAGATGGGAATGTACAGGCGTGAGTCGGTTGTTCGATTGTTTGCTGTGTGACAGCGACTTATTATTAATAAACTTAATTTTTGCATTGTATTGGAATAAAGAAGATTATTATGGTTTGGATTTTTTTTGTTTTGTTTTGTTTTAATGTTGAACTTGCATGATGCGAGTTGGATGACTCGTCGTAGTTAATTTTGCTTTTTATATTATGCTATCTTGTCTATTTGATCCTTTGCATTTGGTTTTTGGAAAATGAATTTTATGACTCTTTTTTCTTTTAATTTATTAAATTGTGAATGGCAAAGAGCCACAAAGAAGAGTTTTTTTTTATAATAATATTCTTCAGGTGGATCTGCTCCCAAGAAAAGGCTGCTTAAGGTAACTGTTGATTCCGCTTATTTGTTTTTTTCCCCCTTTTGCAGTATTTTATTATTTGAGGTAGCGGCTCTTTGAAGGGTCACTGAGACTGGACAGATAGAAAGGAAGGGAATGGAGACGTGAATCGGGCGGATATGTCTATCGACGCCTCGTGCAATCAGGCCGTCAATACTTGTATGTATACCGGTGCGAGCTCGAGAGGCGGTACAAAGTCCCATACCAGTCATGGTTCCTTGGAGGACAAGGAACCTCTGTTGGCCAACATGCTGGCGGGAATCGGCAAGATGGCTTCTTCATTTGAAGCGGTGATCTCTTGCAAAACTAGCTTGGCCGACCTGATTTCCAAAGCGGGTCTAACGGGACAATTTAGTTTATTAAATTGTGAATGGCAAAGAGCCCCGCTGGAGAGTTTTTTTTCATAATTATGTTCTTCAGATGGATCGTGTTCGTGCTCCCAAGAGAAGGCCTGCTTTAGGTATTTATACATTTTTTTTCTTTTTCAGTCAATTTACAGCGGTGCAAGTCTTATTATTTATTCTTCTTTTTCATCTATATTTATAAATATATATTCATCTATATTTATAATATAAAATATTTGATTTGGTAATAAAAGTTTGAAAAATACAGCAATTAAACTATAGGGAAAATCTTCAAAACCCCCCTAACTTTTTTGGTATTTGTCAAAAAACCCCTCACTTTTTAGATTCCTTCAAAACCCCCCTAAAAGTACAATGAATTATTTTGTAGCTCCCTATGAGAAATTAAAGTTAACTTTTCCATCCCAAATTTTATTTTAGACCAAAATGTCCCTAAATAATTTTCTTTTATATTTTATTTTATTCAATTAAAAATAATAAATAAAGAAAAATAACACTTTTCAACATAATATTAACAATATTATTATATAGATATTTTATGATATTATATAATGTTATATTATATTATATAAAATATTTTTCTGTTATTTTTTCATAAATTATGATTTTACTTTACGTAAAATATCATTAATCTATTTATTATAATATTGTTCATACTTTAGATTCCATTTATTTTTATTTCATATAAAATATAATTTTCTCTTTTCATTTATTATTTTTATTTCGAAAAAAAGAAAAGAAAATTAGTGGGGTATTTTTGTCGAAAAATATATTGTTGGACGGAAAAGTTAACTTTAGCCTTCATAGGAGGTAAAAAAAAATTCAATCACCTTTTTAGGTGGTTTTTGAAGAAATCTAAAAAGTGAGGTTTTTTTGATAAATAGCATAAAAGTTAGGGGGTTTTTTGAAGAATTTCCCAAAATTATATATGAATGCAACAATTATATATATATCTTCCAAATTATATAAAATTATTGTTAAAATTGGATATTAGTATGCTTCTAATAAAAATATTGATAAAAAAATTGAATATTTAATATGTTATTACAAAATTAAAATAATTACTTTAATAATAACTTTTATTATTATTTCTAAAAATTTTTACAGATTAACAAAAACTAATTTATCCGAAGCGAAATAACAAACAATATTTGTAATGTTAACTTGACATTGTTTTCAATTAATTTTACTTATTTCATTCTTTTGTTTATGACGTAAAATAATTGCAAATAATATATTATGAAGTATTGTATTCGGAGCGGAGCGAGGATCATCGCTAGTAGAATTCAATTTTTGCTACTAGTGAGCACCAGAGTTTGAAGTTTCAACAGTTAGCTGAGAATCCTGGATTTTCTATCCCGGTTAGATCAAATTGCGAGATGTCAATTCCCGGTTCTATCTAAGACGGATTCTTGGGTTAGTTAAGGATCCGAAATCCAATATATTTGCTAGAGTAATGAGAAGAGGATTCTTGGATTAGCTAAAAACCAATATTTGAATCCCGAGTTTCAATTGAAGCCAAAGAAACAACACAATACTCTCATGTCTGAACTTCGACCTTTTCACTTTATTATACTCCCGTTTTTGCTTGGATTAGGGTTTTATTCTAGAAGGTATCTGGATTGGATGGATCAGCGGAAGATGAGGACGATCCAGGAATGACAGATGCTAAGAATAGAGGAGATTAATGAGCGGTGGCTAATGAGACAGAGGTCTCTATATAATGCTTTCCAATTCCTCATACAATCCGGTTTACTCGAGGTACAATAGTGAGAGAACGATTATTAGATTAAATAATTGAATATGGACCTTTCATGTATTATACTAAAATTATAGTTAAGGTGTTAGTTACCACATGTCTCTCCACTATTTTGGTGGTGGTTAATAGATGAATGGTTGTGATTCCATCATGTTTAGATTAATGATTGAGTTTGTATGAGTTAGTTATGATATGAATTTATTTGTTTTAATTCTAATGTAATTATCCTAGTCTATAAATAGGCTAAAGTATTGTATCATTCAATCCAGTTAATCAAATCAATTAACTTCCATTAATCTCTATTTAAGATTAATGAAAATAAATCTTCTTTTCTCTTTATTCCTCTCATCTAAACTCCACCAAAAACATATTATCTTTTAAATCCTCCAATAATCTATTTCTATATGGTATCAAAGTTCAAGGCTAACGCTATTTAGATCCACATTTTTTTTTTCTCCATTTTCATCTTCTTTCTTTAACAATTCATGGTAAGAACACTTCTTTGTTTAACAATCCATGACAATAACACTTCTTTGTTCAATAATCCATGGCAAAAATACATCTTTTTTCGACAAACGGTGTTCAAATCCCCTTTTCTTTCAAGACGCCGAAATATGAGTTAATCCTCCTCATTCTTGTTCTTCTTTTCTGCTGCAATTCTTTCAACAAAAAAAAAACAAACAATTGCGCATTGGTACAAACTCATTCTTCCTCTTTCTTCTTCCTTAAAAAAAATTTCTACAAAATTTTAAAATTAATTTTTTGAAATTTTTCGTCCTCTATAAAACCATTAAAAATCACAAAATTCCTCAAAATGAGCAAATGGTCTCTTTTTTTCCTTAAAAAGATCTACAAAACTTCGAAACTACTTTCTTGAGATTTTTTTTCTCTAAGACTCACTACAAATCACAAAATTCTCTCAAAATGAGCCAACGCTCTCTCTTCTACAAAACTTTAAAACTAATTTTTTGAGATTTCTTTTCTCTAGAAGCCACTAAAACCATAAAATTCTCTCAAAATGAGACAATGCTCTCTTTTCTATAAAACTTTAAAAATCAATTTCTTGAGATTTCTTCTCTAAAATCACAGAATTCTTTCAAAATGAGTCAACCCTCTCTCTTCTTCTTCTTCTTCTTCTTCTTCTTCTTCTTCTATTCCTATAGTTCTTCTTCTTCTTCTTCTTCTTCTATTCCTATAGAGAAGGTTTTGGATGAGTCAGAAGAGAGAATCAGGGTTTTATCTAAGGAGAGAGAGATATTAGAGGGAGAAACGGAGAGAAAGACCCTGAGTCTTATGTTAGAAATTGAGAGGATGAAGCAGAGACAGAGAGAGAATGAGGAAGAGTTGAGCAAGCAAAAGCAGAAATTTGAAACGCTGGATGTGTATTTACATGAAGTGCAGTTACAGAAAGTGGAAGCCGAAAGGGCGAAAGTTGAACGGGAGAGGGAAATGGAGAGGATAAAAGGAGAGAATTTGACCCTGTTTTCAAATTTGAATGAGAGAGAAACAGAACTGAGTGAGAAGAGAGTCGAGTTGGAGAGGCTTAATGCGTATTTACAGGACGCTCAAGTGAGAGCTGAAATGGAGAGGATTGAAACTCCCGAGTCTGAGGGTGCTGGTACAGCCAGAGAAAACTGAGCCCAAGTCGGTTGCCAAGACTGACTCACAACTGAATCTGCCTGGGACCGAGGCTGAATCTGTAGTAGAGGTCAAGCTGAAGCAGCCAGCTGCCGAGCCGATCGAGGCCAAAGTTGAGCCCACTCAGGAGCAGCTAGAAGACCCAAAGAAGGTACATTTTTCTCCGTACCAGTTTTTTTATTTCCAAATAAATCTATATATGTTTTCTAGTACCAAATAGAAAACACACAAGCTGGTGTATTTTTTTTCATGTTAGTTTAGGTGCAGGCCGAAGGGAGCGGCAGTGCCAACAGCAAAAACATGATGATGATGCGGCAGATCATGAGAGAGAGACTCTGCGTGCACTGCTGGGCATCGGATCATCAAGTTGCAAAGTGTGTGAAAGGGCGGAAGTGCTTCAAATGCAGGGAGGTGGGCCACATGTTAAACTCCTGCCCGAATAAATAATCAGCAAGGTGGCGTCCCGCCAGGTGGCAGTGGGTGTCTTGCGTGAGTGCGTGGCCACTCACCACCTGGCGCGGACCGTGTGTGCACGTGTGTGTGCGTGTGCAGACACACCGTGTCGTATTGCGGTTAGTTTTGCGTGCGCGTGTTCATAAAATGAATCGCACATGGCATGGACCACCTTTGTTCTGTATAAATATTTTAGGGTTTTGCGGTTGTGCTGTGCGTAAGTTTTTGTTTACAAAGGAATTGGAAAAAAATCTACTAGAGTTATTTTATGCTTTGTCGGTTATTTTACTAAAAACGTTTTTCAGTGGTAGAATAGTATTGGTTTGTTGGCGAGCTCCAGATATTATTTCGATATTATATAAGTTTTTCTTACACGATGTGCATGTGTCTTGTTAATCAATTATTGCCTTGATTTTATACAACTGATTACTTTTGCAGTGAATGTCTTTTCAATCAGTTAGCATCTCGATTTTGTACAACTTGTTACTCACGCAATGCATGTCTTGTCAACTACTACTGTCTCGAATTTATAGACTCGATTTTATAGACATAACTATTTATGCAGTGCATGCATTGTCAATTAATTATTGCTTCGATTTTATACAAGTGATTATTTATGCAGTGAATGTCTTTTCAATCAGTTACTGTCTAGATTTTATATAAATGACTACTTACGCATGTATTGTCAACCTAATATTATTTCAATTTTATACAAGTGAAAATCATAACATAGTATTACCAGATGAAAATCATATCACTTGGGCTGGGCCTGATTGCTTGGGCTAGACTATTAATTGCACTTGGACTCTAATAATGATGTTTTTAACATTAAAATCATAACATAATATTTACGACAATTTTGTTGTCATAACATAATATTTATCACATGGTGATCGGCAATAATAACAAAATTAATCACAACCAAGAAAAAGAAGTAACAAAGTAAATAACCACACAAATCATATATATACAAATAATTTACAGATCACAACGCATTTCATATTAGATTGTACATAAATTTCAGATACATGCAGTTGAATACATCCGTGCATAAATAACAATACAACTCATTGAAGTTATTTACAACTCGACATAACTCCATGCAGAAACAAAAACCATTTCATTGATTATATGGGAATAGAAAAATAACAATAGAATTAATTATAGTTTTGAATAACTATTTAGAAAATAAATACTAATATAACTTATAAATTATTAATTTATATCTAAAAATACAATGACAATAAATTATACATGGATTCCATATACAATAATTTTGAATACACACACGTGCATTTTACAAGTATCAGTACATTGCTCGTGTCGTCACCATATACAAGTACATGTTGCTCATGTCGTCGTCGCAAGTTGAGATGGTAGGGTAGGTTTGAACGTTGAGTTGGCGAGTGCGAGTCGGAATTCCACTAGATCTAGTCGTCACCAAGCACTACTTGCGTCTTTGTAGCCCGCATCATCGCTAGGCACCAAGCTGATGGCCCAGTAACAAGGTGATCTGGTGAAGAATTTGCCAAAAGGACTTGAAAATTAGAAAGAAATAATTAACAAATCAATGGATATATCATGAAGACTCGAAATAAGAAAGAAAGAAGTAAAAACATGACAAAGAATAGGAACAACAATATTCTCACCAGCACGTCACTAGAGATGAATAAAACAAAAAAGTGCGCACTTCCACTTTCATAACAAAAATTCAACAAAATATGGAATAGTTTATCAATTTTATATCTCACTAGTCATCTTTTACTTCTCTTTAGGTCTGATCATTTTTGCTCCTTTTGCTGACTCTTCTAGGATTATGTTTTCAAAGCCTTTTATGACCCAGAATAGTTTTACTGACATAAACCGGACAATTAAATTACTTGCATGTTGTGAGATTATAACCACAATAACCAAACTACGCAATAATCATATTTAATAAAGACCAAACAATATTTACACATCAGAATTGTTGGAAACATAAAACAAAACCAAGTCAAAATTAAAGTAACCAACACTCAGCAAGGGTACCTGATTTTGGTACTCCACACAAACAAAACTTCCCTTTTTTCCAGCCATTTCCACAATTTCATTAAAGTTACAAAAGTTAACAAAAAACAAAATAATAACAAAAAGGTAAAAAAGACTAAATAAGTTACAGCAGTCTAAATCCTACTGCTACATCCATTTTTCACCATGACTACTGTTATCATTATGACTACAAATCTTCACCATTCGACCCAAAATGCATCTTAAGCGTCGCAACCGGATCTGAAACTGAAATGGGTCGAAACAAACCCATACCAGTACCTGTTCCGGTACGAGGCAGCAATAGAAGAAGCGCCAAGTATGTCCAGCGAGGATCCGCCCGATTTGCATCTCCATTTTCTACCGAAATGGGACTTCAAAAAATTCTCTGATTTATTCTGCTTCAGTTCAGCTTTTCTTCCTCCTTCCTTTTTAGCTCGAGCGGCCTTCTCACATCCGTAAAACCCTCAGATTGGATGTTCTTGTAGCAGAATTCTCCACCCAAAATGCTGCAAGAAGAAATTTAATAAGAAAAACATATTACAAAATCAACAACAAGGACCGGAATATACAAAAAACGGAGAAATAAAGTGCATAACCTATTGGGAGTGCGATCCACATTAAAAGAAGCATGAAATCGTCAAAAACTTTGAAAACTCCCTGTCAAGCTGGCACCACATTGAAGAACCCGCCAAAGACTTTGAACGGCATCATACTCCCTGCCAAGCTGGCGCCACATGACACTTCCAGAACCCGCCACATAGCATTGCAGCAGTCTTTTCCTCTCGGTAATCGGACTAGCCTCCACAACACAGTACCCCTTTCTATCTGCCTTGTCTCGATGAATCTTCATAAAGCCACCGCTTCAATTAACATAATGCTGCAAAAGGAAAAAAAATTAAACAAATAAGCGGGAATCAACGGTTACACCACCATAAATTCACATAAAAAGATAAAAAACTATATAAATACCTTAAGCAGCCTTCTCTTGGGAGCAGATCCACCTGAAGAACATAATTTAAAAACAAATTCTCCTGTGTGGCTCTTTGCCATTCACAATTTAATAAATTAAAAGAAAAAAGAGTCATCTGACCCAAAACATAAAAATTCATTTTCCAAAAACCAAATGCAAAGGATCAAAAAGAGAAGGTAGCATAATATAAAAAGCAAAATCAACTACGACAAGTCATCCGACTCGCATCATGAAAGTTAACATTAAAACAAAACAAAAAACATCCAAAGAGTAATTTTTTTATTATTAATCGTTTTTAATCCAATACAAAGGTAAGTTTATTATTAATAACTAACTGTCACACAGCTAAGAATCGACAAACCGAGCAGGGAATGTGCAGGCGCACTCACGCCTGCACATTCCCATCCAACCAATCTATGCGTAGTTTGGTGTGCTTCGTGCACACACATGTGCACACAAACTCTGCCTGCCACCTGGCATGTGCACGTGCACACACACGTGCACATGCCCGTTCCACATTCCATCCTTCCTAGAAAAAATCAATATGTGGAGGGATGAGGCCCATATCATCCTGCTCCTCTTTCTTGTTATCGCGTCTCTTAAGAAAGTCGAGCACTTTCTGGCTGAGAGGGTGAAACATGGTAATTTTTTGACCGGCCTGTAAATTACGAGACCAAATGATGATCTGATTAGATCTTTTTCATTCATGTTACGGATTAATCAATCAAAGAAGGAAATAAAATTTATAAAAAAAAAATAATGGTAACCTCATCAGCTGTTGCCTCCTCCTTTCTTGCTTCCTCATGTTTCTCAGTCTCTTCGGAACTCTCTGTGGAAGCATTCACCTCCTATTATATTAATACATTCACCAATATTAAAAACAAAATAAACTCAAAACAGGAATATATATATATATATATATATATATATATATATATATATAATATATATATATATGTTATGCATAGGAGAGTGTTTACCGTGCCATTCACGACCACATCAAGGGCCTCAACCTTGATTTTGTAGCCATACTTTTTCTTGTCCAAGGGGCATAACCCGCGGCCCGAATAGCCAAGCTTTGCACGGCACTTTGCGCAATGCACCTTCATCTTAGAAGGATAAATTCCACAAAACAAGCCATACGGCTGTTGATTCACGCTGAACTCATCAGCGTCATAAAAGATGAAATTGCCCTTGCTTATGCAAGCAAGGGAACCCAAATAGAGCTCCGTTTGGCAAATGCCGCACCTTGAAAGAGAAGAAAGGGAGAATTAATTGATTTAACAATTGAAAATGGGATAAAAAGCGATTTTTTTCCAAAAAAGCAGAGAAGAAAGAAAAGAAAAGAACAAACAACAAAGAAAGAAATCAACAAGCAAAACACCCAAATCCCTAGCTTAATCTAGATACAAGTCAAAATTAAGTTACCTGTACTTGAAATGCGCCGTGGCAGTTAGAACCTTGTCCATTGTATTCTCTCTCTACTCTTCCTTCTTCTTTTATCAGAAATTCGCAAATTGCTTTATACTGTTCCTGTTCCTCTCTCATTTCCTCTAATGCGGATAGCTTTATACTGGGAATCGTTCTACGTATGGGTCTCACAACTCAGCAATCTATCCTAAAATGGGAAAAACTCAGCAACCAATTCATGAGGAACGTTTAAATCTGGCGCGAAGAAAGGCGGTGGAGCTTCCAACGCTGATCCAACAGCGAAGCAGATCCACATCTGGAAAATCCGAGACTTCATAGCTCCACTCCGCTCCGGTCGGTCACCAGTCACGCTCCAGTCCTCGCCTTCTCTTCTCTGATATTTCTTTCAGACCTTGAATCGGGTTGCAAAGTAAGTTCAGAAAATAACCACAAAAATATCCATCTAAAAACACAGAATTCAAATCATGGTCTTTTCAAATACTAAGACTTAAAATCATGGATTTTATCTTAACCAATATTTGAGATATTCAGGGTAACACAAGACCCGAAATTCAAATGCCAAGACTTTAAATCATAGTCTTTTCAAATACCAAGACTTAAAATTCATGGATTTTATCTTAACCGAGATTTGATAAATAGGACAACACCGACCACTCATCCAGCCATCACTCAGATATCAAATCCGGACTGTCCATCATCGTCATCATTCCTGAAATCGATGCGTCTTCTAGCCGTTCATGGCCTGTGGCGTCCTCTGATTCCGGTTTTTGTGGTTCTAGATGGCTCTTTGAGGTATGTAATCTATAATTTCTCCATTTCCTTTTTTAATACATTTTCATCCTACTGTTGATTTTCTAAATTACTTTTTTCTATTTTTTTTTTGTGACAGCAATTTGTGAGTGCAGAAGCTCCGCTGATGTTTGACTCTAGTGATTTGTTGGATCAACATTGAGACATGCAATGTGTTTTCTAATAAGTATTTCAATTGGTACAGAAGCTACTCGCTTTTTGGTTGAAAGAATAGGGTAGAACTGCCCGAAGAGAGGAATTGTAAGTGCTGTGCTTTAAGAAATATTGATAAGTCATTAATTATACACATTTTATATTCTATACATATGTAATATTGCACAATTATATGTGTTTAAATGGATAATAATCATAACTTGAATGTTGATACTACTAATAAGATATTTATGTGATTTCAGGTGCAAATTAGATGGAGCATAATTTGAGGAAAAGAAGTTGGAGCACAAGAGAGAGATAATAATCAAGACTCGGGCCTGCCGACACAGTCTTAGTATTTCGGCCATAACTCATAATCTGGGCCTCCTCTATATGCATACTATATACCGTTGGAAAGAAGAGAACAAACCCCACAATTCATTCTATATCACCAGAGCCCAATTCCGAAGTCTACATGACCCAAATTGACCATCTTCTGGACAGATCTTTCGTGCACTTTGCATGCACTCTTCATGCCTTTGCCATGCTTCCTTCACACTCTTTGCATGGATCTTCATTCATCCCTCATGATCACCTTTTGAGAGGGTTATATAACCAGGTGCAAGGCATCCATTCTAATCACTTTTGAACTTCATCATTCTCTCTCTTGGAGTTGGGCAAGTCAAGCAAGCTTCACCATTCCATCCACACTTCATTAATGGGTTCTATCAATATTTTATTTTCTTTATTTTCCATGTATTTCGAGTAAGCCCTTCGAGGCATAGTTAGTGTTTATGTTTTTGTGTTGTAACTTTTGAGACCATTAATAATGAATTTCATTTGAACGGTTATATTTTGTTTTTATTTACTTATTATCATTCATGCTCAATGAATTGTTTTAAGTTTATTTCGGTCAATTCTATGTTCAGTAGTAATTAACAAGGGCCACAAAATTCCTTTGGTTGCTTTGCTCAATAGCTTCCATTAGAATTTGAATAATAGCCAAGTGCAAATAACTCATAACGAACTAAACAGTTCTGAACAAGCTCATTGTCTAGGAGGTTTTGATTTGTTTAAATAACCAATGATTCCTATTGAATTGGTTATGATATTCAAGTAGGTTAGTGTTTTTATTTACGAGCTCATCTAAACTAAAATTCTATCTTTTCGTTTGAGTTATTTATCGGTTAGAGCTCATCTTACTGCACTTAAGATATTAATTCCAAATTCATTATTATAATCAAGGATAAAGTTACACACAAATTCACTACACGAAACTATGCCTCATTTCACAAAACCACCACATCTCTTAGTCTTTACTTTAAGTTTTCTCTTTATTTGTTACTTTCATTTTGTTGCAATCAACCAATCAACAACCCCCCAATTGTGTGTCTTGTTTTAGGTCTTGTGTTTGGTTTTATTTATGGTATTGGTTTCTCTTTATTTTAGTTTTCTGTTTTTGTTCGAGTCCGTTTTCATTAGAGGAGTAATCATTTCACCTAGTTTTAGTCTAAATAGCTCTCTGTGGTTCGACCCCCTACTTCCACTATCTACTTTGTTGTAGTTAAGTCTAGGGTTATAAATTTCTTTTGGTAAGTATAAACGACTGCAAAAATACCTCTTATCAAAATGGCGCCGTTGCCGGGGAGCTAGCAACGCGACTAGTCTAGGTCAATATTCACACTTCTCTTGTGTAGTACGGTAGTCTGCATTTGTGTCAGAGTAAACCAAATTCGTTTTACTTTTTGTCAGTCACATTTTTTTTACTTTTTGTCAGAATCACACTTTTGTTACCTTTGTTATCTTTTTCATTTTTTGTCAGAGTCAGTCATACTATTTATTTTCACTTTGAGTCTGCATTACTTGCATTCACTAATTCTCTCTCTTACACTTGATTCCAGTTCATGAAAGCTACTCGTAGTTCTAATCTTCCACTTGCACCATTAGATCCGGAGATTGAGAGAACATACCTGGAGCAAAGAAGAGCAATTCCGGAAGCACCGAAAGCAGCCGAAGAAACTGAAAAGGTGGAGAACTTGGACAGCGAAAGCGAACCTCCTACTCCACCAGCTCCTCCTCACGCTACAAGAGGTAACACTACGGTCATGGCTAATTTTGAGGATAGGACACTTAGGGACTTGTCCACCTTTGATTTTGCTACCAACCAGTATGGTATTGTATTACCACCGGTCCCGAATTTTAAGATCCATACGGGTCTTCTTCAATTATTACCGACTTTCAATGGGAGCGCCGGAGAGGATCCGCACTCTCACATGCGGGAGTTCAACCATATCACCGCAACAATGATGCCAGCGGAGATTGAAGATGAAGGTCCTTACAAGCTGCGACTGTTTTCATACGGTCTTCGAGGACCAAAGAAAGGACTGGTACTACCATCTAGCACCTTTTCCAACAACTTGGGTAGAACTTCAAAAGTTGTTTCTAGACAAATACTTTCCTGTCTCTCTTACCGTTTCTATTAGGAAGCAGATTTGTAGTATTCAACAGGAAGTAGGGGAAACCCTCTACGAATACTATGATCGCTTCCAGAAGTTGTGTGCAAAATGTCCCAACCATCAAGTCACAGAGAATCTCCTGATTCAACACTTGTATGATGGGATGCTTCAAGAGACTAGGGATAATGTAGATTCTGCTAGTGGGGGTGCTTTCATAGATAAAACCGTTAGGCAAGCACGTACCTTGATAGAAACCATGACCAAAAATGCCCAATCTAGTAGAACCAGATCTAGAATTAGGGGAGTTAATGAGATTAGAGACTGTGATTTGGAGAAGCGAGTGAATGGTATGGACGCCAAATTAGATAGCCTGGCTAATATGATGGCGTCATTCATGGGAACCAAGATGGAAGTGAAGGCATGTGGTGTCTGCACTCAGACGGGACACACGACTGATGCATGCCCAACACTCCATGATGAGGAGAAGGTCACGACCACTGCTTGTGGCATCTTTAAACTAAACCAACAAGGAAATTCAAATGGGGCCCACAACCGAAACTATGATCCCTACTCTAAAACATACAATCTCGGATGGCGTGACCACCCAAACTTTAGATGGCGTGACCCAGGGAAACCAAAGCAACAACCTCCTCAAAACCATAATCAAAACTCATCTTCTTCCTCACCTCCGATTGACCCTGCTCTAAAAAGTCTTTCTGACATTGTGACCTCTTTAGCCACATCAACCACTTCTTTTCAGAAGGATACAAAGAGCGCCCTAACACATCTGGGCACCCAAATAGCTCAACTATCTTCTGAATTAAATCAGTTAAAGACTCAATGGTCCTCACAACTTCCTTCTCAACCTCTCAACCCCCGTGAAAATGCATGTGCTATCACCTTAAGAAGTGGGAAAGAAATAGAAGGGACCAAAGGAAACACAAAAGGTGAAGGAGAGATTGACGTGCTTAAACTAGAGTCTGAGAAGGTGAAAGACAAACCTAAGGAGACAACACCCTATAAACCTAAAGTTCCATTTCCTAGCCGTCTAGCGGTTAACACCAAAAAGGATGAAGCTGAAAGAGATATCCTAGAGGTTTTAAAGAAGGTGGAAGTGAACATTCCATTACTTGAGGCCATTCGTCAAGTCCCTCGCTATGCGAAATTCCTCAAGGACTTGTGTACGAATAAGAGAAAGCTAAATGGCCATGAGAGGGTGACAATGAGTGAGAATGTCTCTGCGGTTATTCGCAAGAAGCTTCCAGAGAAGCAAAAAGATCCTGGCATGTTTGCCATTCCTTGCAGCATTGGGCATCATGAATTTGCTCGGTGCATGCTTGATCTTGGGGCATCTATCAATGTCATGCCTTTCTCTATCTATTCTTCCCTCGGTTTAGGACCTTTGAAAAAGACCGGGGTGATCATCCAACTGGCCGATCGTTCTACTGCTATGCCAGAAGGAGTTATAGAGGATGTCCTTGTTAAGGTCAATGGTCTTGTCTTCCCCGCAGATTTCTATATTCTGCGTATGGATGAGTCTGATAGTTCACCAAGTTCGACTCCCATTCTTCTGGGAAGACCCTTCCTTAAAACTGCCCGAACCAAGATTGATGTGCATAATGGCACGCTTTCCATGGAGTTTGACGGAGAGAACATCTCCTTTAATATCTTTGATGCTATCAAGCATCCTTCTGACGGGCAAGTCTCTGCTATTTGCACCATCGACCCAGTTGATGAGTGTGTGGACAACTTCTTCTCTTTTGAGTTCATCGATCTGCTTGAGACCATTCTTGATCTCTCTCCAAATGAGCAGATCCTTCTTCAGAGCCTATCTGCCTTGGCCATTGGAGAGGCTTCTTTTTCTTCTTCCTCTACTTCCTCTTCTTCTTCTTCTTCTTCCTTGATAGACTTAAAACCTTCTCTTGAGCCCACCAAACCTTCCATTGTGAATCCTCCCTCTTTGGACCTAAAACCTCTACCAGCTCATCTCAAGTACGCATACTTGGGTAAAGGAGACACCCTTCCAGTGATCATCTCTAGTAGCCTCACTGCTACTCAGGAAGAGAAATTAGTTAATGTTTTAAGGGACCACAAGACTGCTATTGGATGGACTCTGGCTGATATTAAGGGAATCAGCCCCGCTACGTGTATGCATCGGATATTATTGGAGGATGGGTCTAAACCATCCCGTGATCCTCAGCGTAGGCTAAATCCTCCAATGATGGAAGTGGTCAAGAAGGAAATCATCAAACTCCTCGATGCAGGAATCATATACCCTATCTCTGATTCACAATGGGTGTCACCAATCCATGTGGTGCCCAAGAAAACTAGTATTACGATAATTGAGAATCAGGATGGTGAAAAAGTTCCTACGAGAGCACAAAATGGATGGCGAGTATGCATTGATTATCGCAAATTAAACACTGCCACCCGGAAAGACCATTTCCCCCTTCCTTTCATTGACCAGATGCTCGAGCGCCTTGCTGGGCGCCACCATTACTTGCTTCCTAGATGGCTTCTCTCGGTTACTTTCAAATAGCCATCGCCCCGAGGATCAAGAAAAAACCACCTTCACATGCCCTTTTGGCACCTTTGCCTATAGGCGCATGCCCTTTGGGTTGTGTAACGCACCCGGTACATTTCACAGATGTATGATGTCCATCTTCTCTGATTATGTCACCCAAATTATTGAGGTTTTCATGGATGATTTCACCGTCTATGGTGATTCATTCGATGACTGCCTGGGAAACCTAAAGATGATTCTTCAAAGGTGCGTAGAGACTGATCTGGTGCTGAATTATGAGAAATGTCATTTCATGGTAGATCAGGGCATAGTCTTAGGCCATGTGGTTTCCTCTCGGGGTCTTGAAGTGGATAAAGCCAAGATCGATGTCATTAGATCCCTCCCGTACCCAACCAGCGTGAAGGACATTCGATCATTTCTTGGTCATGCCGGATTTTATAGGCGTTTCATCAAAGATTTCTCAAAAATCGCTCAACCTCTTTGTCTTCTTCTCCAAAAAGAGGCTTCTTTTGAGTTTAATGAGAAGTGCAAAGCGGCATTCGACCTTCTCAAGGAGAAATTATGTTCTGCCCCCATCATTAAAGCTCCCGATTGGAATCTGCCTTTCGAGATCATGTGCGATGCGAGTGATAGGGCAGTTGGAGCTGTTCTTGGGCAGCGGGATGGGCGAGAACCCCATGTTATCTTTTATGCCTCCAGGACCTTAGACGATGCTCAGTGCAACTATACAACTACAGAAAAAGAGCTGCTAGCCATTGTTTTCGCACTAGAGAAATTTAGGTCCTATCTCTTAGGGGTTAAGGTGATTATATACACTGACCATGCCGCGTTGAGGCATCTTTTCAAGAAGAAGGAATCCAAGCCGAGACTTCTTCGTTGGATATTGTGAAGTGTGAAGTTAGGGAGTTGGGTGTACGTGAAAAATTTACCGAAGATCTTATGGGCGGAAGGTATGGCATGTGCTACCTACGTGGTTAATCGGCTTCCCTGTAGTCCGATTAACATGAAGTCACCTCACGAGTTGATGTTCGATGAGAAGCCAAGTGTGAAGCATTTGAAAGTGTTCGGTTGTACGTGCTTTGTTCACGTACCGGATGAGAAGAGGACGAAATTAGACGCTAAGGCTCGGAAGTGTGTTTTCATTGGTTATGATCAAAGAAAGAAGGGATGGAAATGCATGGATCCGACAACTCATAAATTCATTGTCTCTCGAGACGTGGTGTTTGATGAAGCGTCTTCTCTATATGGTGATGGTGGTTCCCAAGCGGTAGTTTCGAATCTGCCGACGCCGCATGTTGGTCATGTGAGAAACCCGGATGCTAATGACATGGGTAACCCGAGTGAAGATTCGAGGTTTTCATCGCCTACGTCGACTGTCACGAGTTCAAGTAAGATGGATCAAAGTGACAGGGGGAGCAACGAAGTGCAATCGCAAGAAGAGGGAAATGCACAAGCTCTAAGGAGGTCGACAAGGATGGTAACTCAGCCGGCTAGATATAGAGATGAAAACTTCGTGTCGACGTATTCGTGTTTCTTTTCAGGATCGTCGGATGATGAACCTTCATGCTTTGAGGAGGCGAAAGGTAATAAGTCGTGGGAAGATGCTATGGACGAGGAGATGCAAGCTCTTCGGAAAAATGAAACTTGGGATCTTGTTCCGAAGCCCAAGGGAGTGGACCCGGTTACTTGCAAATGGGTATACAAGTTGAAACGCAAGGCGGATGGGAGTGTTGAGTGCTATAAAGTGAGGCTTGTAGCGAGAGGATTTTCTCAACGGTATGGCGAGGATTATGAAGAGACTTTTAGTCCTGTCGCCAAGATGACATCCGTGCGAATTGTGATTTCATTGGCTGCTTCGCTAGGTTGGAAGCTGTGGCAGCCTGGATGTGAAGAATGCTTTCCTTTATGGTGAACTCGACAAGGAGATTTATATGGAGCTTGGTATTGCAAGATTGCTTAATATTTGCAATTTTGTGGTTATTCTTCTTCGAGTTCGGATCACAGTTTATTTGTGAAAAGGAAGGCGGGTCTACACGTGGTCGTCCTTTTATACGTGGACGACATGATCATCACCGGCAATGATGAAGGCGAAGTTGCAAGACTTCGGGGGCGAGCTCTCGATTCGATTCGAGATGAAGGATCTTGGAGAGCTTAGTCACTTCCTGGGATTGGAAGTGGAAGGTTTGAAAGACGGGTATTTTGTCTCTCAAACGGGTTATGCTGGGAAGCTCATTGAGAAATTTGGCGTAAAAGAAGGTAAGCATTGTTCGACACCGCTGGATGCAAATTTCAAATTGAGACGTGATGATGGAAAGATACTTCCGGATCCTTGGAAGTTTCGTGCTCTTGTTGGAAGCCTGATTTATCTCACGATTACTAGACCGGATATTGCCTTCGCGGTCGGTCTGGTGAGTCGGTTTATGCAAGCTCCGACAAAGTCGCATCTGGATGCAGCAAAGAGAATTCTCAAGTATGTGAGTTCGACTCTTGATCTCGGGTTATTTTATAAGAAGGATTCCGAGTTCGTTTTGAATGGATATACTGATGCTGACATGAGTGGTGATTTGGATGATCGGAGATCGACATCCGGTTATGTCTTCTCTTGTGGTTCTGCAAGTGTTTCTTGGTGCAGTAAGAAGCAAGATTCGGTCTCTCTTTCTAGTACCGAGGCGGAATACAAGGCGTCATCACTTGCAGCACAAGAGTGTGTTTGGTTGCGGAGGTTGGTCGAGGATGTTTACAATGCGGTTACTGGTCCTACGGTTATTCCAGGCGACAATCAGAGTGCGTTGAAGTTGGCGACCAATCCTGTTTGTCACGCGAGAACCAAGCACATCGAGATCGAGCATCACTTCATTCGTGAAAAAGTGCTTGATGGAATTATTGGAGTTGAGGAGGTGAGAAACGTTGACAACGTGGCTGATATCTTCACCAAGTCTCTCTCCAAGGGATCATTCGAGTTATTGCGAGACAAGTTGGGGCTCATGGCCAAATACACTTTAAGGGGGAGTGTTAAAATATAAAGATGCATTTGTATATTATGAAGGCATGTAACAAATTAGGAAAGATATTTCTTGGAAATAAGATTTCTTGACATGGAATTTTGGTATTACCATATATTAGATTTCTTGACAAGGAGGTTTCGTATTTCCATGTTTAGGTGTTAAATGGGGCAGTAATTCTTTGAGTTATTTCCTTATATTAGATATGACTATCCTATAAATAAAGGGGTAGGGGTAGAGTTTTATTCATTCCAACAACAACAATATTTTGTATCTCTTTTTTTTTTCGTAATAAGAAATTTGTCTTATTTTTCAAGTTCCATTGTTCAATCATTTCTTCTTCTATTATTGTTCCTTCTTGGGCTAGTGTAAGCGTATTGCTTTGCACTATTATTTCCGCCGCCGATAATCACAAGGTCGCTTTTGGTTTAGTGCTGCCGTGTTACTGTGCAGTCACTATTGTTCTGTTTCTCTGTTAGCGACGCGGTTATCTGGTTCAGTCCTTGTGTGACTGTCTGGTTTCTTTACACATTCTCTCTCTTGGAGATTCGCAATCTCAGTTTTATCTAAAATGGATCCTTGGGTTAGTTAAGGAGCCGAAATCCAATATCTCTGCTTGAGTGAACAGAAGGAGATTCCTAGATTAGCTACAAATCGAGATTTGAAATCCTGAGGTTCTGTAAAGGATGAATTTGAAACCCTAACAACCAACTCTCACTTTTTCGTTATTTCTTGGGTAAATTTCACCGTAAGTCACTCAACTTTTATAAAATGATCAAATAGGTCACCCAACTTCAATTGTCCCAAATAGGCCACTGAATTTTTGATTTGTCCAAATTAAGTCACCTGATTAATTTTCCATCTATTTGTTGACGGAATTGACACGTATATGACACGTCATCGCTGATTTAAGCAGTCCACGTCATCACCGACTTATAACTCAAATAATCATCTCAAGTATACCAAAATCACAGGAGGTCATTGAACTTTAATTATTTCACTGTAGGTCACTCAACTTTGAAAGTTTATCACCAAAAGTCACTCAACTTTAAAAATATATCATGGGTGGTCACTAAACTTTAAAAATATATCACGAGATGTCACTTAACTTTAAAAATATATCATAAGAGATCACTTAACTTTACAAATATATCACAATGGGTCACTCTACTTTAAAAATATGTCACCAAATATCACTACCTTTAATTATATGTTAAATTTTAATTTGTTGAGACGATTATAATTCATGTGAAACTTATTTTTTTCTTTAAATATTAATTACATGATTTTAGCAAATATGAGATAGTTATAAAATATCATTTTTATAAAATACGTAACAATATTTTTACAAAAATACTTTATATCATTTTTAAAAAATTATAAAAACATTTAGAAAAATATTTTTGGAATAGAATATTTTTTAAGGAAATATTTTCATTTTTTAAAAAATTACATTTAAAAAATATTTTATAAGAGAATATTTTCTATAAAAATGAAAGTATTTTATAAAATACTTTTATTAAAAGTATTTGTTTATAAAATAAATTGAAACATAATTTCTTTTAAATGAAAATTATTTTTTTGAAAAAATATTCTTTTCGAAAGTATTTTTTGGAAAAATGTTTTTCTGGTTTTTTTAGATTTTTTTTAAAATGATATAATTTTTTTTATAATTTTTTTGTAATTTTTTTATTTCGTAAAAATGATATTTTATAACTATTTTGTTTTTGCTAAATTTAAAGAAAAAAAGTTTCACATGAACTATAATCGTGTCAGCAAATTAAACCAACATATAATTAAAGGTAGTGACATTTGTTGACATATTTTTAAAGTTGAGTGATCCATTGTGATACATTTGTAAAGTTGAGTGACCTCTTATGATATATTTTTAAAGTTGAGTGACATCACTTGATATATTTTTAAAGTTGAGTGACCTTTGGTGATAAATTTTCAAAATTGAGTGACCCTGCAGTGAAATAACAAAGTTTGATGACTTCCTGTGATTTTGGTATACTTGAGATTATTATTTGAATTATAAGTAGGTGATTATGTGCACTGCTTAAATTAGCGATAATATGTCATATACGTATTAATTTTATCAATAAATGGATGAAAAATTAACCGGACTTAATTTGGACAAATTAAAAATTAAATAATATATTAGGTACAATTAAATAACCTATTTTGTCAACTCTGGTGACCCACCGCTAGGCTTGTCAACGGGCCGGGTCGGGTTTGGGTTTGGCCATACCAAAACCCGATTCGAAAATTTCGGGTTTGACCCGAACCCGAACCCGAAAACTTTACGGGTTTTATTTCAAACCCGAACCCGAACCCGCGGATAACCCGAAATCCGTGGATAAACCCGAAATCCGTTAAGGGTACGGGAGCCCATCATTTTTTGGCACAAAATATTTTGTGAAAAATTTAGAAGCGGTTATTTATAAAGAACCGTTACAGAAGCCTACTGACGGTAGTGTGTTTTGTTTTTTCTTTTTTCTCCCCCCGTTTGCAACCTGTTTACAAAAATAAATGAAAAAAAAAAGAAAAAAAAAAACTGGCTTCTGTAACGGTTATTTATAAATAACCGATACTAAAGTCTTCTGTAACGGTTCTTTGGAACTAACCGATACTAAATGATTCTGTAACGGTTCTTTATAAATAACCGATACTAAAGTCTTCTGTAACGGTTCTTTAGAACTAACCGATACTAAAGGTTCTGTAACGGTGCTTTATAAATAACCGATACTAAAGTCTTATGTAACGGTTCTTTATAACTACCGATACTAAAGGATTCTGTAACGGTTCTTTATAATTAACCGATACTAAAGTCTTCTGTAACGATTCTTTATAACTAACCGTTGCGGAGATTTGTATTTTATATCGGTTATTTGTTAATAACCGATACTAAAGGAAAGGCTTCTGTAACGGTTCTTTATAAATAACCACTACTAAATTATATGTAATGGTTCTCCATAAATAACCGTTGCAGATATTTGTATTTTATATCAGTTATTTGTTAAGAACCGATACTTATGATGTATATTTTGAACTTCATTTTGTATACGAACATTATTAATATTATGTATTAAGTATTTGTTCTAGTTTTATGTTGTGGTATAAAAATTTAAATGATATTTATTTTATTATTATATTATATAAATTTAATTTAAAAATAATTAAATAAATATATAGCCGTATCCGTATCCTAGATTTTTTGAGATTTTTTGTATCCGTTTTTTTTTTCTTCTTTCGCTTCTTCTCTGCCTCTGGCGTCCGGAGAGAAAAAAAGGGGCAAGGAATTGGTGGATCGGGTAAGAGGGTTGGGTGGGTTAGGATTAGGGTTAAAATAGATGGGTAGAGAAATATGAATGGTACAGATTAAAATTAATTATAATTTAAGTTTCAGATTCGGGTTTTTCACGGATCGGATAGTATCAAACCTGAACCCGATTCGAACCCGTTTTTGTTTTCGGGTTTGAACCCGAACCCGATTCGTGGGTTTTTTTTTCGGGTTTGACCCGATCTGTTTGGTCGGATACCTACTGGATTCGCGGGTTGAACCCGATCCATTGACAAGCCTACCCACCGCCGTGAAATTAACCTTCTTTCTTTCTTTCTCAATTCCTTCAGCTCTATTTTCAGAGTTGGCGCGAGAATCCAAAATCTGACTCGAGTCTAGGCGGCGATTTTTAGATCTCAAATTCGGGATTAGAGACGCTCCGAGAAATCTCAGGCGGCAGGCGCGAATGGAGATTCCATTCGCTTCGCTTCGCTGTTATTTCCGCGCATGGTGGCTGGACCGTACATCTCCGCCGCCTTCACTGTTGCCTGTTCGTGATGATCTGTCCGGCTAACAATAGCCCCGCCCCAGTGAGTTGTTTACTCCCATTTTTAGATTCTGTCACATTATTTATATGTAAAGTAAGAGAAAAGGAGAGATGAAGCAATTTCAAACCTGATAAACTCATCGTGATTCTGAGAGGTAAGAAAAGAGAGTAAAAAACAAGAATGGACGCAATTACTTCCTTCACGGCTCACCTTTCACACAGGTTAATTGATTTATTTTTGAGCTTGTCTTTATTATTATTTGCAAATGTCCAACTGCACAATTTAAAAACAGAGATTTATTTTATTTCTTATTTATTAACTTTCTTATTCTTTTCAAGGGCTTTTCATTTATATGTTATACACATCCTAATATACTCTATATCTGTTTGCCATATTTTCATACCTGCTTTCTTTTGTTCAAAAATTTTCTAACAAATTAGAAGTCTTCGTTTTTACCTCTTTTCACCTTACTACATCTGGATGAATTTCAATCTACTTTGAAAACATTAAAATAGGGGGAATCCAAAAATTTAAAAGTTCTTTCAAAATTCAGAATAAAAAAAAACAGAGGGGCTTTCTCTACATTTTCCCTATATATACAACACCACCATCATAAGATCCAAAATCAGGTTGTATAAAATCTGAGATTTTATTTTTATATAAAATCAGGTTGGCAATCGTATTAAATTTCTCGGGATTTCAGTTCTCAGTTTATATATAAATTGGGAAATCAAATCCCGCATCAGACTGCGATCAAGCGACAAGTTATGTAAAATGGCTTGATTAGATTTCGTATTTTTTTAATATTACGTATTTGTGGCAAGTGGGCGTTAAACCTATAAACCAGCTTTAACCTACTTATTTTAAGGTTTGAAACTTGTTGTTTTATCTAATAAATATATATTTTTAAATTCTGTATAATCTAGCAATGTTATATTCTAAGGTTACTGTATGTTACATACAGCGTGCTGCAATTGATTGGTAAGGAAACAAAGAAAATATTGACAAAAGATACTTTCTTTCATTTTGTTGGGTGCAGTTTAAACTTTAGTTTATTACTCCCACAATGGATTATATTACAATCCAGAATGATGACGAATATAATGGAGAGAATGAACCGCTATTTCTTTTTGTTGTATAGTATTTGGGAAATTTGATGATTAATAAATAATGAATAACACTTTGCTTTTTCAATTTTGCAGGTGCGCCAAATGTCAGATGAAGCTGAATTTCGGTCCACTCATGTGCGTCAACAAAGCTGACTACATATTTTATGAGGCGGATGAGTCATTTGTCAACGTGCAGCCCTCATGGATCTTCTGGATTTCAAAAATGAGGGTAACGTGCGGCGCATGCGGAGCCAAGCTGGGCTACTGTGTCGCGGGACTCAGCTTTCTCGACAGGAAGCAATTTGCTTATAAGATCAGGTCGGGTGTCCTGAATGTGATCGTGGATTATAACAAGATAACTCGTTGTTATTTGCTCTAGATAATTATTTAGTATGTATATGATATTTCCATATTTGATTTTGATTTGTATTTTTTTAATCTTTATGATGACATTATTGATAAAATAGCTAGCGAAAAACGCTGACACGGAAGCAATGGCGATCAAAGAAACTCGCCAGGAAGGCAGAAAGGAGAATTCAGCCCCCACTCCTCCCCAAGCAACAAAGGAGATTAAGAAGGCGGTGGGCCTCAAGAAAGGCCGCAATCACGCCGAACGCAAGGAGGAACCACACTGTTTCCTCTGTGGCATTGCTGGCCACTTGGCCAGCAATTGCCTCAATAAATAAATTTTTGTTTCTATTATTTCAAAAAAACGATATATATATTATTTCCATTTTGTTTAGTCCTAGGTGGAAATAGTCCTAGGGTTTAGGGTTTCAATAAAACAGAGGGAATGTGGGTGGCATGTTCACGTGTGGGTGCACGTGCACATGCCAGGTGGCGGTGTAGGGTTTGGTGTGCGCGTGTGTGTGCATGTTGCACGCCAAACTCTGCACGGTAGGGTTTAGATGGGAATGTGCAGGCGTGAGTGCGTCTGCACATTCCCTGCTCGGTTGTTCGATTGTTTGCTGTGTGACAGCGACTTATTATTAATAAACTTAATTTTTGCATTGTATTGGAATAAAGAAGATTATTATGGTTTGGATCTTTTTGTTTTGTTTTGTTTTAATGTTGAACTTGCCTGATGTGAGTTGGATGACTCGTCGTAGTTAATTTTGCTTTTTATATTATGCTATCTGATCTATTTGATCTTTTGCATTTGGTTTTTGGAAAATGAATTTTATGAGACTTTTTTCTTTTGATTTATTAAATTATGAATGGCAAAGAGCCACAAAGAAGAGTTTTTTTTATAATAATATTCTTCAGGTGGATCTGCTCCTGAGAAAAGGCTGCTTAAGGCATTTGTACAATTTTTTTGTCTTTTTTATGTGAATTTATTGTGGTGTAAATGTTGATTCCGCTTATTTGTTTTTCCCCCCTTTTGCAGTATTTTATTATTTGAGGTAGTGGCTCTTTGAAGGGTCACCGAGACAAGACAGATAGAAAGGAAGGGAATGGAGATGTGAATCGGGCGGATACATCTATCGACGCCTCGTGCAATCAGGCCGGCAATACCAGTATGTACACCGGTGCGAGCTTGAGAGGCAGTACGAAGTCCCATACCAGTCATGGTTCCTTGGAGGACAAGGAACCTCTGTCGGCCAACATGCTGGTGGGAATCGGCAAGATGGCTTCTTCATTTGAAGCGGTGAGCTCTTCCAAAGCTAGCTCGGCCGACCCGATTTCCAAAGCGGGTCTAACGGGACAATTTAGTTTATTAAATTGTGAATGGCAAAGAGCCACGCAGGAGAGTTTTTTTTTATAATTATGTTCTTCAGATGGATCGTGTTCGTGCTCCCAAGAGAAGGCCTGCTTTAGGTATTTATACATTTTTTTTTTCAGTCAATTTACGGCGGTGCAAGTCTTATTATCTATTCTTCTCTTTCATCTATATTTATAATATAAAATATTTGATTTGGTAATAAATGTTTGAAAAATACAGCAATTAAACTATAGGGAAAATCTTCAAAACCTCCCTAACTTTTTTGGTATTTGTCAAAAACCCCCTCACTTTTTAGATTCCTTCAAAACCCCCCTAAAAGTACAATGAATTATTTTTTAGCTCCCTATGAGAAATTAAAGTTAACTTTTCCATCCCAAATTTTATTTTAGACTAAAATGTACCTAAATAATTTTCTTTTATATTTTATTTTATTCAATTAAAAATAATAAATGAAGAAAAATAACACTTTTCAACATAATATTAACAATATTATTATATAGATATTTTATGATAATATTTTATTTTATGATATTATATTATGCTATATTATATTATATAAAATATTTTTCTGTTATTTTTTCATAAATTATGATTTTACTTTACGTAAAATATCATTAATCTATTTATTATAATATTGTTCAAACTTTAGATTCCATTTATTTTTATTTCATATAAAATATAATTTTCTCTTTTCATTTATTATTTTTATTTCGATAAAAAAGAAAGGAAAATTAGTGAGGGGTATTTTTGTCGAAAAATATATTGTTGGACGGAAAAGTTAACTTTAACCTTCGTAGGAGGTAAAAAAAAATCCAATCACTTTTTTAGGGGGTTTTTGGAGAAATATAAAAAGTGAGGGGTTTTTTGATAAATACCAGAAAAATTAGGGGGTTTTGAAGAATTTCCCAAAATTATATATGAATGTAACAATTATATATATATATATATATATATATATATATATATATATATATATATATATATAATATCTTCCAAATTATATAAAATTATTGTTAAAATTGGATATTAGTATGCTTCTAATAAAAATATTGATAAAAAAATTGAATATTTAATATGTTATTACAAAATTAAAATAATTACTTGAATAATAACTTTTATTATTATTTCTAAAAAAATTTACAGATTAACAAAAACTAATTTATCCGAAGCGAAATAACAAACAATATTTGTAATGTTAACTTGACATTGTTTTCAATTAATTTTACTTCATTCTTTTGTTTACGACATAAAATAATTGCAAATAATATATTATGAAGTATTGTATTCGAAGCGGAGCGAGAATCATCGCTAGTAGAATTCAATTTTTGCTACTAGTGAGCACCAGAGTTTGAAGTTTCAACATTTAGCTGAGAATCCTGGATTTTCTATCCCGGTTAGATCAGATTGCGAGATGTCAATTCCCGGTTCTATCTAAGACGGATTCTTGGGTTAGTGAAGGATCCGAAATCCAATATCTTTGCTTGAGTAATGAAAAGAGGATTCTTGGATTAGCTAAAAACCAATATTTGAAAACTGAGTTTCTTTGAAGCCAAAGAAATAGCACAACACCCTCATGTCTCATCTCTCATGTCTAAACTTCGACCTTTTCTCTTTATTATACTCCCGTTTTTGCCTGAATTAGGGTTTTATTCTAGAAGGTATCTGGTTTTATTCTAGAAGATATCTTGATTTGATGGATCAGCGGAAGATGAGGATGATTCAGGAATGGCAGGTGCTAAGAATAGAGGAGATTAATGAGCGGTGGAAAATGAGAGAGAGGTCTCTATATAATGCTTTCCAATTCCTCATACAATCCGGTTTAATCACTCGAGGTACAATAGAGAGAGAACGATTATTAGAGTAAATAATTAAATATGGACATTGCAAATATTATGCTAAGATTATAATTGAGGTATTTAGTTACCATATGTCTCTCCACTACTTTAGTGGTGATTAATAGATGAATGATTGTGATTCCATCATGTTTAGATCAATGGTTGAGTTTGTATGAGTTAGTTATGATATGAATTAATTTGTTTTAATTCTAATGTAATTATCCTAGCCTATAAATAGGCTAGAGTATTGTATCATTCAATCAAGTTAATCAAATCAATTAACTTCCATTAATCTCTATTTAAGATTAATGAAAATAAATCTTCTTCTCTTTTTATCCCTCCCATCTAAACTCCACCAAAAATATATTATCCCTTAAATCCTCCAATACTCTATTTCTATATGATATCAAAACTCAAGGCTAACGTCATTTAGATCCATATATATATTTTTTTCTCCATTTTCTTCTTCTTCGTCTTCTTCTTCTTTCTTCAACAATTCATGGTAAGAACACTTCTTTGTTCAACAATCCATGTCAAGAACACTTCTTTTTTTAATAATCCATGGCAAGACCACTTCTTTTTTCGACAAATGGTGTTCAAATCCTCTTTTCTTTCAAGACGCCGAAATATGAGTTAATCCTCCTCATTCTTGTTCTTCTTTTCTGCTGCAAATCTTTCCAAAAAAAAAAAAAAAAACCCCAAAATCAGTACAAAATTCCGAAATTAAAACTGTTGCGCATTGGTACAAACTCATTCTTCTTCTTTCTTCTTCCTTAAAAAAAGTTTTATAAAACTTTAAAATCAATTTCTTGAAATTTTTCATCTTCTATAAAACCATTAAAAATCACAAAATCCCTCAAAATGAGCAAATACTCTCTTCTTCTTCCTTAAAAAAATTTTATACAAAATTTCAAAACCACTTTCTTGAGATTTCTTTTCTCTAAGACTACTACAAATCACAAAATTCTCTCAAAATGAGCCAACGCTCTCTCTTCTACAAAACTTTAAAACTAATTTCTTGAGATTTCTTTTCTTAAGAAGCCACTAAAACCATAAAATTCTCTCAAAATGAGACAACGCTTTCTTTTCTACAAAACTTTAAAAATCAATTTCTTGAGATTTCTTCTCTAAAACCACAAAATTCTTTCAAAATGAGCCAACGCTCTCTCCTCCTCCTCCTCTTCTTCTTCCATTCCTATAAAAGTTGAGAAAAATAAAATAAAATGATATAAAAATCGGTACAATACCGATACAGATTGGTACTAAGACCAGTGTGTCAGTTAAACGATTCTCGAGTTTACGATCGAAGCTCTATGTCGATAAATCTCCCGCTGAGCTTGCGGGCGGCTATTAGAGTAAATAATTTAATATTGACCTTTCATGTATTATGCTAAGATTATAGTTGAGGTGTTTAGTTACCACATGTCTCTTCATTGCTTTAGTGGTGGTTAATAGATGAATGGTTGTGATTCCATCATGTGTAGATTAATGGTTGAGTTTGTATGAGTTAGTTATGATATGAATTAATTTGTTTTAATTCTAATATAATTATCCTAGCCTATAAATAGGCTAGAGTATTGTATCATTCAATTAAGTTAATCAAATCAATTAACTTCCATTAAACTCTATTTAAGATTAATGAAAATAAATCTTCTTCTCTCTTTTCCCTCTCATCTAAATTCCACCAAAAACATATTATCTCTTAAATCCTCCAATAATCTATTTTTATAACGATGGATAGATTCATGCATCTAGCTATTGAAAATCTCTATATACGACATACAATATCGATAAGATTTATTATCAATAAATTAAATTTTTGTTTTTGATTTCTCGATCAAGGAATTGAATTTGAAATTTTATATTGCTGTAAAAAAGGTAAGTTTGCACTGAAATAGTACAATGATATTGAAAAATAATTATTATTACTGAAATCTGTATAGTCACACTAAGATGGTATATTGACACTAGAAATGATACATTGATATTAAAAATGATATATTGACCTTTTTTTTATTACTAAAAATAATATTTTGACATTAGAAGTGATTTATTGATACTAAAAATGATCTTTTGATACACTAAAAGCGATATATTTTCACTAAAAATGGTATACTAACACAGAAAATGATATATTAACATTGTAAACATTAGATTGACACTGAAAACTTAATATATCGGCATCGAAATTAAGATATTAACACTTAAAATTATTACCGAAAACAAGATATTAATATTGAAAATTATATATCAACGTTATAAACGGTCCATTGACACTGAAAATGATAATATATTACTACTTAAAATGGTCTATTAACGCCGAAAATAATATAATGACAATTAAAAATATTATATTGATACTATAATATTGTATATTTGATAAAATAATAAGCATGAAAAATTATTGTCAGTTTTAAAAACAAAAAACAACTTTTTTGAAAACAAAAATAGAAAAACAGAAATGATGCCAAATGAGACCGAAGATTTCAGAAAAAATTAATCCAACGGCCGAGATAAAATTGATAATAGTCTCTTGAGAATGTTCAAAGAGAGATGAAAAATAAGATATAAGGTATAAGTTAATGAGTATATCATTTTTGTACATCTTCTTTTCTACAATATATATTCACATATTTTAGTAAGAAAAAAAAATTGGAACCATAACCACATGAAACTCAAAATAAAGAGAAAATTGTAACAAATTTATATTGATGATTTTAACATTAGAAATAAAATATTTCATTAAGAATTATAATTTTTAAAGATGATAAGAAAATTTATTTATATTTTAATGAGTGAACTATTCATTAACTATTGGTATTATTAATTGAACATAACTTTGCACCATGATTCATTGAAACCATCTGATTAAGATCTGACGGTCACAAATAAACTCACAACGATTCTCACTAAATCGGGAATGGAACACAAAACACCAATTGAACTAATCATATGCTTATATTTTTAATAATCACATAAATATTGTCATAAAATATCAATAAATTTGAGAAAATGAATGACTAAGATTTGACAAAAAAATTTAATCGAACGGTCGAGATAAAAGTGATGATGTGGCATTTTGAGAATGGTCAAAAGTAGATGAAAAATAAAAGATTGGGATTAATTTTATTCAGGCCCGCTTAGACCTTTGTTTTCTTTCAAACTATAGAACATACTATTATGCCAGTTGGCATGTCAATCAAACTTCTGTTGTGTCATGTCCTGAATGGATTGGTCTACTGTTAGTACCTCCCATATGGTAAGTTTAAAAAGGATTAAGATTTGCAGGTCAATTGAACGGTCGAGATTCGCAATCTCAGTTTTATCTAAAATGGAGATTTTTTTTTCAAAATGGCACTGTTCACGGAAATAATTAAACAGTTAGCACTCGTTTGAAAAAAATTTGGAAACTAGCACTTCCGCCATCACTGTTGGCGGAACCAAAGTTGGTTCCGCCATCAGGGATGGCAGAACCCATTATACCCCTGTTTGGCACCCTAAAATCCCATTAATTAGCTAATTAACTGGTTCCGCCATCGGTGATGGCGGAACCAGTGCCAGAGATTTTTCAAAAAAAAAAAAAAAAAAAAAACTAAATTAGTAACGGTTTTTATGAAAGAACCGTTACCGAACTGCTTAAATAGCCCAAAATCTGTAATTGTTTATTATAAACCGTTACAGAAAATAGTAACTTTGTAACGGTTCTTTCATAATAACCGTTACTAAAAATTAGTACCGGTTGTATGAAAGAACCGTTACAGAATTACATCTTTGTAACGGTTCTTTCTGAAAAACCGTTACTAATTAACAAATAGTAACGGTTTTTAAGAAATAACTGTTACAAGGTCGCTTAAATAGTCCAAAATTTGTAACGGTTCGCTCATAAAAATCATTACTAATTTTAAAAAAAAAAAAGAAAAATAATTAGTAACGGTTTTTAATAAAGAACCGTTACAAAGTTACTATTTTCTGTAACGGTTTATTATAAACCGTTACAGATTTTGGACTATTTAAGCCCTTCTGTAACGGTTCTTTCATAAAAATCGTTACTAATTTAGTTATTTTATTTTATTTTTTTATTTTTTTTAACGGGTTTGATACGCGATTGGATAAGGAAAAGTATACAACAATGCCACTACCGCCAGATGGTCTGGCGGTAAAGGCTAATTTGTATATAATTACCTTGTTCTACCGCCAGCACCAATGGCGGTATTGCCTAATTTTTCAAATTTTCCGCCAGCGGCCTTAAAACAAGATAATTAGATACAAATTAGCCTTTACCGCCAGCCAAAACGGTACCAAACCCGTTAAAAAAAAAAAAAAAAACTAAATTAGTAACGGTTTTTATGAAAGAACCGTTACAGAAGTTACTATTTTCTGTAATAGTTTATAATAAACCGTTACAGAATTTGGACAGCAGTTCTGTAACGGTTCTTTCATAAAAACCGTTACTAATTTAGTTTTTTTTTTTTTCCGCCATCACTGATGCCGGAACCAATGCCAGTGTTTTTTCCGAAACCAATGTCAGTAACTTCTCGCGCAGGAAAATTGTTCGAAAAATCTCTGGCACTGGTTCCGCCATCGGTGATGGCGGAACCAGTTAATTAGGGGTTTTAGGGTGCCAAACAGGGGTATAATGGGTTCCGCCATCGTTCAACTTTGGTTCCGCCAACAGTGATGGCGGAAGTGCTAGTTTCCAAATTTTTTCCAAACGAGTGCTAACTGTTTAATTATTTCCGTCAACGGTGCCATTTTGAAAAAAAAAATCTAAAATGGATGCTTGGGTTAGTTAAGGAGCCGAAATCCAATATCTCTCCGTGAGTGGACAGAAGAAGATTCCTGAATTAGCTACAAACCGAGATTTGAAATTCCGAGGTTCTGTAAAGGATGAATTTCAAACCCCAACAGCCACCTCTCACTTCTTTCTTTCTTTCTTTCTCAATTCCTTCAGCTCTATTTCCAGAGTTGGCGCGAGAATCCAAAATCTGACTCGAGTCTGGGCGCCGATTTTTAGATCTCAAATTCGGGATTAGAGACGATCCAAGAAATCTCAGGCGGCAGGCGCGAATGGAGATTCCATTCGATTCGCTTCGCTTCGCTGTTATTTCCGCGCATGGTGGCTGGACCGTACATCTCCGCCGCC
The DNA here is from genome assembly GCA_024447665.1 of Juncus inflexus. Taxonomy (NCBI): domain Eukaryota; kingdom Viridiplantae; phylum Streptophyta; class Magnoliopsida; order Poales; family Juncaceae; genus Juncus; species Juncus inflexus. Next base: position 4,776,866 of record JAJHPC010000005.1, read on the forward strand.
TTCACTGTTGCCTGTTCGTGATGATCTGTCCGGCTAACAATGGTGAGTTGTTTCTCCCATTTTTAGATTCTGTCACGTTATTTATATGTAAAGTAAGAGAAAGGGAGAGATAAAGCAATTTCAAACCTAATTAACTCATCGTGATTCTGAGAGGAAAGAAAAGAGAGTAAAAAACAAGAATGGATGCAATTACTTCCTTCACGGCTGACCTTTCATACAGGTTAATTGATTTATTTTTGAGCTTGTCTTTATTATTATTTGCAAATGTCCAACTGCATGCTAATATACTCTATATCTGTTTGGCATTTTTTCATACCTGCTTTCTTCTGTTCAAAAATTTTCTAACAAATTAGAAGTCTTCGTTTTTACCTCTTTTCACTTTAATACATCTGGATGAATTTCAATCTACTTTGAAAACATTAAAATAGGGGGAATCCAAAAATTAAAAGTTCTTTTGAAATTCAGAAAAAAAAAACAGAGGGGCTTTCTCTACATTTTCCCTATATACAGAACACCACCATCATAAGATCCAAAATAAGGTTGTGTCAAATCTGAGATTTTATTTTTATATAAAATCAGGTTGGCAATCATATTAAATTTCTCGCGATTTCAGTTCTCAGTTTATATATAAATTGGAAATTCAAATCCCGCATCAGACTGCGATCAAGCGACAAGTTATGTAAAATGGCTTGATTAGATTTCGTATTTTTTTAATATTACGTATTTGTGGCAAATGGGTGTTAATCCTAAAAACCAGCTTCAACCTACTTATTTTAAGGTTTGAACCTTGTTGTTTTACCTGATAAATATATATTTTTAAATTCTGTATAATCTAGTAATGCTATATTCTAAGGTTACTGCACCTTACATACAGTGTGCTGCAATTGATTGGTAAGATATGTCGAATCCAGCTTTTTATTCAGCCAGAATTTGATCTTTAAGCCTAAATTAATGCAAAACGGGCCTCAGTTAAAGAAACATTGACATGCTGAATCCAAAACAAGGAAAAAAATTGACGAAAGATACTTTCTTTCATTTTGTTGGGTGCAGTTTAAAGTTTAATATATTTCTCTGACAATGGATTATATTACAATCCAGAATGATGAGGAATATAATGGAGAAAATGAGCCGCTATTTCTTTTTGTTGTATAGTATTTGGGAAATTTGATGATTAATAAATAATGAATAACATTTTGCTTTTTCAATTTTGCAGGTGCGCCAAATGTCAGATGAAGCTGAATTTCGGTCCACTCATGTGCGTCAACAAAGCTGACTACATATTTTATGAGGCGGATGAGTCATTTGTCAATGTGCAGCCCTCATGGATCTTCTGGATTTCAAAAATGAGGGTGACGTGCGGCGCATGCGGAGCCAAGCTGGGCTACTGTGGCCCAGGACTCAGCTTTCTCGACAGGAAGCAATTTGCTTATAAGATCAGGTCGGGTGCCCTGAATGTGATCGTGGGTTATAACAAGGTAACTAGTAACTATTTGCTCTAGATAATTATTTAGTATGTATATGATATTTCCATATTTGATTTTGATATGTATTTTTTTAATCTTTGTGATGACATTATTGATAAAATAGCTAGCGAAAAATGCCGACACGGAAGAAGTGGCGGTCAAAGAAACTTGCCAAAAAGGAAAAAAGGAGAATTCAGCCCCCACTCCTCCCCAAGCAACAAAGGAGATTACGAAGAAGGCGGTGGGCCTCAAGAAAGGCCGCAAGCACGCCGAACGCAAGGAGGAACCACGTTGTTTCCTATGTGGCATTTCTGGCCACTTGGCCAGCAATTGCCTCAATAAATAAATTTTGGTTTCTATTATTTCAAAAAAACGATATATATATTTTTTCCATTTTGTTTATTCCTAGGTTGAAATAGTCCTAGGGTTTAGGGTTTCAAAAAAACAGAGGGAATGTGGGTGGCATGTTCACATGTGGGTGCACGTGCACATGCCAGCGGTGTAGGGTTTGGTGTGTGCGTGTGTATGCATGTTGCACGCCAAACTCTGCACGCTAGGGTTTAGATGGGAATGTGCAGGCATGAGTGCGCCTGCGCGTTCCCTGCTCGGTATAAGATCAGGAATAATAACTCTTTGAATTGAGGCAGATAGAAAGGAGCTTTGTATTGTGGAGGCGAGTTGGAGTATTCAGGGAAAAGGAAGGAAAGAGTGTTGCATTGCATCGAGAGAAAATGATACATTTTCGCTAAGTAACAGCTCCACCACCCAACTTAGGTACTAAATATATTTATTCAACTTTTCATTTCTGACAGAGCTTTATTTAATGCCCCTGGTATGTGTTTGTGATTCTATTCTGCTTCACTTTGATCCTAAGTGAATGCTCTAGTAATTTGTATTGTTTTAATAATGGGTTGCATTAATATTAGTGAAAAACTTTAGTAATTGTTGATTTTTTTTAGTTCCTCATTTAATCAGTCAATAGGGGAAGACAAGTGTGCAATACTGTTATCTTTTTCCTTTCTTGTTTTGTTTCATAGATGGTATAAATAATAATCCATATTTTTTTTATATTTCTACTACTAAACGGAGCGAGCTGAACCATTGATCGCTATCCTCAAGTCCAAATCGGAGCATGGAAGCATCCAAATCCCAGATCTCGACCCTCAATTCTGTGTATTTCTTTGATTTTTTTAATATTTCTTTAATTCCTTTTTCTTTCACTTGATAGATACAATTTCAACATTTCTTTTCAGGGCACAAATACTCCTATGCCTTACCCAAACATTTCGATCAAATCCAATGGTCCTCCACCATTCATGACACCGACCACTCATCCAGTCATCATCATCATCCCACCAGCTTGCACAGAACTGGATGCTTCTTCTAGCCGTTCATGGCCTGCGGCGTTCTCTGATTCCGGTTTTTGTGGTTCTAGATGGATCTTGGAGGTATGTGATCTATAATTTCTCCTTTTCTTTTTTTAATATATTTTTATGCTAGTGTTGATTTTCTAAGTTATTTTTTTTCTTTTTCCTTTTGACAGCAATTTGTGAGTGTAGAAGCTCCACTCATGTTTGGCTCTAGTGATTTGTTGGATCAACATAGAGACATTAGACTGGATATTGACAGTATGAGCTACGAGGCGAGTTGAAGCATTATATCTTCTTTGTTCATTTTTTGAATATTGAAAAATGTGTTTTCTAATAAATATTTCAATTGGTACAGGAGCTACTTTCTTTTTGGTGGAAAGAATAGGATAGAATTGCCTGAGAGCATTTGTTTGGGCTGTGCTTCAAGGAATATACTCGACAATAAGGACCCAAGCAATCAATTGCAAGCAAGCTGTGTAATATATATCACGGTACATGTTTCTAATTATTCTCCCTAAATTATATAATTTTCAAAACTACCTTTAATCCTTAAATATTTTTTTTTTATCTTCTCAACTGAAATGAACTGCTTTTGAGCAGGAGTCGTATGTGAAGGGAGATGAAGTGTGCACATGATTTTGATACGAATGTTCACCTTGTTTTCTGTATCACCACTAAATGACTGGCGGTACCAGCTGATTGGTACGAACAAAGTGTGTGCTTTTGCAAAATGTTTGAATTCGTGGTTAGGGACCCTCATATAGCTCTGTAGGTGCTAAAATTGTAAAAACTAGCTTAACTCCCTTTTTATATTTTATTGTTATTATATATATATATATATATTGGTCTCCAATGTAAATACGATTCGTAAGTAAGAATGAGTTGTTTATACATGACTATTGTTAATTTTAGTCATTGCTTGTGTTGATCTCTGTTCCAGGCAATGGTAGTTATATCCGCATTATCCTTTTGGATGTTGATGGTTAATTTTTTCTGCTGCTTTTTGTTAATGAAGTGCTCAATTCATATACTTTTTCTTTTTTTACTGACTAATTCTGCTGGAATACAGCGCCAAACTTGTGCCTTTTTATTTTTCAAGTGGTTACCGCAAAGAAACCAGACAGTCACATAAGTACTGAACCAGATAATCGCGTCATTAATAGAGAAACAGAACAATAGTGACTGCTTAGTAACACGACAGCACTAAACCAGCAGCGACCTTGTGATTATCAGCAGCGGAAATAATAATGCAGCAATATGCTCACACTAGCCCAAGAAAGAACAATAATAGAAGAAGAAATGATTGAACAATGGAACTTGAAAAATAAGATAAATTTCTTATTACAAGAGAAAGAAAGAGATACAAAATATTATTGTTGTTGGAATGAATAAAACTCTACCTCTACACCTTTATTTATAGTATAGTCATATCTAATATAAGGAAATAATACAAAGAATTATTTTCCCAATTAACACCTATACATGGAAATATTAAACATCCTTGTCAAGAAATCTAATTCATGGTAATACCAAACTTCATTGTCAAGAAATCTTATTTCCAAGAAACATCTTTCCTAATTTGTTAACTGCCTTCATAACATACAAATGCATCTTTATATTTTAACACTCCCTTAAAGTGCATTTGGCCATGAGTCCCAACTTGACTCACAATAACTCGAATGATCCCTTGGAGAGAGACTTGGTGAAGATATCAGCCACGTTGTCAACGCTTCTCACCTCCTCAACTATAATAATTCCATCAAGCACCTTTTCACGAATGAAGTGATGCTCGATCTAGATGTGCTTGGTTCTCGCATGATACACAGGATTGGTCGCCAACTTCAATGCACTTTGATTGTCGCCTCGAATAACCGTAGGACCCGTAATCGCGTTGTAAACATCCTCAACCAACCTCGGCAACCAAGCACACTCTTATGCTGCAAGTAATGAAGCCTTGTACTCCGACTCAGTACTAGAAAGAGACACCGAATCTTGCTTCTTACTACACCAAGAAACACTTGCAGAACCACAAGAAAAAAACGTAACCGGATGTCGATCTCCGATCATCCAAATCACTGCCATGTCAGCATCGGTATATCCATGCAAAACGAACTCGGAACCCTTCTTATAAAATAATCCGAGATCAAGAGTCGAACTCACATACTTGAGAATTCTCTTCTCTGTATCCAGATGGGACTTTGTCGGAGCTTGCATAAACTGACTCACCAGGCCGACCGCGAAGGCAATATCCGGTCTAGTAATCGTGAGATAAATCAGGCTTCCAACAAGAGCACGAAACTTCCGAGGATCCGGAAGTATCTTTCCATCATCACGTCTCAATTTGAAATTTGCATCCAGCGGTGTCGAACAATGCTTACCTTGTTTTACGCCAAATTTCTCAATGAGCTTCCCAGCATAACCCGTTTGAGAGACAAAATACCCGTCTTTCAAACCTTCCACTTCCAATCCCAGGAAGTGACTAAGCTCTCCAAGATCCTTCATCTCGAATCGAATCGAGAGCTCGCCCCGAAGTCTTGCAACTTCGCCTTCATCATTGCCGGTGATGATCATGTCGTCCACGTATAAAAGGACGACCACGTGTAGACCCGCCTTCCTTTTCACAAATAAACTGTGATCCGAACTCGAAGAAGAATAACCACAAAATTACAAATATTCCGCAATCTTGCCATACCAAGCTCGAGGTGCCTGCTTCAAACCATAAAGCGCCTTCTTCAGCTTGCACACATACTCAGGACGCACCTTGGAAATATATCCAACCGGTTGCTCCATATAAATCTCCTTGTCGAGTTCACCATACAGGAAAGCATTCTTCACATCTAGCTGCCACAGCTTCCAACCTAGCGAAGCAGCCATTGAAATCACAACTCGCACGAATGTCATCTCGGTGACAGGACTAAACGTCTCTTCATAATCCTCGCCATACCGTTGAGAAAATCCTCTCGCTACAAGCCTCTCTTTATAGCGCTCAACACTCCCATCCACCATGCGTTTCAATTTGTAGACCCATTTACAAGTAACCGGTGTTGGGTCACGGACGTGCATAACGCAGCGGAAAACAAAAATTTCGTCCAAAATCAATCCGAGGATCCGTGCGTATCGGTTAAATCAAAGAAATAAATCTTAAAGATACCTTTCGGATTACGCTTAATCCGTGACGCTCAAACCATGCGTGTTGTCCATGCGCCTCTAAACCGGTTACCGTCCTAACCGATTTTCCGTCCTTCTAGGTCGGATCGTGCGGAAGTCATCTACCGCACACACAATCGGTCTCCACCAAAACTCTCAACAACCCGTTATCATCTTCTTAGGCCGAATAGATCACAAGCGCCGAAAGTACGAACGCCTCTACCGGTGTCCACACGAACAAACTTCTTAAAATGGGAAGAAGAACAATATATATGCTAGTAACTTGTTCTCCTCTTGCATAAGAAAACTCTTCTTATTTTATCTCACAAAAGATGTATATAATTCCTCTCATATAATTGCACTCTTTCATTTTTGTCATACAAAAAGAAAGCACCCTTTCATAATTGTGTCATACAAATTAGAAAGCATATTTTCTCACTTTTGTCTCACAAAAGAGAATGAGAAATATTGAGAGAGAGAATGATGTGTTGTGTTATGAATTTAGAGTCCTCTATGTCCTTATATAGAGGTGAAGAGTCATGTCTCTTCACACTAAAAGATGTGTATGACATCACTCATCATTATTCATATGACATCATCTAGACTCTTCTAGAGTACATTATCATTTGTACTCATAGTCTTTATATACATATATATCACATCTTATCACATAAGATGACAATATATTTTGTGACATTCTTATGCAACTCATCATATAAGTCGCTAGGATTTTCTGCGCCCTGTAGGTTCACTTAATGTTGGCAATATACTTAACAGTCTATAAATCATGAGCGGACTCTAGCAAGCCATCATGACTACCCAATTTAAGTGAATATCGGTGATCCGATTTACCTAATCAACAATCACGTATTTAGTCCCTTTGTCACACGATATTTATATCGATCATAAGGCATGTAATACGTCATCCTTGTATTAATCGAATAATATTTCTTGATCCAAAATTAAACTGAACAAGAACAAATGATATTAATAACTCTTATTAATTCATTTGAGTATGGCCATACGTTTCTTCAGTTGAATTCATCAAGAGGCCTAAAGATATCTCTCTCATTTATGAGAGGAACAAATCCCGTCTTGATTACACTCATCCCTCTACATGATTCATTGTATACCTAATCATAACCGTTATGACCACCCGGTTAAAGGCAGTGTTAGATTATATTAAAGTATAAAATTACTCATGTTGGTAACCGAGACAATCTCAGGTCAAAGGACTATAAATACTTTATGTTACAAGAATCGCTAATGACGTAAAACATGTAGCATTCTTATGGTGGGTCAGTCCAATATATGGTCTCTAACATATACCTATGTTAATGACTTGATAACTATTTATCCATGATCAGTAAAACATAATCATCAATCAACTAATATACTGGTGTACATTTATAGCTTGTATATAAATATATATTTATATGTATCCGCAAGTATATTTGTCTCCACGATATCCTATAAATGACCAGGGACGATTTAGAATAGCATTCATAACACTTTATAGTTTTACTATCAAAGTCACGCACTTTGATGACATAAAGCTGAATTGCATATTCATGATCTATTTTAATTATATTAAAATAACTTATACGCACATATTATATGAAATATCTTAGAATAAATATTATGTTTGTTATTACAATTCATCATCTAGGTCACAAACACTTTGGCCTAGAGCATAACACCATCAATCTCCCACTTGCACTAGGCCAAATCAACGAAGTATCTCATACTCATTGATCTACGTGGTATTATATACTAGTTGACCTAACATGATCACCATCATTTGCGGGATTGGGTTCTTAAATGGATTATCAAACATTGTCATATGCAAATACTTTGCATATTTTTATGTCCACCATAATCTAAGAAGAATACTTTATCCTTCTCAAGTATATAATCATACTCTTGATTATTATTTAGTGACTTTCACTAAGATTAAACTTATGTGTGCTTGTTACACTTAATTCACATCATATGTAATTATGCTCCCACTGAATTTCTTGTCAACATAAGATTTATCTTTAATTTTTGATAAAACCAAACTGTTTGGTTATTTCATCAAATAATAAATATTCACCTAGAGATATTTGCTTTAATTCATAAATGAATTTATGCAACTTGCAAACTCTTTTCAAAAATTTTAGGATAGACAAAACTCTCAAGTTGTATCATATACATATTTTCATATGTTTCTATTAAGAAACAACGTCTTGACATCTACTTGGCATCTTTTATAGTCGTACTATGAACATATGTCCAAGAAAATTCTGAAATACATAAGCATGATGACTTGGAAAAATATTATCATAGTCTATACTATGAGTTTAACTTAACCACGAATCATGCATTATATGTTTGCACATTATCCATGTCGGTCTTTCTTTTAAAACCGTATTTTCCATCTGATGGATCAATCAAATTCAAAACTTGATTGTCTGACATGGATTACATCTCAACTTTCAAAGTCTCTAACCATTAGAACCTTGACTCATCATAGTCTATTAGTAGAATTTGGACTCATCATCTATGAGTATGATATTTTTTATCATTAGACACGAAAAATCTATACTTTTCGGGCCTGCGATAAATTCTAATAGATCTACATGAATACACTTATGTTATATACTCAGACTCTTCAACATCTTGAGAGTCTAGTTGATTAATTGCAGACTCAATCACTAGTTGAAATCTGAATTAATTTCCATCCGAGCATTACTGTCAGTATGTGGAATTTGAACTTTTCAAATTTACTCCCACTAATTCTTTTGGAAGCACTTCTTCCAAAGAGATATAATTTTTGAGTAACAAACACTTTGTTCTCATATTAATTATAGAAGTTATTTCCTTTACTTTTCTTCGGATATTCCACAATAAGCACTAATCCGATTAGATGCATGATGCTTCAATTAAGTATCATATCCTCAAATCTTTATAAAAGATAATCTGATACACCTACCAGTCCATATCGCATATGGAGTCTTTTCCAACTGCTTTAGATGGAATTATATTCAGTATGAACGTAATAAGAGCGTAACCCCGAAAGAAATAGAAGATATATTTGACTCATCATAATCGAACTATATCTAATAAAGTTCGATATAGTTATCAGGATGATCAAACACTTGGTTCTCGACTCCTCGATCTCATCAAAGAAATTTGATTTTTCAACGTCTCTACTTCATTATTTGTAAGTTTTGAACTTTTCAAAATATTCAAATTTATTGTTTCAATAAAGCAATGAAGTAGTTTTCTCTAGCACCTTCACTCATTGATGAACATACATCACTATGTATGAGAGCCAATAAGTAACTTGCTTTCACCTTACTTTGTGAAAGACGTATATGTCATCTTGTCTAATAAATAAGTTACACATATTTCAAATGATTCAAAATCAAATGAATTTGAAAATCCATCTTAATGGATTTAATATATATTCATCTTATTTAAGTAGACCAAGCGACAATACTAGATTTAAATTCTTAATATTAATGTTATAGATAGACTTATAATTATCTTGTTCGATATAACACATAAGTTAATTTTTCTATTGGAACATTTCCAAAGAAAATTAACATTTGTGAATGGTGAAATTATTATTCTCAATAATAAATTAATAACCACTCATAGATAAACTCGAACTGTAGATAATACAAAATTTATTGTCGACATTAAATAACAATTATTTATGTCGGCGATAAGTCCAAAAAGACAATGTAAATAAATGAGTTACTTGAGAAAATGCAACAACTTTTGCTACATTTGTCACCATATGTTAACATCATATTTACTCAATAGTCTACAACTTAGTCAGCATATTTTCACAAATGCGTGATTCACATCGTGTATCTAATACACATGATGTGAAATAGACAAGTTAATTTCTATAACAAAAATACTTGAAGCGGTAGTCACACTATCCTTTCATTCCCTTTTCCATATCTTCTTGAGAAATTATGGTTTCTTTCAATGAACCGATTCACTGCAAAAGATACTAATTTCTTAGCTAAGGCCGAAGCCTCTGCAGCATCTTGCCCTTATCTTTGGGAGTACTTTTTACGTTCCTTTTAAGCATGAGAACATTAATGACAACACTTGTCCATGTTCAATTATTCATGTTAACGATTATTAGCATCTTATGTTATCTGTCCTTCTCAAGGACCTATTGTGAGACATAAATATATATACTATTCGATTTGAATAATATGCAAAGACTATTATTCTTTAAATATTTCATATAATGGCTCCCACTATTTTTAATCAAATCAATAACCCTCAATCGCATTGATTCAGAAACTTTCAATCCATGAAGTTTCATAGTGAAACAAGATCCATATTTCAATTAAGTCCTAAGTGAGCTTTGGCTCATCGCCCAGAACTTAACTTATTTAGGTAGGAATAATTCCAATTGTATCTCATACAACTCTTGAACAACATAGGATAAGCATCATATGCCCGACGTATATATCCTATCATATACCCCAAGCCCAAGTCCGACTTGATAGCCCAGTTAAATCAAACCATGTCTAATCATCGGCAAAATAGTACCCAACACACTCAGCTTTGACATGACCTATGTTGGCTCCCATTTCCCGTATTCTCTCCTCCTAAGATTGTCCCTACATACCCAGCTTTGGCATGACCTATGCAGGGCCGATCAGAGTATCGAGAGATTTAGACTTATGGAAGGCACTTCATGACTTAACATTATTTTGAGGGATTTGATTTAATATTATATGTTATTATGCAATCTTCAAAGAACATCACATCTACCAATAGAATAAAGATAATAACAATGATATATCATGGCCTTCATCTTTATGAACTAACATAAAGATTTCCTAATATATATTTCATCTCCATGAAATTTTTCTTAGATTGTATATGAAAATCTTATCTCCATATATAGAAATCGATGAACTCTTTCATCGCCATGATGTGTGGTTAAAAATGAACTTGTCATCTTAATGATGTATTCATGATGGACGATTAACTCCTTCATCTCCATGATGGATGTGTTATGCCTAATGAACTCTTTCATTATATCAACACGTATCAACAAAAATATCAAATATAAACATAATCATATTATGTTTCGATTATTTAACCATTTATAAAATATATATATATATATATATATATATATATATATATATATATATATATATATATATATATATATATATATAGTTTGTGAATGCGAATTTGGGGCACGGTCATCATTGTCTACATTTTTAGAAGAAAATAAGGACCGAGTGAAAATTGAAAAGAAAGCAGAAATTTCAATTGAAGTTGAAGGAACATAATGGCTGATTGGAAAAGAACAAATTGTTTGAAAATAAAGGGGGAAGTGAAGCAAAAAAATTGAGAGAATCATGGAAATTTTGATGGTTCGGAAATGCAAGGGTTGATTTGTGGAAGTTAGAAATTATGAGGAATGCAATGCTAAAAAGCGAGGGTTCTGAAAGCATAAGGGCTGGAATGAATAAAAGACAGAATTCTGGAATGACAAATAACTTGAAGGATATCATTTTGTAAATTGATAAAAAGTGCAAGGACTGGAGTGAATGCCAGGGTTCTGGGATGACAGAGTATGAAGGATCAAATGGTAATTGATAAAATGAAGGGGCTTGAGTGAGTCAAAGTTCGAAATTAATCCCAACCCCTTATTTTTCACCTACTTTTAGGCCTCTTTAAAAGGCCACATCATCACTTTTATTTCGACCGTTGGATCAATTTTTTTGTTAAATCTTAATCTTTTATTTTCTCAATTTTTTTGATATTTTATGATAACATGTGTGTGGTTATTAAAACATAATCATATGATTGATTGAATTGATATTTTGTGTTCCATCTCAGATTTAGTGAGAACCACTGTAAATTTATTTCGGTCCATCAGATCTTAATCAGATGGTTTCAATGAATCATAGTTCAAATTTATGTTCAATTATTAATACCAATAGTTAATGAAGAGTTCACCCATTAAAATATAAATAATTTTTCTTTTCTTCTTTAAAAAATTATAATTCTTACTGAAATATTTTATTTCTCATGTTAAAATCATCAAATATAAATTCGTTGGGATTTTCTCTTTATTTTGAGTTCCATATTGTTATGGTTATAATTTATTTATTTTCTTGCTAAAATATGTGAATAAAGACAATATAAAAGAGCATGTACAAAAATGAGATGCTTATTAATTTATACCTTATATCTTATTTTTCATCTTTTTTTTTGAGCATTGCCAAGAGACCTATCGTCAATTTCATCTCGGCCGTTGGATAAAAAAAAAAATTCAAAATTTAGCTTTTCATTTAAATTATTATCACAATATCATATGGTCGAGTTAGATTAATGTTTCATATTATATCTCCAATTACGTGAGAACTATCATATCAAACAAAGTTCCGGAAGATTAAAAACTATATTATATTACTTAATGTATTACGGATATTCCGTATCATTTTAACAACTAACAAAATATAAATAAGAAAAATAGTCGCGACAATTTTTTTTCAGAAAATGAGTCTATTACATTTTGTTATGTATAGTAAACATACTTTTTTCATAAATATAATATCATATTTTCTTTTTACAAATCATGTTAAATATAATTATTATTTTTATATTTTTTAAAAGTTAATCACCTATAATTAAGTCTTATGGAGTTTCATCTAAAATCTATGAAATAAATTATCGTGTGCTTTTAGTTTTTTTGATCTCCTTCATCGTCCGATTAATACTTGATTTTTTTTTGTAATATAATATGTTAATAGATAACTGCACACAAGAAAACTAAACGAGATAAAAAAGATGATATTTTAATCTTAGAAATCCGAATGCAAATATAAATTAAGATTCTAAATTAATAATCCAAATTATTTTTTGGATTATTTTTTTTATGAATTTATTATTTATGTTATTTTATTTCTTATATGTAAATTTATTTGTATAGAATTATACATCCTTATAAAATTAGATGTGATATAGAAAATATTTTGAATGAATAATAAATTGATAGAATATCTTATGATGTAATTCAATTTGATTTTAAACATAACCAACTTACATAACATAATTATTATACATTATTTATGTACTCGAAATTTATTTCAAACTTTTATTTGAATTTTTCATAATTGCAAGTTATACATAAATTCAAATGAATAATAAATTTAAATATTCGCATCGTAGCGAAGCGCGATTATTATTCTAGTGATGTATCAATTGTGAATTGTTAGGACGCAAGGGATGAAGTGCAAAGTTACAAAATAAATGAAACTGATAAGTATTGGAAAGGCTATTGGCTACGTGAAAGAGCTGAATTGGTAATTGGTACTGAAAGAGACGTACTTGAATTGGAAAAATGTACAAGATCTGTTCAAGCAAGCTACTTGGAACTATGAACTGAGGATCAAAACTAGCGTTTGGTAGAGGACTTGAAAAAAAACATCAAAAAGACTGGTACGAGACTTGTGTGCAAATTGAAAACATTTCTTTTATGTTTCAAGTAGAATTTACTCATCCTGCTGGCTGCTCCATCGGTCTTTGACTATCGATTTGTTGACTTTTTTTTTGAACTGGCAAAACAAATAAGATTAAGTAAGGAAATGGCTAAATTTTAAAATTATTTGTGAAAATAGTCATTTCGCCCAGTCACTTGGTGAAACAAATACTGTTTCCGTTAATACTGCTGTTAATTCGCATAAAACAGTATGTTTCTCTTAGTGGTGGGGCGAAACACCATTTTTTAATATTTTTCCCGATAAAGTTTGGTTAGAAAGAATATTTAGCAAAAAAAAAAAAAAAATTGAAAAAATAGGTGTTTCGCCCCATGGTGGGGAGAAACAGTCTTTTGGGCCAACTTTTTGAGCAACGGGTTGAGCCGCTGAGGGAAATAATTTTTTGAAATTTATAAGCTCAAAGCCCATAAAATTGAAAAAAGTACGTGTTTCGCCCCGTGGTGGGACGAAACATTTTTTTTATATTTTTTCTGCGAAACGGGCTGAGCCCAGAGAAACAAGCCCAAAACAACCCAAAGAACGGAAAAATCCTTGTTTCACCCCACCAATGGGCGAAACAGGCTTTTTCATTATTTTTTTTGCAAATAAAAGCAAATCTGAAGGGAAAACAAAATAATAAACAACTTATTTTTATTTAGAATTTGCATTTACTAGTGAATCTTTATTTTTTCAGATGGAAATGACAATTCTGATTTAACATGTCAGGATATAGGTGAAATCTTGGTTTTTTTAGGTATAACATTTCAGATTCAGATGTAGGGTACTAGAGTATCTTTACTTTGCCAGAAAGAAATGATTGAACATGTTAGAGTATTGGTGAAATCTCAGCTTTTTTAGGTGTAGGGTTTAAAATATAGTGTTTAGATTTCTATTTAAAGAGTCTTCTTATTACACTTAATCATCAGCAAATCAAATCTCATAAGTCTCTCTTACATATTTCTTCCCTTTCTCTCTTTCAAGAAAATGACACAAAATTTAGAAACTTTTTTATATTACGATGGTCAAATTGTTGCAAATTCGAATGGATATAATTACTATCCACATGATGTTGTTCTTCTCTCACGTAGTAGAAATATGAATTATTATAGATTGTATTTAGAAATTTATGCTATCACGGTTGGCCTAATAGTGATGATCTTAAAATTAGTGATTGGTGTCCTAACCGTATAGGGGATAGTTTACATTTTAGGATAGTGAAACTTTCGAATGATTCACAGTTAGCTAGTTTTACTCAGTACATGAAATATGGTGAACACGGTTGGCCTGAATTAGAAATATACGTTGAACGCTTCGAAACTAGAATATCCTATATAGGAACTAGTAGTAGATCGAGTGTAGCTTTTAATGACGATGAGTCTGAGAGGTTAGAACCTGTAAGAAATCATGATAGAGTGTTAAGAACTGGTACTGAAGATGATGAGGAAGATGGTGTTGAAGATGTATTTGAAGATGTTGAAGAGGATGAATATGATGAAGGTGAAGTGCCAGAAAAGGCGATGAACCAGAAAGAGATGTTATGAACAATTATACAATTCAATTATACGGAAGAGGGTGAGATGGTTAGTGTAGGGACTTTGTGGGAAGCCGCGAGAATCGATATCTTGTGTGGTAAGAGGACATGTGTGAGCGGCGACGTTAGTTTATATGAGGGGCAGACGTTCAAAGCGAAAGAAGTGCTACAATCGACCGTAAAATTATACAGCGTCATGCATCATAGAGAATTTATAGTTTCTAAATCAAACAAAATGCTCTACACCTTAGTCTGCAAGCTAAAAGATGACCGCTATGGCTGTGGTTGGAGGCTATATGCATGCAAAAATAAATGAGATGTGTTTGAGAATAAAAAATTTACAAGAACCACACACATGTGTTAATCAACAACCTAATAAGGACCAAAATAGTTAACAAGTACATATATTATATTTTTTTTTGCAAAGTAGCACTATTTTGAGGAATAATTAATCAGATGACATTATTTTCAAAATAATTCAGCAGGTAGCACTTCCGCCAGACCCTCGGCGGAACTAGGAATTTTTTAATTTTTGTTGATCCCAGCCATTTGGCACCCTTAAACACGCACCTTTGTCTTTGTTTCGGAGTGGGGCACGTACTATGACCACTACCTGTCAAATAACTAGTACCTGAACCTTCAAGAAGGCCAGTATGGTCGTAACCGGGAAAGGAACTTGTCAAATTGACAAAATGCCGTCCGCCTTCTTTCTCTCCTATTCCCCCATGTCTATTTGGTCTATCTTGCTGAAAAGCAGGAGCTTTTATTGGTGGTACGATCGTGTAGGCTAACTTCTTTCACTTAATTAAGTAAAAAAGTTAGTTCCGCCATAGGGTCTAGCGGAACTAGGTAAAATTTATTTTTGGCCCAATTTGGACGGTGAAATTGGCCTAAAAATGACGATTTCATAGGTTCCGCCATACCCTCTCGGAACTGGAGGCCTTTTTTCAAATTACAATCTCACCCAAAATTTTCAAAAAAATAGGCTAGTTCCGCCAGACGTGTTTGGCGGAACTACAAAGAAATAACAGATTCCGCCAGAGGGTCTGGCGGAACTAAAGGCATTTTTTCAAATTACAATCTGACCCCCCCCCCCCCAAAAAAAAATAGGATTGTTCCGCCAAACCCTCTGGCGGAACTACAAAGATATAACAGGTTCCGCCCGAGGGTCTGACGGAACTAGAGCATTTTTTTCAAGTTACAATCTGACCCAAAAATTTCGAAAAAATGGTTTAGTTCCGCTAGACCATCTGGTGGAACTAGAAAGAAATAACAGGTTTGGCCAGAGGTTCTGGCGGAACCTGTCTCAGCGTGTCTTCCGGACAAGTCTGGACCCTAAAAAATTGAGAAATGTCCTAGTTCCGCCAGACCCTCTGGCAGAACTAGTTAAATCATTGGAGCCTCTTATAAAATGAGGAATCTTTCTCTCTCTCCCCCAATCTAACCTAAAGTCTGCCCAAAAAAAAAAAAAAAAAAAATACTCAGGCGACTTTTAGGTGTGTTTGAGGTGATTTTGACCCAAATAAATAGAGAAAATAGAGAGAAATTAAAGATGAAAAGGAAGACGGAAATGTTGGATTAGTGCCCTAGGCCAAATGTATTTGTGCTAGGAAATGGATTATGTATTAAGACATTATTATTTATTCAATAAAAGTTCTTTCTTATATATATATGTGTGTATGGGTTGTGAATGTATATTTCTTATATCAACCAAGAATGACACTTCGGGTTCACGTCATCAGAATACGTGATTCTGATAGTAGCACTGTGAACCAACGAATGACATTCTAAGCTGTCCCTAGTGATATGTAGGATGTTTATAGAGATAGACATACTTCAGGTAAGAAGCTACATATCCACACTAGTATAATCACTGGCTGGATGATCATGTTCTGCTGATCATGGACATAGAGATGTCAAGTCTGGAATATAGGTACGTGTTAGAGAATACGTACTGGGCTGACCACACTATGAGAATATGCATGGTATATGTCATTAGTGATTCTCATATGAATAGTGTGCTTGTTCCTACGACCTGAGGTCACCATAGATTCCTGTATGAGGAACTGCATACTTTAATATGATCTTACGTCATCCGTAACAGGATGATCATTAGGGTCATCATTAGGTATGCACTGAATCTTGACGAGGAATGTGAGTGACCAAGATGGAATTTGTTCCTCTCATCATGAGGGAGATATCTCTGGGACCCCTGATGAACTAAGACTGAAGGAAATGCATGGCCATGCTCAAAATGGATTAACATGTGTTGTTAATATCATGTTGTATTTACTCAGTCTAATTCTCGATCAGGAAAGAGACTTTGATCAAACTCAAGGATGACATATTACCGTGCCTTGTGATCAAGAGGTATATCGTAGAACAAAAGGAATAAGCAAATGTCTGTTCAGATAGGTTTACGATCGCTGATCATTTCATTTAATATGGGTAGTCATGACATCAGTCTAGAGGTTACTCATGACTTACGATCTTTAGAAGATCGTTGCCAGCGTTAAATGGAACCTACACGGTCACACAATGAACTCCATTCGTACGGGATGAATATGCCTCAAAACAGTTATACATATGATGTATTAATTGGAGAACGAAATAATCGATTATTGGATAATTGATTGAACAAAACAGTGCCATTCCGTTGGCAACGGAAAAGTTCCGTTCGGAACGGAATATGGAAACTGTAATAACCTTAGCTGCCAAGTATTTCGTTATGGAAATATCTATTCCGTTGGCAACATAATAGTTCTGTTGGCAGCGGAATATGCGCAGATTAGGGTTTTAGTTATGGTAACTGAATAATCATTCGCCTCTCTCTCTAGTATAAATAGAAGGGCAGGATCTCTCTATTTGACATACAACTCAGAAGCCTAGGAGACCGTCTTTACACAGAAAAGAGAGTTCTTAAGCATCCCATGCAACTCAGTGATGGATTTCTCCATCTAATGCATATTATAGTTCATGATGAATTGCTTAAAACTAGGAGGTAACGACCCGAGAATTATGTCAACAGCCAATTCTCTGGGCATAGCTGAACCAAGCCTCTCCAATTGATCAAGATAGCTCTTCATCTTGAGTACATGAGCACTCACAGATGAACCTTCAGCCATCTTTGTGTCAGTCAGAGAGACGGTCGCTATGTAGTGCTCAACTCTAGCCTGCTCTTGGAACATTACCTTGAGAATTACGATCATATCGTAAGCACACATGTCCTCCAGTTGCTTCTGAAGCTCGGAGGTCATGGTCGCTAGCATGAGACAAGCTATCTCCGTGCCGTCTTTAACGTATTTAGCATATGCATCTCGGGCAGCCCTTGTGGCTCCCCGTTCTGGTTCCTCTGGGTAAGCCTCTTCTATGACATATAGTTTATTGTCAGCCTTGAGAACAATTCTCAGGTTTCTAAACCAGTCAAGGAAGTTAGACCTATTGAGCTTATCCTTCTCAAGGATAGATTGCAAATTCAACCCAGTTGAATTATTATTTGCCATTATTCTATAAGTTAAAATGTAAAGTGCCATTATTATTTATTCAATGGGGTTGTTTTGTATTGGTGTTTCTTATAATGTACTCCCACTATTTTTCTTCAAATCAACCACTTTCAGTAGTATTGATTCGGAAACTTCAAATGAATGAGGTTTCATAGTGAGTCAAGATCCGTATTTCATTGAGTATTAAGTGCGCTTTGGCGCAACCCTCAATACACAACTATTTAGGTAGGAACACTTCCAATTGTATCATATACAACTCTTTCCTTTTATGGAATGAGCATCATATGCCCGGTGTATTATTCCATCTTGTGCCATGAGCCCAAGTCCGACTTGCTTCCTCAGTTAAGTTTAACCATGTATGATTATCAGCGAAATAGAGTCCAGCACACTGAGCTTTGGCATGACCCATGCTGGATGCCATTTCCTGCGTACCCTCCTTTACAAAGACAATCCTCCATATGCTTAGCTTTGGCATGACCCACATGGAAGACTGTCTAAGTACCGAGAGCTTCAGTGACATGGGGGACACTTCTTTACTTAACATTCTGAAGGATTTTATTTTAGATTTATAAATATAAACATCACAGAAACTAAGTTAAATATGGTATGAGCCTAATCCTCACGAGCGATCATGAGGTTCCTAATTCTAGATCTATCTCTAGATTGCAGGAGTAATCTTCAACGAACCCTTCGTTGTGTGTGCGAAGATCCAATGCTATCTTCCGAAGATTGCGCCAAGATCTCTTGCCTTGAAGTCTTGAAATAATATCTATTCTAACAACTATCCTATAGCTAGAAAATGTAATTTACAAATTTGGACAACTCACAGGTTGCCATAATTACAACTTTGGACAACTCACTGGTTGCCATAAATATTAAATAATATTACAGGCATTCACACACAAGATTACATCATAGAATAATCATAGATGTAAAGCTCATACCATATTTGTATAATTAAATTCCATGTATAACAAAAATTAGGGTTTCTCGCAAAATCAGCATTATTCCGTTGGAACGAAACTATTCCATTCTCAACGGAAGTACTCCGTTCTCACCGAAGACGTACTGGA
Organism: Juncus inflexus; assembly: GCA_024447665.1. Taxonomy (NCBI): domain Eukaryota; kingdom Viridiplantae; phylum Streptophyta; class Magnoliopsida; order Poales; family Juncaceae; genus Juncus; species Juncus inflexus. Next base: position 4,796,470 of record JAJHPC010000005.1, read on the forward strand.
AATTCGTATTTTCTTTTGTTTTAGTTCCGTTTCCAAAACGGGTTTCAAAAACTAGTTCTTGAAACTCTAGGAAATCATAATATCCAATATTATATTTCCAGAAACTATTTCTGTGATGTTTTGAATTAATATTTTTCAAAACCCTAAAATTTATTATACTAGAATTTACCAAATTTTAAATATGTAATTGACGATTATTTCCTTAACGAACGCTCTGATGCCACTATTGGGAAATCCATAGCCATGTACGTTACATGCGTAGCGGAACCTATGGATTTAACCCGCCCTAGGATCTATGTTAAGGGAATAAAAGTACGAGATTAGCCATTAAAATTTATACCTCGGATCTTCCTGATCCGCGAGACAAGGAACGGATGTAGGTCTGAACTTCTCCGACTCGCAACCGTCTCCTTCCCGAAGCTCGGCTCGGCTTGAAGAACTCCTTCTTGAAGCTCGGCTCGTGAAACTCTTCTTGAAGCTCGGCTCGAGAGATGGCTTCTTCTCCCAGGGATGAAGATAGATCGCTTGCAAGTTCTCAAGGTAGAGAACCTCTACTAGTATCCACACGAACTTCACTCGAATGGAATAACCGGACTTGGCTAGACAAGTCCGGAAATACTTTCCAAATATCTCGCACAGGAGGACATGAAGACAAATATTGTCAAAGACGTTCTAATGGTTCACAAGAAGAAGGGTGAGAAGACCGGGAATAAGAGCAAGGGTAAAGGTAAGGTGTTGCCTAAATCTAAGATCAAGAAAGACAAATAGGGAGTTTGCTTCCATTGCAACAAGGTTGGCCATTGGAAGAGAAACTGCAAACTCTATCAGGACGAAATCAAGAAGGGTAGTGTGACTACCGCTTCAGGTATTTTTGTTATTGAAACTAATTCACTTACTCCTAAATCTTGGGTATTGGATACCGGATGTGGTACTCACATTTGTAATGATGTGCAGGGACTACAAAGGAGTAGAAGATTAGCTAAGGGCGAAGTCGACCAGCGTGTGGGAAATGGAGCAAGAGTTGCTGCATTAGCCGTAGGAACTTATTTACTGACTTTGCCTAGTGGAATTGTATTAGTACTTAATAATTGTTATTTTGTACCTGCTATGAGCAGAAATATTATATCTATTTCTAGTCTAGCTTTGGATGGTTATAAATTTGTTATTGAGAATAATAATTGTTCTATCCTAAAGGATAATCTCTTCTATGCAAATGTTTTTTTTAGAGAAAGAGGTCTTTACGTGCTAGATCTTAAGAAAGAGAATTATAAGTCCATATATAACATTTACACTAAACGATTTAAACCGAATGACTCAAATATAACATACCTCTGGCACTGGCTTAGGCCATATAAATGAGAAACACATTTCTAAACTCCACTCTCATGGACTTTTAGACTCATTTGTTTTGGAATCATTTGAGACGTGCGAGTCTTGTTTACCTAGCAAGATGACTAAGAAACCCTTCACAAAAGTTGGAGAAAGGGTCAATGACTTATTAGAACTCATACATACTAATGTATGTGGACCAATGAGTACGGCCGCTAGAGGTGGGTATCGGTACTTCATAACTTTCACCGACGACTTCAGTAGATATGGTTATGTCTACCTAATGAAGCATAAGTCTGAATCCTTTGAAGTGTTCAAAAAATTTAAGAATGAACTACAAAATCAACTTGGCAAGAAGATTAAAGCACTTTGATTTGATCGAGGAGGCGAATATCTGAGTCAAGAATTTGAGGATCATCTCAGAGAATGTGGAATAGTTTCACAACTGATTCCTCCAGGAACTCCTCAGTGGATTGGAGTGTACGAAAGGAGGAATCGAACCTTATTGGATATAGTTCGATCGATGATGAGTCAAACGAGTCTTTCAATGTCTTTCTGGGGTTACACTCTTGAGACTGCCGCATTCATACTGAACAGGATTCCATCCAAAGCGGTTCAAAAGACGCCATATGAGATATGGACGGGGAAAAGCCCCAAGTTGTCTTTTCTTAAAATTTGGGGATGTGAGACTTATGTCAAACGTCAGTTTCCCGATAAACTCGGACCCAAATCTGATAAGTGCCTGTTTGTGAGATATCCTAAGAAAACCAAAGGATATTACTTTTACCACCCATCGGAGGTATTTGTTGCTCGCAATGGAGCCTTCTTGGAAAGAGAGTTTGTCTCTATGAGAAGCAGTGGGAGTAAAGTGCAACTCGAAGAAATTCGAGACCCACCTATAGTTGCAAAACCTATGATGGAGGAACAAACAAGCTCTCAAGGAGTTGGCGAGCTTGAAACACAACAAACTCAACGGAGATCTAGTAGGATTCGTCATGAGCCCGAGAGATATGAATTTCTCGTGTCTAATGATGATGATGTGACATTCATAGATGATGAACCAACGTCCTACCAAGATGCTATGAAGAGTCCCGACTCTCAAAAATGGTTAGAGACCATGAGAGCCGAGATGCAATCCATGCAAGACAATCAAGTTTGGAATTTGATTGACCCATCCGAAGGCTTGAAGACCATCAGATGTAAATGGGTCTTCAGGAAGAAGACTGACGTGGATGGAAAGGTACAAACCAACAAAGCAAGGCTTGTGGCGAAAGGTTTCAAACAAGTTCATGGTATTGACTATGACGAAACTTTCTCACCTGTAGCTATGATTAAATCCATGAGAATTCTATTAGCCATAACAGCATATTATGACTATGAAATATGACAAATGGATGTCAAAACAGCTTTCCTAAATGAAAATCTAACCGAGGACGTTCATATGATGCAACCCGAGGGTTTTGTCGATCCTAAGAATTCTGGTAAGGTTTGCAAGCTTCAGAAATCCATCTATGGATTGAAGCAAGCGTCTCGAAGTTGGAACCTTCGTTTTGATGAAGTCATCAAAAGTTTTGGTTTTACCAAAAGTGAGGGTGACCCTTGTGTTTACATGAAGTTTAGTGGGAGCACGACAGTATTCCTGGTGCTTTACGTAGATGATATATTACTCATGGGAAATGACGTCCCAACATTATTGAACGTCAAGAAATTATTGGGAGATAGTTTCTCGAGGAAAGATCAAGGAGAAGCCTCCTACGTGCTAGGAATCAGGATCTATAGAGATAGATCTGGAAGGCTTATAGGTCTGAGTCAAAGTACATACATAGACAAGGTAATGAAACGGTTCAGAATGCAAGAATCCAAGAAATGATTTTTGCCCTTATCACATGGCGTGTCTCTCAGTAAGACACGGTGTCCTACAAATGAGCAAGAACGAAGACGCATGACTAAGATCCCATATGCTTCGGCTATAGGATATATCATGTATGCCATGATATGTACTAGACCGGATGTGTCATACTCATTGAGCGCAACAAGTAGGTTCCAGTCTAATCCAGGTGAAAGTCACTGGATAGCTGTTAAAGGAATCCTTAAGTACTTAAGAAGAACTAAGGACCTGTTCCTAATCTATGGAGGTCAGGAAGACGAGCTCGTTGTAAAGGGTTACACGGACGCAAGCTTCCAGACAGACTCATATGACTTCAGATCGCAATTAGGTTATTTATTTTGCCTAAATGGAGGCGCAGTGACATGGAAGAGTTCCAAGCAATGTACTGTGGCAGATTCTTCAACGGAAGCAGAGTATATGGCCGCTGCAGAAGCGGCTAAAGAAGCTGTTTGGAATTGTTCAAATTAGATAAGGGAGAATTTGGCCCATGAACTAAAGGCCCATTGAAAATGTTATAAGGCGGGCGTAAGGTGTGTTTGTGGACCATTAGACTCGATGTGTTCAAAGCTCCGCTGAATGCAGAAGAGGAGCTCGACGCGATGTAGACGGAGAGAAGGCGATTTCGAGCTAAGGTTTGTTCTTGGTTGAGTAATCGGCCGAAAAACTCAGGAAACGAGGGCGTATCTGTCCACTGGTTGATTGCTGTGATGAAGCTTTCGTACTTGGGGCATAAGTCATTGAGGCAGTAGTCAACTAGGTCAATGTCATCGACTGGACAACCAATGATTGCCAGTTGGTCGACGATATACTTCATTTTGTTCAGGAACTCCGAGCAAGTAAGGCATTGTTGTTTGGAGTTTTGTAATTGGTTTTTGAGATCGTGTCACCTTGCTTTTGAGATCGATTGGTACCTTTGAGTGAGTGTTGTCCAAACAGCAGCAGTTGTCGAGCAACTGATGAGCTGAGCAACAACTGATTCTTGAATAGAAGACAAGATCCAGCCAAGAATCAGCTTATCTTGTCTCTGCCAGTTGAGAAAATCAGGATTTGGGATTGATTCAATTGAATTGATTGTTGTGTTGGTATTTCCGATTGTTCTTGGGGGTGGTTGGATTGAGGAATCAGGGAAATCACTCAATCCATGACCATCAATGATGGTTTGAATTTGATATTTTCAAATAAGAAAGTTGATACCATCTAATGTTGTGAAAATTTGGTAAGTGAAGTTAATCAATTTGGGACTGGCATTTGTGGACTTGGAAGAAGTTGGAGCAATGACGATAGAAAAGAAAAAGAAAGGGTTGAGTAAACCTGATTAAACAGTAAGGCAAGATTCTAAGTTGTTGAACCTTCTTTGAGTGGCTCCTTGATTCTTGCTGAGGGTTTTAAGTAAGTGTGGCAGTGAAGAGTTCTTGATTTTGAGTCTGTTTTGTTGAAATTGCAGTCAACGAAGAAGATCTGATTGATTTGAAGACACAAGTTGAGTGGAGGAAACTTGAAGAGAGCTCATTGACTTATATTGAGGAATCAAGAGAGAATTCTGAGACTTTTGTGTATCTCTTTGAGAGGGATTTTGATAGAGAAAGAAAAAGAGTTTTATTTTTGGGGAGAAAAATTGAATGTAATAATTCAGTTTGAAGGTTTTGTTTTATAAGAAGGAAAAAGAAAGATGATCAATGGCTTTGAGACTGAATTTAGGAGTTTTAGTAAGAAATTCTATGAAAAATAAAAAGAAAAAAGGGTTCTTGAAGAAGGAGAGAGAAGGTTTGGCTGAGTGAGAGTATATTTGAATATTTTTGGAAAAAACAATTTAGGGCTTTGATACCATGTTATAAGGGGAGATAGAAAGAAAAGAGAATGGATTATTAATTGTATTACATGATTAGATTGAGAGATAGGAGTATTTATAACCCTAAGACTAGATCATAGCCATACATTAACTAGCTGTTGGAATAAATCTAACCGTTAATTATCCTAGAGTACAAATATAAATTGATAGCTGATCTCCTATACTTAATACTCTATTAAAAAACTTACCAAAATTAAACCATCTGGACTTAATGAGATATATTTGCATGTTTTGGTTCTTGTGATGATAAAAAGGAATAAAAAACGAAAGATCTCACAGTGAAAATAGATGATAAATTAGGACTACTTCAAGACTCACATCCCGAAAGACAAAAGAGAGGAAGGATGGACGTGATAACTCCATGAATAAGTAATGAATTTGGTTTGATTGAGGTAGTAGGGGTTTATGTCAGATTAAATAAAAAGAGAGAAGGGGGAACTTGGGATTGATAGATTAGGAAAAAAGAAGAACCAAGGTGGCGGCAGATAAGTTAGGTTTAGTGAGTTATTTATGTGAATTCAATAAGATATGAAACTTATTTTTAGATAAGTTTGAGGAGGACCAAGTTTAGCTAAGTGAGACAGTACAGGTGAATTTGAATTAGGTTAGGGTTTTAGGATTACGATCAGGATTTTGTATTGTTGGGAATTTTTATTGACTAAAATAAAGTAAATCATATATGATATTAATTAAACAGTGAACAAATTAATTGACCTAACTAAACAGTGAACAGATTCCAACGAATTAATACTCAAATAGATTAGATAATTGGGGACTATTAGATTTTAATTAACAGGGAACTTGAGATGTGGGAGATTGTAGCGAAGAAGGGGATTCTTGGGATTTCTTCTCTGGATAATATTTCCCATCTCCAACGACTTTAGACTAGTTAGGAGAGCTTCTCTAGGAGGAGAAGGACTGTGGCATGTAGTCTACCCAGGTCGTTGAGCCTTCACTTTGAAGATCTCTCTCCGACTAGCTCGAAATTTCAAGATTCCATCAAATCTTGATTCTCAAGATTCAATTCACAAGCAAAAAGAAAGACAACAAGATAAATGATCGATTGGCTTAAGATACACCAGAGGAATTGAGAAGGAGGACGAGCATACCGATCTGGAGAAAGTCTTTGTTTAGGCGACGATAGCGGCACTGGCGAACCTCAGGAGAGCTGAGCTTGATTCAGCAGTTCAACCTTTCTTCTCACAAATCGTTTCACAAACCCTAGAGCTAGAAAATACAAAGTCACACAAGGCTAACAACAACCAAAATGATTCAAGCTGGACCCGAGTCCAAAGAAAACACAGAAAAAATGATAGAATTGCAAACAAAGAGAAAGAACTTGAAAAAAGAATAAGATGTTTTCGCTCCTTAGATACAGACCATGAAAAAATATATTTGCGCAAATAAGATTACATGCCATTATTACAAAATGAAAGGTCATATTGTAGCATTCTGCTGGAATAAATCTCAGGCAGAAATTCAGCCAAGGCAGCAATTGTCAAAACAGCAACATGTACAAAAACAATTCAGCTCAATTCCCAAACCTAGTAATAAGAAATTGTAACCTAAAATAAAAGATTCACACTTATCTAAAGCAAGGAGGGCACAACTAACTATCTTCACGGTGGAAGGTCTCTTGGATCAAACTGTTTCCACAAACAATAATGTAACACCTCACTGTATTGACATTACTCTCAGAAAGGTGCCTGCTGCTCTGGCTTCAAAAGAGAAACTAGAATGGTTAGTTTCAAGCTTTGGGAAATTAATAAAATTAAAAGCAATAAATGGAAATGCAGTTGTTAAAGAAGTATTACTTACTATTTAGGTCAAAAAGTATAGTAACAATCCATACTCCCTAAACTTGATTGATGGTAATAGATCCCATAGGGTTTATATTTTTGTTCCCAATTACTTTAATCAACCAATACCAACTGAGTGGAGGCCTAAACAGAAATTAGTGCAAGTGAGGAGATTAAAGAATTCTTCTAAGGGGAAGGGGGTTCAGTGTAATGAGTTAAGGATTTTTAATGAGGACAGGCCATCATGCTCTTACGCATGTACATCATTACCCCCTTTCCACAACAAAATACTCAATAAATTCCACAACAAATAGCTCCAATTCCCCACAGTACCTCCCAAGTCATACCAGTTAACCAACACCCAATAACAAACAGTATCAATACCAGTATGAAACTGGTACCAATAGACTAAATTTCTGACTGGCACCCATCTTCAGTAAGAAACTCAACAGATGAACCATATTTACCTGATTCAGACCAAATTCTGTATTTGGAATGCATAAAAGAACAACAAGATGATAAACTGAGAGTAGAGGTTTTTCCTTCAGTATAAGAGCCCATTTCCATTCTTAAACCAAAAAGTTCATCTGAACAAATTTTGGTACAAGACCACTAAATAGCCTACTCACAATTATCCCCAATCAGATTAGACATTTTGAGTGAAAATTTTCCCAACAGAGAAAAGATAGTGGAGCAGAGGGAAGTGAGGGAAAATTTCAGGATACAAAAGCGGCAAAGTAATCAATACATGTCAGTGATGGATAAGGCTCACAGCAAACGCAATACAAAGATATAACTGCTGGCTTTAATAAAAAAAACAGTAAAAAGAAAATATTACTTTTTAAAGAGGAGGAAGATTTGAAAGTGGATCTCTCTGAGCAGAAGAAGAAGATGACTGTGAGGGATATATATATCCTTCTTAAGGGTGCTGGGGTCAATATCACCGGAGAGCTGATTAAAGCTAACTCTAAGTAATACCTGCAACGAAAGTCCTGTGAAGTTAATAATTAATTAATAATGAATTATAAAAAATTAAAATTTTATTCTTGGAATGTAAGGGGCCTTAATGTGGTTGATAAGAGGAAGGAAGTTAGAGATAATATCACAAGTTACAAGCCTGATTTAGTATGTTTGCAGGAATCCAAACTAACAAATTACTCAACATCAATAAATAAAGAATTATTTGGTAACAGGCTAACGGGTTTTGATGCATTGGATTCTAACAGTGCTTCAGGAGGAATAATTATGGCCTGATCAAAAGATCTTTTCTTAAAGGTCCAATAAGTAAAACATAAGTACTTTATCACTATAAAATTGCAACGCAAATGGGATGGCTCGTTTATTAACATCACAGGGGTCTATGGCCCGCAACAGATCAACAAAAAGAAGGAATTTCTAACAAAATTAGAGGGATTAGAGAAAAAGCCAACACCTTGGCTGATTTTGGAGATTCTAACCCTGTTGCTTCTATAAATGAGAGATCCATTGGTTCCAAGAACGTGATAGAATCCAAATTATTCATGAATTTCATCTCAAAACTTAGCCTCATTAATCCTCCATTGAATGGGAGGAAATATACCTGGTCTAATTCTTTGTCTCATTCAAGAATAGACAAGTTTCTTCTCAATCTAGACTGGTCTCAAAAGTTTCCTAGTTACAACCAGCCCTCTCAAACAAACACTTGTTCTAATCATTCACCCATTTTGCTTACCACCAACTCAAATTTTCCCACCTATAAAGGCTTTAGATTAGAGAATACATGGCTTCATAACTCTGAGGCCAATCATATCATTATTGAACACTTAACCTCCCATATCAGTCCAATCATTGATTGAATTTTCCAAGCAGATGCAAAGTTTGGGGAAGAAGTTAAAGGAATGGAATAAAGAGAGAAAAATAAAAACAAGATACTATAGAGATAATATTAAAAAAACACTAAACTGGATGGAGTTAAAAGAAGAAAATAAAAAATTGACAGATTTGGAAAACTGGTTTAAACAAGTAATAAAAGAGAGAAATTCTGAGTTAATAAAAGAAGAAGAAAAATATTGGAAACAACGGGCAAAATTCCAGTGGGTGGAAGAAGGAGATGATAACACCAAAAAATTTTATAATTATGCAACAGTTAAAAAAAATAGACTATTAATCCCAGTCTTAAAAAATCCAGTAACCAATGAAGAAGCATCAACTCATAAAGAAAAGTCAACCTTATTATTCGACTTTTACAAAAACCTTATTGGGGCCCCCTGATGAATATAAGCATAAGAAAATGTATGGAGATACTCAAATGAATTAGTAATAGTTATTAATGTTATTTGTTTTCATTCAACTCAATTCGCATATCAGGAAAGAGAATTGATCAATATGAGGATGACATCTGGGTTTGCCTCATTGTCAAATAAATATCGCAAAACAAACAGACATAATACATGACTATAGAACAAGTTTAATTGAATCGTGATATTCTATTAATTTGGATAGTCATGATAGCTTGATAGAGTCCACTCATGATTTACATATTGAAAATACTTTTTAATCTGTTTCCAACATTAAATGAACCTATATGGTCACACACAAATGAACATACTCAAATTGACAACAAAAGATCTTATATACGTTTCTGCTTACTATGTGGTTAACAGATAAGGAAAAGTTCTTGTACGATTCTGCTTACCATGAGGTGAACAGATAAGGAAGTGTTCATGTACTTTTCGCTTACATCAACGTCAGTATTACCATGGGGATGTGGCAGGCTATTCGCCTACATCAAGGTCAATATGACCGTTGGGAAGTGACAGACTATACCTATTTTGTTTACATCGAGGCGAACAGATAAGAATGAGTTCCTGACATGTCTGCTTGATTCGAGGTGAACAGAAGGAAGAGTTCCTATACATGCTCGCTTACTTCGACATTAGTGGATAAGGAAGAGTTCCTGAACATTTCTGCTTACTTCGAGGTTAGCAGAAAAGGACGAGTTCATGTACAGTTCTACTTACTTCGAGATTAACACACTATGAATATGTGTGAAGAGCAAGCAGATTCGACACAACATTTTCTGTGTGAGCAACAAAACATAAACAGAAATATACTATCACTTTTAAGAGAGAGTCTCGTGTGGGAAAAGTGAGAAAGAGAGAAGATAGAGTTTCTTCATTTTTGTGAGTCGGGGAAGGTTTATGTACTAGCAAACGTATTTCTCTTGTTGGTTAAATGAGGTGTTCGTGTGGGTACAAATAGAGAGCGGTGCCCCTTGATAGTGCTTAGTGATATGGACGAACCTGTTCTCCGTTGGCGACGTTGGTAACCTGGACGAGGCCATGCTCCATTGGCGACATAGATAACCTGGACGAACTTGTGCCCGTTGGTTACGTTGATAATATGGACGAGCTTGTGGCTCCTAGTAGTGTTGGAGATCTCAACGAGCTTCCCAAGACGAGAAGGCTCTTCCGCATCTGAGATCTCCTTCCCAAATTATTGTTATCCGAGGTATGATTTAATTTTTTATTCTGACCTTTATTTTCTAAATGGGATATAAGGAGGGAGAACGGATAGTTTCCGCTGTGATGTATGAACCACGTGGTCATCCATTCCCACCGGTGGCTGTTGACCACATGTTGAGCCGATTCCCCAACATTTTTATTATATAAAATTCACCATTAAATCACATAAAATGTATGGAAAATGTTTAAAATTAATAAAAATTACTTTTGAAATTCTTAATATACTTTTGTGTGACTTTTCAGTTAAAAGACCAAGAAAAAGATATTTGTAAATTTTGGGCCAAGGACGATCGAATTCTCCACAACTATCTACGAAAATCCGACACCTGCCTCTCTAACCTTCCACAACCTCTTTCCAACTAATCATCCAAGCAAAACCACAAAAATCCACAAAAGTATAAAAACTTAAACTCGAAAGATTGCTGGGTTGACCAAAAGTCAACCGTCCTCGATGAGTCAAATAGTGTACCAAAATTAAGATCTTGACTAGACAAATCTAACGGTATAACCCTCGCAATCAACAACCTTCTATAACTCTAAAAAATGACGAATGAAAATCTAGTTAAACCTGGTCAAAGTCAACATCTGACTAGGTCAAGTCCTTCTTCAAAGCTTCAAAATCAAAAATCTTCTCAAAATTAATCAGCAGGACGATTAGAACATGCATGCAACCTTTCCCTGACATGGAAACTCCGGTGATCGCCAGGAGTGGCCAAAACAAGTATAAGCGTGAGCAGAAAAACATGGCTAACCTGCCTTTTCTTCTACAAACCCACATTCGAGTAAAGATCAGTATCATCCTCTTCCATCTAACGACCTCAAGAAATGGTTTAGTAACTCAAGAAGAATTTCAAGTTTAAAGTGGTGCTCACGGGTTGCTCGATGAAATGCCTCAGTTAGCATTCAAATCTGACTTTGGTTCCTTGATCAAACTTGCCATTAATTGAATTATTTGAGTCAGGTTCATTGAGCATGTAAGGAGGTCGTGGGGGTGTGGTTTGAGTTTTCAACTGGTCCAGAAATTATCAGAGGGTTAGACTTGAATCATGGGTGGTGATTTTCGAGTTTTCTTTCAAACCAATTGATCAAGGTGAAATTTTATGAATTGAGGAGGAGTTAGGACTTAAAAGTAGATGAAGAGCTTCATGGGGAAGTGGTGAAGCATGCCTAAGTGTTGGTTAGAGTTTGTGAATTATCAAGAAGTGATTTTGAGCTTGGTTTTGCATGACCAGCAATTAATGGTGATGATGTGAGCTGAAGGTCTTTGTAGAGGAAATTCTCGAGTTTTTGTAGACGATTTTGCATCATTCCAAGCTCTATAAACATCGTGAGGAAGTGAGTAACATTGTTCAATTGATCGCTAAATCGTTGGCTGAACCTCGAGTTTAAGCTCAAAAAGTGAAGAAGTTGATGTATGCTTCAAAGGAGGGGATGACTCATTTCATGAAAATGACACATTCCACCAAATCACGATCCACTATGGCACAGTAGATCCTTGGAGCATATCTAACATACTCAAAAATTTGCCAAACCAGAGTTCGACATATAATGCAGAATGCATTTGATGGGAATTAAAGCCGACGCATGGAAGGTTCCCATTCGCTGGAGTTAATCTCATATTTAATTTCTCTCAATCACGAACTGAAACGTGGCAACGCATTTTCTGTTTTCTCTCAATCCGAACATTCCCTGCAGAGATTTCAGCCATCCTATGTTCAACAGGTGTCCAGGAAATCAATTTTCAGATCTAACTCCGCCAACCAAAATGGGATACGTGTCAGTGAGATTTAGCCTCGGCCAATCACATGTGTACAGGTGGCAAGGCTATTTATTTAAAAAGAAATAAAAGGGAAATGATAGGTAGCACCCCAAACCAAACCCAAACGAAAGGATTTGAATAAGAAAATGAAGGGGGGATTGATACATATCTCCCAAAATGCTACCTATAATTAAACTGGACCATCCCCATTTGTTTTAGTCCGACAACCATTATTCCCAAATAAAACAAGGAAAAATTCCTCTATAAATATAGACCATCCATTCTCACATCTAAATATACTTCATTCTACACCATCTCATTCTTCTTCTTCTTCTTCTTCTTCTTCTTCTTCCTCCTTTTCCACCAGCATTGATGACCTTCAAAAGGTTATCTCAAAACCCTCAGTTCCTTTGAGAGTAGAAAGAGAAGGTTCTTCCTTTTCCACCACCATTCATGACCTTCAAAAGGTTGACTCAAAACCCTAAGTTCCTTTGAGAGTAAAAAGAGAAGGTTGAATTTTGCAAGGAGAAATTGCTTGTTCTAGCTTGAGCAAGGATTGAAGGAAAGGTTTAGATCAATCAAGAGGGTTGTTCTAGCTTGAATCTCCATTTCTTTAGGTTTGATTTATTTTTCTCATATTTCTTCTTTTTCTTGAATGAATAAAATGTTTCAAACTTGCGTAAATATTATTTTTGTGAACATGAGTGACTAGATTTGTGTAGGAATTTGACATTTATTTAAGTATGCTTGAAATCTTGTTTATTTGAATTAATTTGAGGATTTGTGAATGTCGTTATGAAACACAAATAAAAAGTGAATGTGTTGATTTGATTGACTTGGTTGAGTTAGTAGAATTGATTTGAACTATAAACTACATTTGTTTTGTGACAAATTAGTTGATTAAATACTTGGCTCGGGTTTATTTGATTAATTGAAGTTTTTGTTAAATTTGGTATATAAACTTGAATTGGCTGATTTTTGTTTAGATCTGAGATTACCCATTAATTGATTGTTTTTAGCTTGAAATACTTAAACCTGTTTTGCCAATCTAAAGATTGAATATTTTGTGGTTAATGATAGTATGCTTGAACAAATTGTCCTCCTTAAAATTCCTATCTTTTATCAAATATTTAAAAATAAAATCTTTATTATTTTTATTAGTTTCCTGCAACTGTTTCTGTCTTAAAAACATCTTCATCTAAAAACCTTGAATAGATATAAATAATTTGATTAATTTGTAGAAACTTAAGGCCACAACTCCTAGTGGATCGAAACCCTAAACTCAAATACCATATATATACTTTGTGAATAAAATAGGGAACTCATATATTATTTTGTTAAAACGTGGATTTTTAAATGCAACGTTGTTACATTGTTACAGTCCTTGATGAAATGGGAGCATATCAGATTGTAGAAAATAATCCCACGGATTTTGACCATCTCATCAAAGAGAAAGTCTCTTGGCCGGCCTTTGACAATGCATTTAACATACTTCTCAACGAATATTACAGTTGGTATTTTCATATGGGTATGGAACAACATGCATTACCCAGTTTAATATCTCCCCCTACTTAAGTACCACCTTCAGATATCCTTTCCACACATCAATCAAAGGTGTAATCATCGGGACATAAATATCGTATTCCACCAATGGAATATGCACGCTGACAAAAAACTCTAGAAAATGGAAAAAAAAATAACTAGAGTCCAGTGTGCCCCGACATAGAGGGGTCAGAACAGCCATCGAAATCACACTAGTGACTGTGGGGTGAAGTTCATGTATGCTATAAATGCACTTTCTTCTGGCGTCAACATAGATATTGAGAGTACTACATTACGAAATGGACTCATATAAGAACATATAACATAAGGTATGCCAAATAAAAAAAAAAATAATAATAAAATATACTTAACTGATGTGAAAGTGCTCGCAAATGCCCATCTAGCGTCCGATCTCTTGTAAAAACGGTACAATATATACAAGCATCCATCCAGTACCTGCATGTGTAAACATAGACAACTTATGCATTATAATCATACAGTTCACCATACAAAAATATTTAATATTAAACATATGTCTCGCCTCCCCGTCTAGCTTCCCACTAGTAAGTAACTTATTGGCTTTTTCACGGGTAACATTATAATATGACATGTGGAATGCCCTCTGTCCTTTAATAACATCTCATTGTCATCCATATATTACACACTGCATGAACTCGATCTGGTAACAGTTACTTCGACAGATACCATGTTTCCGCATTGATGGCATGAAATATGTATGTTAAAGCAGCACTGTAATCGTTGTCCATCAACAAAATCTCCCTCTTCTCAAATGTATTGCTAACGTACATATGTTGGCATTTAATGCATCCTCCATGACTTGTCATGCGTCCAGCGGACATGCATGTGTCTCTTAAAATATTCTTGGGATGAAAAAAATGCACATAAGCATACAACCTCCACTCATAAATTATATATATGACTTTGTATATACCAAACCCAAGATCAAAGAACGGTTCATCATATGTAATGTTCTTGTTAGTAAAGAAACCAATTTGGTCATTAACAGTGTTAATAGAAGCTTCTATCGTCACATCCTTCGTGATCAATGCAGTTGTTGTTGTCCAATTCTCCTTCCCATATAGAAAAAATTAGAACATGTCTTATTTATTGTTATAATGTCATGATACTGTATTAACTTGGAGAGAAATATTTACAAACCTCACATATGAGGGATGTGTTGACTTCTGATGGGGTTTGTATTCTCTAGAGATGGCCATAGCCGTGTGGCGATGTTTCTATTTGAATCTCTGTGATATGTCATGACCTTGGATCATGTTGTTCCTCTGATCATCATTAATTTGAGATCATGCATTTCGATGGGTGTGATGCTGCGTTATACGTGCAGTGCATGCGGATTGGAGAGTACGTGAGGATTGAGCGTTCTCAATGCGGATAATATTTCTGCTCATCAAAGAAAGGGGAGTTTTGCGAGAAGTACTGAATCATGAACCAGTGTTATCGCCATCTCCACCTGAAGGTGAAGTACTAACAAAATGTGTGATATATGATACACTCTGGGACACAGCTGGTGAGTGCATGAAATCTATAATTCCATTGGAAATAATCAAGTCCGCTAGATGTTCGGATATAATGTCTGATATTGATGGAGGGATTGTCGCATATGGTCTAAACTGGCCATTATGGCTATGTTATGTTGAAATTAGACTTGCCAGAATACTGCATAATGAGGAAAGTTGTTGCTCTCTGCATGAAGGAATTATGCCCTATGCCAAACCTACACGATCACACAATGAACTCTATTCATACAGCAATAAAATATCTTAGAAACAATTATAAATGTGATGTATAAATTAGTAAAAGAATAAAACATTGTATACTGAAATTTTACATATGCTGGAATCGTTCCCGCCAACCGGAACACAAGTTCCGGTCGACCGGAACTAAATTTTACATATGCTGAAATTCTTCCGGCCAACCGGAACACAGGATCCGGCCGACCGGAGCTCTGACGGCTGGAAGGGTTTTTATTTTCGAAACTTGTCATTCTTTCACCCTTCTCTCTAGTATAAATAGAGGGGCATGCCCTCTCTATTAGACACACAATTAGAAGACTTAGAGGTAGCCGTAATACCAAGTGAGAGAGAGTTTTGTGAGGGTTATTTCGGAAAATATTTTCAGACTCGTCTACCCGAGTCTGGTAATTTCGTCTGTCTGAAGTTCGCGTGGATACGAGTAGAGGTCTCCTACTTTGGAGATTAGCGAGCGATCTAGTTCTTCTTTCCTAGGAAGAGCAAGGAGGTTCGTAGAGTCGAGTTTCAGGAAGGAGAAGGTTGTCAGTCATAATAGTTCAGACCTATATTCGTTATTCGTCTCGCGGATCAGGAAAATCCGAGGTATAAAGTTTAATAGTTAATCTTGTACTTTTATTCCCTTAACGATGATCTTAGAGTGGGTTGAACCCGTAGGTTCCGCTGCGCATGTAACGTACATGGCTACGGGTTTCCCAACATTGCAATAGTGGAGAATGATGTCCATGTGCTGATGTGGGACACACTCTGTTTCCATAACCATTGACAGACGCGCTGCCGGTGTGTGTATTACCGTGTTTGCCATGAGCTATCTGGATTTATGTCTTTGTAGTTGCATCCATATAGTATGACTTGATTCTTTCAATGATACAGTTTGCATCATCGTGCCGTCACTATATGAGAAGGATTCCTCTGAGCCATCGGATGACAGCTCAAGTTCGAGATCAAGAGGCGTTGCATCTGAATTAAATAAAATTATTTAATGCCTATTAGTGCCTAATGAAACCAGATTGCTAATTGTGCTGACTTACCGGCAACAAATTTGCCTTTCTTTATCCTCTAGGAACTTTGTTGGTACCTTCTGGCCCCTATACAAAACCTTCAAGTTAGGCAAGTGGTACCTCGAGAGTACTTCTTTCACTTGGATGCTATCATCATCGCCTACATATCTAATAAACAATATTGGTTATAATCAAAATCATACCAACAATGTATATGGTGTTTTAACATCAAATCTCTCACCTATCTCAATTACGGAATGATTGGATATATTGTCCTCATCATGCATCACTGACTTGGACGAGCTCCCGGAATTTTTCTTATTTCCTATACAATAAAAAAAGTCTTCATGTACTATGATTGCATCTCAACAACTAGCTTCCATTGCCAATATGAGGTCACGCCCCATTTGAACAATGTATTTCTGCTCTTTACTACATATTAAACAAACAATTTTAACCTTCTTTCAGTCACCAAACATCAAATATACTTTAATTCCTTCAAAATATTTTAACCTTTTCAATGTTTAATTGACACTACTAATTAATATAAAACTGATTACCATGCAGATAGATTAAGCGTATAAGTGAGATTAAGATAAATAATTCACAATCTTCTTCGAATAAACTCCCATACAAAAATTTCGACTTCTCACAACTTACATACGTTTATGATACATACAAACCTTAACATACAATATATAAAACAAAAACTAACTAAACAAGGATTATGCCTAAGACATTATCCAGAAAGATCTCTACATCCACAATAGGTCTATGTCTATATGTCATATAGAATGCATCAAGATTATTACGTTATACCAGCCGTCAATCCTACGTGCTTGGATGTGAAAGTGCTGATCCAACAATGGCCAGAAAATATAATGCAACAGAAAATTAAAACGGTTATGTACTTAGTATAACTTTTGTTTAGTGTTTAAATAAAATAATCATTTTAACCATCTCATTATATACCATTAACTCATCTCCCATGCAGCTTGTTGGTATACCTTGCACAGTAGAAACATCCCGAACGAACATATAAATTCAAACATTACAGGACATGAACAAATTGAAATAAATAATTCTAAAATGAGGTAATCATAGAATTTCATTCGGCATATTCCAAGCTAGACCGTACATCGGTTGTGCAAAACCAGGAATGAAACCAAATGAACCCGCAATTATCATGTGATTGTCTGCACTAACCAACTCCTAGACATGCCACACATCAATGTTGAATACGTCTTCAATAATCATGCGTGCATGACACTTCATTATACAACCATCCTGCTCAAAATGAAATGTTGTACTCTGGCATTTCCTCTTCTTATTACCGCACCCATGCTATTCATGTCAAGTATTATCTTACGGGAAGTATTATTGTTAACCTGGTTACTACATAATCATATGTTGACGATGAATCCACGCGCCTCACTGTGACGCTCATAGGTATCGTACGCACTTCCAACTGATCACATGTAGCCAAACCCAACAAAATGCCCTAGCCCAAGCATATGAACCCCACTGAGCCCATACCAGGTTCTAAAGTGACTAATACCTCTTGAAGTGTCACGCATCTCATGCACATTGGCCAGGTGTTCTGTCGCATCGCTAGGTGGAATAATAATCTTCTCCCAAACACCACGGCTTGGTTCTTCCCTATCTTTGTATGCTTATCAATATGTACAAACTCATTACTAAGTTAAAAGTTTATAAAAAAAATACTTACCTTTGACATGAAAATATGATATCTAGTTATATGTGAAAGTAATAATGTACTAGGTCAAACTATTTTGCCGTGTGGAAAACGGATTATATATCAGACATTATATTTTTTTATTAGATATTTTATCTCATAAACTTTTTCATATAATAATTGTGCGTAAAGGTTGTTAGATTATTAATTAGCCGTGAATATGTATGTTCGTTATACGTCATCAGAATATGTGATTCTGATAGTAAAATCGTAAAGCAAAGTGAATATAATTTTAAATTATCCCTAGTCATATATTAGATGTTTGTAAGACAAACATATTTGAAAATCCCAAATCATATATATAGTTACTAGTATGTTATTTGGATGATGATCATGTTTTACTGATCATGGATATTATATATCAATTCATTAATATAAATATATGTTGGAGAACATATATTGGATCGATCCACTATGAGAATATACATGGCATATGTCATTAGTGTTTTCTCATCATCTAATGTATGAGTAGTCATTTGACTTGAGGTCATCATAAATTCATGCATGTATATCTTTATACTTTGACATAGTCAAACGTTGTCTTTAACCGGATAATTATAAAAGCTATGATCGTGTATTTAGTAAACTATTAGTTGGAATGTGAATGATCAAGATATAATTTGTTACTCTCGGATATGAGAGAGATATCTCAGGGCCGCTGATAAATTAAGACTGAAGGAAAACACACGGCCCTGTATGAAAGAATTAGCATGTGTTGTTAATATCTTTTAATTTATTCAGTCTAATTATAATTCAGGAAATAGAATTGATCATAATAAGGATGACATAAAACCATGCTTTATGATCAATATAAATATCGTTTAACAAAGTGACTAAATACATAATTGATGTATAGGTTATGATCATGTGTCATTCATTTAATTTGGGTAATCATAACGTCGTACTAGAGGCTACTTATGATTTATAAACTTGAAGTTTATTGCCAATATTAAATGAATCTACATGGTCGCACACAAACATAACTAACTCGGTTGGACACAGAAAATCAAAAGGAAGGTGAAGAGGTGTGAGCATTAGATGCTATAAATAGATGAATGGTTCATCTGATTATGTTAGAAGATTCAGATCTCGGTTTCTCGTCCAATGAGTCAGTCGCGTGTGGATACGTGTAGAGGGCGGTGTCGGAGTCATAACGCCTTTTCGTGATTAGATCCGCAAGGACATGCAGTAAGATCGTTTGGGGACGAATCGCGAAGCCCTACAAACCGGATTAGTCGAATCCGAGGTATAAATAAGATTTATTTTTTTGATTTAATTGATAATACACAGTTCCTCAGTTAGAAAACGGGTAAAATTTTAATTCCGCTGTATTTCTGAAATTACGCGTTTCCTTTCACTATGGACTCTTTTTTCCACGGGTACGGTTGGGAGTTGTTCCCAACTCAAAATGTGTTTTTACATTTTCTCTGTTCTCAACATTGTTAAAGGAGCATTTCTCTTCTGGACTCTCGAATGAGTACGTTTCGTAGAAATCTTTTTCTTGACTTTGGGAGATACACCGTCTGCACCCTATTTGGAAGGAGAGTATTTTGTAGTTTAGTCTTAATTTCACACACATTGCTTCACAAACTCAAATAAATAAAACTACATAACACCACCAACCTTGGTATGAGTCTCCGTAATTACATCATTCCCAGATAAATGAACAACATCCACATCAACATCACCAGCGATATTTTCCATGTCATTTTTGTCCTTTACGACACTAATCTCCATTTCGATGCTCCTAGTAGCTACCTGAAAAATCATGGAAAACATCGTTGAACTTAAACGAATGAAGGGACTTCATATCAGATAACAACATCAAATCACATTACCTCCTCTTTGATATCCGCAACGGTCCTAGACGCATCATCAACTGAGGGTCATTTACGGTTGTCTCGACTATTCTACTCTGTAAGTCATTCATTTGCCATCTAGTGAAATTTGAACTATTTAAAATAGAGTGCAGTCAGGATAAAGAACAATGACACTCGAAATATAAGAAGGGTTCCCACAAATAACTACTTACATTCTCCATCTTTGTACGATTCATCATCACAGCAATGGCAGGAAGATCATTACCGTAATGCATCACTACAAATCTTGAACGTGGAGTTATAAGGCAACATATATGAAAAATATGCCAATACATATATGAAAAATCCAACATGAGTTTCGGCGCAAATGTCGTCTCACATTTAACGCATATGTCAAATCGGATTTTAATGTGTAGTCATGATGATTAACTACTGACATATAACATGTCAAATCGTATTTTACTGTATAGGCATGCTGGTTATCCAAATATATCGGAAGAAGATATAAGGCTATCCACCTCACAATCATTGACATTATTATTTTATTTTTATTTTCTATTACAACGTATTATCTGATATAAATATTGGTCATATTATTATAATGCTAGAGAAAGGAATGTACTTAATACGAAGTTTGTCTGGGAGAAAATAATCTTTAGTGTGCCAAAATTTAACGAGTAAAGTTTGTAATCTTCAAATTTGATGCCCAAGAAAATATCAATTCTCCTAAATCGGCTCTCCACGAAAAACTAGACCTCGAGACGATTCCGGAATGACCAAATTAGCTAAAATCGGACAAACGAGGTGAAATATGTGCACAAAAACATGCGTGAGAGGACAAAAACTGGTTTAGTAGCGTGAAAAGGAGCAAAATTTGGTAAAACCTGAGTTAGCGATCGAACCAACTTCCTTACAAAAGTATCTAAATGTGTCATAGAGAATTTATGGGACCACTAGGATCTGTTTTCGCTCAAAGCTCCTAAATATAGTAAGACAACCACTTACAACACATATGCATCAACAATACGTCTGAAATTCACCAATAACGATGTATTTTAATTACCTGATGTCTGACGTGCTCCGATTACGTTACAAGACGAGATTTACTGACATTATTATTTTGTTTGCTTCCGTACTAAATGTAACGTGGCAAACAATCAGTCCCACAAAGCTGATATGGTTCCAACGCATCGTCTCGGTCTGGAGCATTATTTGGGTTGTCATATATATTTTACTAATTCATTTTTCCAACTTTTTATTCAATACTCTTTCTGTCTTGCATTCGGATTAATGATTTTGTTCACTATTCCACATGTAAGCTGCAAATTACCTAGGAGTTATATTTTGTCATTACTATTTGATATATCATAATCATTGTCACCAATAAATTTGAAAAATTCATTGTTCAATTATATCGATAACCACCAATTATATTGTATGAGTTATCATGTCATTTTCCATGGCCTTTTCACAAGTAGGCTATGGGTCACTCTACACAACAGTTGTCACATTATTATTTTTTGAGAAAATTTTCACAAAACCCCCTTAAACTTTCTCTATTTACAAAAAGGCCCGGAACATTTAGTGTTAAGAGAAACTGCTACTAGCCTCTTATTTCCAAGAACATCTTAATTTTAAAGTAATGAAAGAATCTCATATCTTATTTTCGACTACCTAAATTAGTGTTCAAATATATATATATATATATATATATATATATATATATATATATATATATATATATATATATATAATATAAATAATGATATATAATATGTAAACACAGTTTGCAAATAATTTAAATATTATTTCCACATAAATTGGAGGTACATATTAATTCTTTATTATTTTAAATGAGTTGGAAATTATTTTAAAATTAAAACATGAAGATTAGAAGGTTTTTTAAAGTCCCCAACATTATCAGAGATTATTTTAGTAGTTAAAAAGTTGAGAGGTTTTTAGAGAAAAAAAAATAAAAGTACGATTTTTTAAAATATTCCATAAGTAGGTACGTTTTTCATAAATACTAGAAAATATGTAGAATTTTTGAAAAATAAAAACTCTTGTTATTTGTCAATGCATGGTTGGAGAGAAGAAGAGAAAAAGACATGCAATGTTGTTGCTATGTCCCTTTCATTGCTTATTTTTTGATGGCTGAACAAACAAGTTTAAGTTTATAAAACTGATCATTAATTTATATTTATATTTTTATTATTATTAAAGAATGATTCTAGCTTCATACAAGTAGACTATTATATAAAGTCAAGATAGAAATTTTCGAACGACTAATTTATGTTATTATATACAAAAAAATCATTTTTGCTCATTTTTTCTCATTCTGAAAAAGGAAAAATTAATCAAGATAATACGTTGACTCGAGTTATATTATCGTTCTTTTGAAATTATCATCTCACAAAAATAGAAAACAAAGATATTCTACCGACAATTTCATGCCACCATTCAACAAAGAAATATCCCTACAACCAGGTTTAAAATCGTACAAAATGAACTAATACAGGGAAAATCGGCGTTCATGCCAAATAGTGCGTTATTTAGTTAAAATATTGCACCAAGTGTATTCAAATTTCAAAATTCCTTGGCTTGTAAATGGCGGAAAAAAACATGCCCATTACATCAACTGCTCAATAAGGAACAGGAGACAGCGTTAATGAATGGGTGTATCTACTGATTCTACTCCAGGGTCTGTGCCACCTCATATAAAATACAATTTTGACAGTAGTCCCTGTTTCATTTCATATAGTAGATCTTGTCAGCAAATCCAACTGACTTGTGGTTGATTGCATGTGAAACATAAACAAGGAACAATATGAAGCTATTGGCCAAAAAAATAAAAAGAAACATGATAGAACATCGTTTAGTTAGTAGTAGATTCCAATTTAATGCGGCTCTCAGATATTTCAATAACCAATGAGACTCACTATTAATAAAAAAAAATTGAGTAAAATGTTAATACATTTAGTAGGCCTAATGAAACATTATTTTTCATCATTTCTATATACAATAGAATCCAACATTAATTGTTTATATACAAGTTAATATACTCCTAATATTTTAATGAGTATTGCAATTTTGAAACACAATAATAATGTTCCTAATATTAATATTTGTGTGATTTTCCAGCATTTACTTTTCAATCTTAGTATTCAACTCACTTTTATTTTAGTAGTGCATGGACAAAGAAACTCATAAAATGTATATGCATCACTCACAGAAGATCCGGACTCCTTTATTCAGTTTCTCCTTTTTCTTTTCTTCTCGCCTTTCGCTTGTTTGCTTTAGTAGTAGATCTCCATAGTCTCTCTTGCCACTTTTGCTTCTCTTACAATCTTCTTCTTTTACAATTACTATTCTTCAAAGTGTATATGCTTAAGAGAAATCAGTGAAAGCTTGAGCACTCTTCTCTAACAGGTGTGATTAATTATACACTATGCCTCTTTGATGTTCATCTTCTTTCACAAATTCATGTAAGCTCATCGACATATCATGAATTTCATATTCAATTTTCCAAATTTGATTTAATCTGTCTCGTTTCTCTGTATGGAACTGTTTAAATTATGAATGGATTCTATTATTTCTTTGTTTCTGACTTTTCTGTCATTGTAAATTGAGGGAACCGGGTATGAAATTCAGTTACTTTACAGTAATCCGTTTAGAATTTCCAACATATTTTTGAAATTGACTCTTAATATTTTTAAAAATGAAGCATCATTGTAGAAATTATGTTGTACACGTTAGTATCTCTAAAAGATATATCAGAACTGAGTGCAACTTTTAAGTTTAAAAATTATGGAATACGTGAAATTATGATATAATTTTCTTTCAACTCAAATCTCAAATAATCCTTCTATGCAATCCTCACAGAAAAATCAGGTCAATACATTTTCTTTGAGGGAGCAGGTCAATAACTTGTCAATTCAGGGGATTGAATACACATTTTGAGGAAACATAGGGGCCACTCTGAAAATTGACATAAATTATCAACATATTTTCATTTTACAGAATTACATAGCAAATCTCCAAAATGAAGCACACAAATTCAGAATCTGACGTGACAAGTTTGGCTCCTTCATCTCCCCGGTCTCCAAAGAGGCCTCAAACATACTATGTTCAAAGCCCTTCACGTGATTCTCACGACGGAAATGGTTATAAATCATCGTCCATGCAAGATACTCCTGTTTTCAATAGCCCTAATGAGTCCCCTACCCACCCTTCCTCCTTTGGACCTCACTCTAGGTACATAAATGATTTTTATTTTATTTTAATTTTTTTTTCCCTAATTTGGAATATTATAATGATGGTTTCATTATGTGTTATCCAAACTTGACAGGACGGAATAGAACATGTTTAGCTAATTTCATGCTTCTAACCAAAAAAATCTTCCTGATTTTTTTTTTGTGACTTCTGTTTCATGATCATTAGATTCCTCATTTCCTAATTGACTCCATTCTACCAATGAATTTTCTATTAGAACTAGGAGTATGTTCGTGCTTCGCTGCGAATATTTAAATTCGTTATTCATTTAAAATTTATCTATAAATTATAATTATGTATAATAATTATGTTATGTAAGTTAGTTATGTTTGAAATCATTTTGAATTATATCGTAAGATATTCTATCTATTTATTATTCATTAAAAAATTATTTTTATATCACATCTAATCTTATAAGGATAGATAATTCTACACAAATAAATTTACATATATGAAATAAAATAATATAAATATCTTTTTTTTATCTTTTTAGTGTTCTTGTTCTATCTATTGACATATTATATAAGAAAAAAAAATCAAGTATTAATCGGACGATGAAGGAGATCTAAAAACTAAAAATAAACAATAATTTATTTCATATATTTCAGTTGAAACCCCACAAGACTTAATTATAGATGATTAATTTAAAAAATATATAAAAATAATAATTATATTTAACATGATTTGTAAAAAAAATATGGTTTTATATATATAGAAAAAATACGTTTACTATACATAAGAAAATATAGCATGACTCATTTCCCGAAAAAATTGTCATCATTATTTTTCTCATTTATATTTTGTTAGTTATTAAAATGATACATTTTACCGTAATACATTAAATAATATAATATAATTTTTAATACTCTAAAATTTTATTTGATATGATAGTTCTCACGTAATTGAAGATATAACCCGAAACATTAATCTAACTAACCATGTGATATTGTGGTAATAATTTAAATGAAAAACTAAAAATTGAAAAAAAACTAATTGATCAAACAGGCAAACAGCCGAGATAAAATTGACGATAGGTCTCTTGAAAATGCTTAAAGAGCGATGAAAAATAAGGCATAAGGTATAACTTAATGAGCATATCATTTTTTACATATTCTTTTATATAGTTTTTATTCACATATTTTAGCAAAAAAATAAATAAATAAGAACCATAACAATATGGAACTCAAAATAAAGAGAAAATTCCAACAAATTTATATTTGATGATTGTAACATGAGAAATAAAATATTTCATTAAGAATTATAATTTTTTAAAGAAAAAAATAATTATTTATATTTTAATGAGTGAACTCTTCATTAACTATTGGTATTAATAATTGAACATAACTTTGAACTATGATTCATTGAAGCCATCTGATTAAGATCTGATGGACAGAAATAAATTTACAACGGTTCTCACTAAATCGGGGATGAAACACAAAATACCAATTCAACCAATCATATGATTATGTTTTAATAACCACACACATACTGCCATAAAATATCAATAAACTTGAGAAAATGAATGACTAAAATTTGAAAAAAAAATTAATCGAACGGTGGAGATAAAAGTGATGATGTGGCCTCTTAAGAAGGCTCAAAAGTAGGTGAAAAATAAGGGGTTGGGGTTAATTCTCAAATCCCAATCTAACTATTGATTTTTCGCTAAATATCATTTAATTAGTCCAACCTGATTCTTTTGGCCCAATATAGTTGCTAAAGTCCAACTAACAGTCCAAAATGCTTGATTAGTACTCAAGACAAGACCATAAATATTCCCAATAAATTACCAAAGTACAATCCTAATAAAGTTGAAAAAAATGTCTTTTTAGGACGTCTTCTCTGAGCAGGTTTTCCGGAAACATCCGGAAGGGTGGAGGAGAGAGGAAGCCATTGAACGAGAAAGGATGGCCGGAGTGCAACGTGATAGAGGAGGAAGGGAATTACGACGAGCTCGACGGAGACAAAGAACTCACCACTAAATGCCGAATCGCTTTGATATTCGTTGGATTCGTCTTGTTCTTCACCTGCCTCTGTCTCATCCTCTGGGGGGCTGCTAGGCCTTACAAAGCCGATATTGTCGTAAAGGTAAGAAAAATATTCTTTGAGCTTTTATATGTGGTCAAGTAAATTTATTGTAAGTTTTTGTGTTCTTTTTTAATGTCATTTTTGTGTAGAGCTTGGCAGTGGATGATTTTTTTGCGGGAGAAGGCACAGATAATACTGGCGTGCCTACAAAAATGGTGACTGTTAATTGCTCATTATTAATAAATGTATATAATCCAGCTGGCATGTTTGGAATTCATGTAACTTCCAATACTGCTCGCCTCTTGTTTTCACAGATTGCAGTTGCCACTGGAAAGGTATTAGCCAATGTTATAACCCTTATTTTATTTCAAAATTATATTGAGGATAGTTTGAGGTATATATGATTTTATATTATGTAAGGGGTATATATGATATTTCTATTTTATAGGGGTATCCATGATATTCCTCATTCTGTATGGATATATATTGTTTTTTGAGATATTACAGGATACACATGAAATTGCCCCTTTTGAAAGAACCTCCTGTATACATATTTTTTTAATTTATGATTGTAGTTGAAGAAATACTATCAACCGAGAAACAGTCACAGAACAGTGAGGATCCAATTACAAGGCCAAAAGGTTCCTTTATATGGCGCCGGAGCAGGATTAGCTCTATCTAGTACTGGCGGTTCAGTACCACTCACTCTAGATTTTGACATTACTTCGCGAGGTTATGTTGTTGGAAAATTAGTGAAGGTTACTCATAAGAAACATGCCTCTTGTCGCCTCACTATTGATGCGAAAAAGACAAAACCAATTAAATTTTCGCAGAATTCGTGTAGTTACGTGTGAGATTTTGTGAGTTTTAGTTTGGTTTTGTGTAATTGAGAGGAGTGTGGTTTGTGTATTTGTTGTTTGTAATCTACATAGTTGGTGTTTTCAAGCATGTTTGGTGGTGGGAAAGATGAGTTTTTAAATGAGAGAGAATTTTATATGTAATTTAAGAATTTTATATGTAATTTATAATTGAATGGGTGCTTGGTTTCTTGGATTGATTGCAAACATGTATCTCATAACCATGAATTTCAGGTATCTTTAGTCTTAGCCTCTCAGTATGTACTACATTTTTGCATTTAAAAACAATAAATACAATTCTAACTAATTTGCTCATTCTTTTATCATGAAACACATACATATTACCTGAAAAGTACTTGTATCAAACTCATGTGCTCTCTAGTTACAAGATAAAAATTACATTCCCCAACAACTAAATTAAATGGCATTTACAGCACAAACTAAAAATGTATTAAGTTTTTGGAACAAAAAGTGAGTTCTTTACTTACGCGTGGAATTACCCTTTCACTCGGAAATTGTACTCCATGAAATTAAATGTGTGTTTCCCTGTATCAGTACTGCTTTGAAATGTTGGAGAGAACCGAATATGAAAACACTATTACAAGATTGAGTCTACCTGTGTCATATACTAAATTCATTATTAAGAAGTTTAAAAGAAGATGCATATCTATCTGCCTGAAAGAAACTTCAAAGAAGATTAAAAAATGAGAAAGAAATAATTTAGTCCTTAACTTTTTTGGCTTTGATTATTTACTGTATACTTTTTTTGTTTATTTAATCTCAACAATTTATTTTGTTTAAACTTTTCATTCCATCTGTTAGGTAATGAGTTAGAGCTTGTTTGGATGAGGAGGAATTTTGTGCTTTAGGCTAGTATTGGGAAATTTATTTAAAAGAAGAATTTCAGAAGTAGATTTTCTGAGATTCAAATATATATATAATAAAGTTAAATTATTATTGTTTTCATGTTTTTGATTATTTCGAGAAGCCGTGTCGTGTTATAAAAACTAGTTACTGAGTTTAAAACTCACCATTTTATTTGGTTTTAGGTATAGGTTTGAAGGTCACCATGGAAATTGAGGCGAGAATGCATTTTTGATGACTCAAAATCGAACGAAATTGTTTCGTATATTATTATTTATTTTAATAATATATGACAGTCGCATTCCGATTTTAGGGTGTGACATCGCTCATCTCAGCCCATTATGTGTTACATTTTGCATTTTAAAAACCATGCATAATTCTAAGTAGTTTGCTCATTCTTTTATCATGAAAACACATACATATCACCTGAAAAAGTACTCGTAATGTAATCAACTTACATACTTGTTACAACATATATAAATGGATCATTCCCCCACAATTAAAATGAATTAAGTTTATAGAACTAAAAATATATCAAGTTTTTGGACAAAGATTGAGATGTTTACTTATTCATTCGTGGTTTTAGCTTTCATTCTAATAATGTACAATGAAATTCGTTTCCCTCTTATTAGTATTGATATGAAATGTTGGGTACAACAAGCAAAATCTGACACGAACTGAAAATTTGTCCAGTCCGACCCGAAGCTGAGTGATTCGAAATATGAAACGCCGGAATTGGGGCGGTACAGTCCATTATCACAAAAATCTAGATCAAAATTATCTGAATCACCAATATCTTTCTGGTTGAGAGACATCAATATCTACACTCTTACTTTCTGCTGATGAGTCACCAATATCTTTGTAGTTGAGAGTGCGGCTGACTAAGCTGACGATCACAGAGAAAAAATTCTGGGAAATTCAATGGGCTGCAGGTTATTGGATGTTGTGAAAACAACGCAATCAGAGAGTCTTCAACAATAAGACTGCTCCTACGAGTGTAACCTGCTGTCTCGCGATTCAAGAAGTATGGCGTTGGAGAGACAATGGCTAAAGTCTCTATTCTTTTAGGATTGACTTTTTTGTTCGATTTATTAGACATCTTTGGTCTAAATTTTCTTCTCCTTACCTTGTAATATTACTCTAGTTTCAGGGTTCAGATAACTATCTCTCCATAAGACAGTATTATAACAAAAAAATTTCTTTCTTTTTAAATGAAAATCTCAATAGGCCATAAAAATTTATCTCAATCAAATCATAAAAATGAAAGCGTAACTTAGATCTAGATCCAACCTAGAAAAAAATTTCAACTTAAATTATTTTTTTCAACTTAGCGTATCTCATTTTAATTATCCAACACTTACAAAAAATTTCAACTTTTTAATTTGAGCACAGAATTTTGTTCGGTGTTCACATCTGCGCTTCTTTCTTTGGAAATATTTTTGCACAGTTGTAGATATCTCAACACGAGTCTAGAGAGGTTCTAAATTGACAACTGAGTCGTACCTCTGTTAACGTGAACCCAAGGTGTTTGATAAAATGGCTTACAACAAATTTATGGTTTTTCATTTGTATTTCATTTGTGCTGAGTTGTAGAGGTTTTAGGTTTGTCTCCATCTTCTTTATAGGGTTATTTTGGGTGTGTAGTAATGGATTATGGTTGAAGAGCCATTGGTTGGTAGAGATTTGGTCCTTCTTAAAGAGTTACAATTTGCAATTTTTTTTTTGAATTGTAGGCAATTTACCTACTTAGACTTACATTAAATCAAAGGATTTGTAACAAAATTATCTATAAGCAATTTTCTAGACTTAGATGCCTTCTTTCAGATTTTGATAAAAAAAATTCCTATAATCTATTTTCCTAGTCGACTCCTGAGGCAACTAGGTTGTTGATCTAGTGTGGGACTTGGTGGTGACTATTCACCTTGCCTGCCAATTTTGATCATTCTTCTATCATGTATCTGATGGTGGAGAAGACCTGATCCAAGTTGCTTCTCTTTCCGTGAAAAATCCGGGCATTGCGTTCTTTCCAGATTTCTCAGCAACATGCGCTCCAAAAAAAGCTCCCACCTTTATTTTTTTTTTGCTTGGGGATTCGCCTTGCTATCTAGTTGTATATTCCTGTACGTGAGCGTATAGGTTGTGGTGGGGTTATGTTAAAGATGCCACATACTCTGACCTACATGGCGTGCATAAATGTGCAATGCGCGAACAAATGAGTGTGGGACTCTTTATCCCATGAAGGGCATAGGGTGCATTCTTCAGTTTGGATGCATCTTTTCCTGAAGAGTCTGTCTCTTGTGTTTAGCTTTTTATTGCTTATGAGCCAAAGAAAGAATTTGATTTTAGGCGTTGTTTTGAGCTTCCACGAAGAAGGAGTAAGCGGATTTGACCAAGAATTGTTTTATTTTGCATGTTCGCCATATGAGCCTATTTTCTTCATTGGTTAGGGTGCAGTACCTTATCTTTGTCAGTAGTTGACGATGGTCATTCTCTAGAAATGTGCTTAACGGGCGGTCCCACTCTATGTGGGGCACTCCTGAGATTGCCTCTCGTACCGTCAAGTCCTTATTGACTACTCTTCGGTATAGGCTTTTATGCGTAGTTGCTAGGACTTCTCCTATCCAATTGTCCTTCCAGAATTTTACTTTTTTGCCATTGCCTAGTTTTGTCTTTGCCCTGTTATTAAACATGGGAAGATTTATTTCTAGGCGTTTGATAAAGAAACTTTTATGGTTGCAGTTTCAAGGGTCATGGGTTGGCCGTAAAATTGCTGAATGGTACAGCCCCATAGCCCGTTCTCTTTTGTCTTAATTTTTCATATCCATTATAGTGTTTTGTTGTGTAAGTTGAGGTCTTTGACCCCTAGTCCTCCATTCTTTTTAGAGGTGCATGCGAATTCCCATTTGGCCAAGTGTTTACTCCGTTGGTATTCATTCGTCCCCCCCCCCAAATAAGAAGTTTCTACTCATTTTGTCTATTTCCTCTATCACCCATGATTATAGTGTTGGGTTTCGGACGTGCATAACCTAGAGGAAAACAAAAAATTTCGTCCAAAACCAATCCGAGAATTCGTGCGTATCGGTTAAATCAAAAAATAAATCTTAAAGATATCTTTCGGATTACGCTTAATCCGTGACGCTCAAACCATGATTGTCCATGCACCTCTAAATCGGTTACCGTCCTAACCGATTTTTCGTCCGTCTAGGCCGTCTAGGTCGGATCGTTCGGAAGTCATCTACCGCACACACAATCGGTCTCCACCGAAACTCTCAACAACCCGTTCTCATCTTCTTAGGCCGAATTGATCACAAGCGCCGAAAGTACGAACGCCTATACCGGTATCCACATGAACAAACTTCTTAAAATGGAAAGAAGAACAATATATATGCTAGTAACTTATTCTCCTCTTGCACAAGAAAACTCTTTTTCTTCTTCTTATTTTATCTCACTAAAGATGTATATAATTCCTCTCATATAATCGCACTCTTTCATTTTTGTCATACAAAAGGAAAGCACTCTTTCATAATTTTGTCATACAAATTAGAAAGTATATTTTCTCTCTTTTGTCTCATAAAAGAGAATGTGAAATCATGAGAGAGAGAATGATGTGTTATCTTGAATTTAGAGCCATCTATATCCTTATATAGAGATGAAGAGTCATGTCTCTTACCACTAAAAGATGTGTATGACATCAGTCATCATTATCCATATGTCATAATCTAGACTCCTCTAAATTACATGATCTTTTGTGCTCATAGTCTTTATATACATATATATCACATCTTATTACATAAGATGACAATATCTTTTGTGACATTCTTATGCAACTCATCATATAAGTCGCTAGGATTTTCTGCGCCCGTTTCAGTTTGTTCTTTGTGTGTGACCCTATAGGTTTACTTAATGTTGGCAATAGACTTAACAGTCTATAAATCATGATCGGACTCTAGCAAGCCATCATGACTACCCAATTTAAGTGAATATTGGTGATCAGATTTACCTAATCAACAATGACGTATTTAGTCCCTTTGCCACACGATATCTGTATCGATCATAAGGCATGTAATACGCCAACGTCATATTAATTGATTAATATTTCTTGATTCCAAATTAAACTGAATAAGAACAAATGACATTAATAACTCTTATTAATTCATTTGAGTATGACCATACATTTCTTCAGTTCAATTCATCAAGAGGCCTAAAGATATCTCTCTCATTTATGAGAGAAACAAATCCCATTTTAATTGCACTCATTCCTCTACATGATTCATTATATACCTAATCATAACCGTTATGACTACCCGTTAAAGGTAGTGTTAGATTATATTAAAGTATAAAATTACTCATGTTGGGAACTGATACAATTTCAGGTCAAAGAACTATAAATACTTTATGTTACAAGAATCGCTAATGACGTAAAACATGTAGCATTCTTATGGCGGGTCAGTCCAGTATATTGTCTCTAACATATACCTATGTTAATGACTTGATAACTATTTATCCATGATCAGTAAAATATGATCATCAGTCAACTAATATATACTGGTGTACATATATATATATATATATATATATATATATATATATATATATATATATATATATATATATCCGCAAGTATATTTGTCTCCACAAATATCCTATAAATGACCAGGGACGATTTAGAATAACATTCATAACACTTTATAGTTTTACTGTCAAAGTCACGCACATTGATGACATAAAGCTGAATTGTATATTCATGGTCTATTTTAATTATATTAAAATAACCTCTATGCACATATTATATGAAATATCTTAGAATAAATATTATGTTTGTTATTACAATCCATCATCTAGGTCACAAACACTTTTGCTTAGGGCATAACACCATCAATCTTCCACTTGCACTAGGCCAAATCAATCAAGTATCTCGTACTCATTGATCTACGTGGTATCACATACCAGTTGACCTAACATGATCACCATCATTTGCTGGATTGGGTTCTTAAATGGATTATCAAACATTGTCATATGCAAATACTTTGCATATTTTTATGTCCACCATAATCTAAGAAGAATACTTTATCCTTCTCAAGTATATAATCATACTCTTGATTATTATTTAGTGACTTTCACTAGGATTAAACTTATGTGTGCTTGTTGCACTTAATTCACATGACATGTAATTATGCTCCCACTGAACTTCTTGTCAACATAAGATTTATCTTTAATTTTTGATAAAACCAAACTATTTGCTTATTTCTTCCTAATAAATTTTTACGTAGAGATGTTTGTTTTAATTCATAAATTAATTTATTCAACATGCAAACTCTTTTCAAAATTTACAAGATCGACAAAACTCTAAAGTTGTATCATATACATACTTTCGTCTGTTTCTATTAAGAAACAACATCTTGACATCCACTTAGCATCTTTCATAGTCATACTATGAACATATGCCTAAGAAAATTCTGAAATATATAAGCATAATGACTTGGAAAAATATTATCATAGTCTATACTACGAGTTTATCTTAATCACAAATCATGCATTATATGTTTGCACATTATCCATGTCGGTCTTTCTTTTAAAACCGTATTTCCTTCTGATGGATCAATCAAATTCAAAACTTGATTGTCTGACATGGATTACATCTCGACTTTCAAAGTCTCTAACCATTAGAGCCTTGACTCATCATAGTATATTAGTAGAATGTGGACTCATCATCTATGAGTACGAAATTTTTATCATTAGATACAAAAAATCTACATATTTTTTTTCGGACCTGCGATAAATTCTAATAGATCTATATGAATACACTTATGTTATATACTTAGACTCTTTAACATCTTGAGAGTCTAGTTGATTAATTACAGACTCAACCACTAGTTGAAATCTGAATTAATTTCAATCCAAGCATTATGGTCAGTATGTGGAATTTGAACTTTTCATATTAATTATAGAAGTAATGTCCTTTATTTTTGTTAGGATATCCACAAACAAGTATTAATCTGATTAAAGGCATGATGCTTCAAATAAGTATCATATCCTCAGATCTTTAGTAAAGATAATCTGATACACCTATCAGTCCATATCTCATATTATGTCTTTATAATCGCTTTAGAGTTTAGATGGAATTATGTTCAGTATAAATGTAATGAGAATATAACCCCCAAAGAAATAGAAGATATGTTTGACACATCATGATCAAACTATATCTAATAAAGTTCGATATCATTATCATGATCATCAAACACTTGGTTCTCGACTCCTCGATCTCATCGAAGAAATTTGATTTTTCAAAGCCAAGTTTATTGTCTACTTCATTATTTGAAAGTTTTGAAATTTTCAAAATATTCAAATTTATTGTTTGAATAAAGTGATGAAATAGTTTTCTCTAACACCTTCACTCATTGACCAACATATATCACTATGTATGAGAGTCAATAAGTAACTTTCTTTCACCTTACTTTGTGAAAGACGTATATGTCATCTCGTCTAATAAATAAGTTATATATGTTTCAAATGATTCAAAATCAAATGAATTTGAAAATCTATCTTAATGGAATTAATAAATGTCCATCTTATTTAAGTAGACCAAGCGACAATGCTAGATTTAAATTCTTAATATTAATGTTATAGATGAACTTATAATTATCTTGTTCGATATAACACATAAGATAATTTTTCTATTCGAACATTTCCAAAGAAAAATGACCTTTGTGAATGGTAAAATTATTATTCTCAATAATAAATTAATGACCATTCATAGTTAAACTCGAACTATAGATAATACAAAATTTATTGTCGACATTAAATAACAATTATTTATGTCGGCGATAAGTCCAAAAAGACAATGTAAATAAATGAGTTACTTGAAAAAATGCAATGTTTTTTGCTACATTTGTCACTCATATGTTAACATCATATTTACTCAATAATTTACAACTTAGTCAGCACATTTTCACAAATGTGTGATTCACATCGTGTATCTAATATACATGATGTAAAACAGACAAGTTAATTTCTATAACAAGAATACTTGAAGCGGTAGTCACACTACCCTTCCTTTCCCTTTTTCATATCTTCTTGTGAGACTATTGTCTCTTTCCATGAACCATTCAATGTGAAAAATACCAACTTCTTACCTAAGGCCGAAGCCGCGGCAACATCTTGTCCTTATCTTTGGGAGTACTTTCTACGTTCATTTTAAGCACGAGAACATCACTGACAACACTTGTCCAAGTTCATATTAACAATTATTAGCTTCTTATGCTATCTGTCATTCTCAAGGATCTATTGTGAGACATAAATAGATATATTATTCGATTTGAATAATATGCAAAGACTATTATTCTTTAAATATTTCATATAATGGCTCCCACTATTTTTAATCAAATCAATAACCCTCAATCGCATTGATTCGGAAACTTTCAATCCTTGAAGTTTCATAGTGAGACAAGATTCATATTTCAATTAAGTTCTAAGTGAGCTTTCATTTATCGCCCAAAACTTAACTTATTTAGGTAGGAACAATTCTAATTGTATCTTTTACAACTCTTGAATAACATAGGATAAACATTATATGCCTGACGTATATATCCTATCATATGCCCCAAGTCCGACTTGATAGCCCAGTTAAGTCAAACCATGTCTAATCAACGGCAAAATAGTACCCAACACACTCAGCTTTGGCATGACCTATGTTGGCTCCCATTTCCCACATTCTCTCCTCCTAAGATTGTCCCTATATACCCAGCTTTTGCATGACGTATGCAGGATCGATCAGAGTATTGAGAGATTTAGACTTATGGAAGGCACTTCATGACTTAATATTATTTTGAGAGATTTTATTTAATATTATATGTTATTATACAATCTTCAAAGAACATCACATGTACTAATAGAATAAAGATAATAACAATCATATATTATGGCCTTGATCTTTATGAACTAACATAAAGATTTCCTAAAATATATTTCATCTCCATGAAATTTTTCTTAGATTGTAAATGAAAATCTTATCTCCATGTATAGAAATCGATGAACTCTTTCATCGCCATGATGTGTGGTTGAAAATGAACTTGTCATCTTAATGATATATTCATGATGGACGATGAACTCCTTCATCTCCATGATGTATGTGTTATGCCTAATGAACTCTCTCATTATATCAACATATATCAACAAATATATCAAATATAAACATAATCATATTATGTTTTGATTATTTATCCATTTATAAAAAAATAAATAAATAAATAAAAAAAAAAATATATATATATATATATATATATATATATATATATATATATATATATATATATATATATATATATATATATATATATATATATATATATATATATATATATATATATATATACATATATATATATATACATATATATATATATATATATATATATATATATATATATATATATATATATATATATATATATATATATATATATATATATATATATATATATATATATATATATATATATATATATATATATATATATATATATATATATTTATAAAGCTTACGAATGCAGAATTCCTGGCGCGGTCATCATTGTCAACATTTGGCAGGTCAAAACTCAATGTTTGATTTGGTCAACATTTGACTCGGTCAACGATCAACATTTGACAAGGTCAACAGTCAATGGTCAATATTTTGACCAGGTCATGAGCAACTGTCAATACAATCAACAGTCAACATAGTCCACAGTCAACACACATTTTTTTATACATTAATGCATCATATGCATCTTTTCATGAATTCAATGTATCACACGCAACTTTTCATGAAATAATGCATCACATGTACTATTTCAAAAAAAAAAAGCAATTCATGGTATGCACCCATTCATGAAGACACAACTATTCAAGAGGTCGCAACTCTTGGGATTGCACCTTTTCTGTCGTACCTATTGGATACGCATGTCGATTACACCCGTTGGTCTCACCCGTTGGTCGCACCTCTTGGTGGCATCCGTTGGTCGCAACCTTTCGTCGCGTCTTTTGGATGTGACATTTGGATCACATCCATTGGTCACACCCTTTAGTCGCACCCTTTGACTGCACCCGTTAGTCGGACCTTTTGGTCACAACCTTTAGTCGCACCCATTGGCCGCAACTCTTTAGACACAACCTTTTGACGCATCCCTTGGATGTGACATTTGGATCGCACACTTGGTCGCACCCGTTGGTTGCAACTCTTGGACTTAACCTTGATGGGTTTCTACCATTCATAACGCAACGGAAAAACAAAAACGAAACAAAATCGAATTCGAAACCCAAAAGAAGGATCCGTGAATTACAATTAAATTAAAGAAAAAGTTCATAACTTTGTACCTTCGGATTACGCTTAATCTGTGATGATCAAAAACGAATTTGGTTGACGGTTTTCTTTGCCCGATCCAAACCGGTTTCCAAACCGATCCTTTGAATGATTCGCCTAATCGGTCTCACAAACCGATCTCCAAGCAATCTCCAAACGAACCGATTCTCCAAGCAAACCGATTCTCCAAATAAACCGATTCTCCAAACAAAAAATCACGGTTTCAACCCAAATCACAAAGACGCCGCACTTCGCTTCGTCCTCTACCGGTATCCACATGAACAACCCCTTTGAACGGATAAAGAACGATATATGCTAGTATTCGTTCTTCATTTCTCTCACAGAAAATAACAAAAGAATAATTTTCGGATTTTTCTCTCCTCCTTTTCTCACAAAAGATGGACGAAAAATATTATGTCCTTAATCTGATTTTGGGGTGTCTCTTGTGCCTATATAGTCCATAAGTTTCATATCCTATGTGCATGGTAACTATGTAACCATATATGCAACACACCTTATCATCTTTATACACCGAATTATACACCTAATTATAATCTTTATGATCGCCCGGTTAAAGACGATGTTAGACTATATTAAAGTATAAAATTTATCATGTAGGAAACTGAGATAATCTCAAGTCTAAGGATTGCAGATACATTCTTTACTGAGAATAACTAATGACACGAACCATGTAGTATTCTCAAGGTGGATCAATCCAGTATATGGTCTCTAACATATACTTACGTAAATGACTTAATAACTCTTATTCATGATCAGTAAAACGTGACAATCAGTCAACTAACATACTGATGTCCATTTATATCTTATCATAAAGAATGTTTGTCTCACAAACATCCTATGAATGATCAGGGACGGTTTAGAATATCATTCATAATACTTTATAGTTTTACTATCAAAGTCACATACTTTGATGATATAAAGCTGAATATCATATTCAAGGTTCATTTTAGTAATAAGAATAAAATAACCAATACACATTTATTATATAAAATATCTCTAAATAAACACAATGTTTGTTTAACATAATCCATACATCTAGGTCTCAAATATATTGGCCTAGGGCATACTACTAACAAACCTTTGGATCGCATCTCCTGGCGGCATCTTATGGACACAACTTCTGGATCACATCCATACATCGCATCTTTTGATCGCATCTATTGGACATAACTTTTGGTCACATCTGTTGGTCGCACCCGTTAGTCATACCTGTTGGTCACAACTCTTACTCGCAACCTTTGGATCATATCCTTTAGTCGCACCCCTTAGACATAGTTTTGGATCACATCCATTTATCGTATCTTTACCAAACTCTCAAGTTATAAATGAATATTATTAAATTATAGGTGCAACAATATAATTTTATAATTATACATGTTATTGGTCATGAACATGTATCAAATAAATTATCAAATAATTCATTTGAGTGGCTGCCATGAATCATGTTATTGATCATGACCATTCATAAATGTGAAATTCGGCGACTTTTAGTATGATCATATCATACAGTACACATGACCATTTAACCCTCTATGTGGCACCCTTTTAGTTACACACATCCTTTCGGTTTAAGCCTTTTGATTCAACTTTTAAATCATATTCTCTTTGTTGCATCCATATGAGGGGATGCCATCGTATAATCTCTTCAAATGAGACACGACCAGATGAAACAAACATAACCATCGTATAATCTCTTCAAAAGAGATTGTAACTACGCGAAAACACATCGTGGTATAATCACGTGTTAACAAAATAATTTATATTTTACCCTAATTAAATTCAAATAAGTGTATATGTGGTATTGAGTTTCGGGGTCGAACACAAGGAGACTGCCCTTAAGTAAAACAAGTTCACAAATTAATTTTCAAAGTATTAAGATGTTCAATGCAATTCCAAGGTTTTAACAATTAAGAGTAAGAAAAGTGTGTGATGATGAAGTTGTTTTCAGATGATAAAACAATAGAACAAGTGCAAGAAGAAAATAATAAAAGATAGTAAATATTTTTTATGTTGTTTTTTGTTTTAAAAAAAGTTAATAAAATTTTAGGGAAATTATTACGATTTATATAACATGTAAATCATTAATCGATTTATATAACATGTAAATCA
This sequence comes from Juncus inflexus, assembly GCA_024447665.1. Lineage (NCBI taxonomy): Eukaryota > Viridiplantae > Streptophyta > Magnoliopsida > Poales > Juncaceae > Juncus > Juncus inflexus. Next base: position 4,835,991 of record JAJHPC010000005.1, read on the forward strand.
TTAATCACAAAAGTAGCAATTTATTTGAATGGTTCAAAAAGCAAGATTTGATAAATTTCCTTCCAAAAATTTATCAATTAATAAATCAAAGATTAAATAAATCAACTCAAAAACTTCCACTTTCAAGTTTCACAAAAACTCGATTTAAAACCTAACTTAATCACAAAATCCTCTTCCAAGCGTTCAAATGATTAAATAGCTCCTAAACACGTCACAATTTAAATCAAAACTAATCTTCTAATTAGAATTAATTTAATATTCAAGTTTTTGAATCAAATATATTTTTCCAAATAATTCAACTCAAACAATTTAAGTGTTCTTAAGTTAATCTTCTTAAACCTCAAAAATGCCCAAATCAACACAAGATTTCATCACAAATTTTATAAAAAGTATTTCCCTACACAAAACTACTCGAGCATGCACAAACAAAAATAGTCACAAACATACTTGAAAAATTATTTATTCAACAAAAAGAGAGAAAAATTAAAGAAAAAGAAGAAAAAAATAAATCAAACCATAAATGGGGATTCAAGCTAGAGCCTCCTTGGTCGATTTGAATCTTCCTTCAATTCTCGCTCCTTCTAGAACAAGAATTTCCTCTTGAAGCTTGGCTCTCTTTTGTCTCAAGGTACCACAAAAAGAAAATTAAGTTTTGGACAACCCTAAATAAGGTCATCCATGGAGAAAGATAAAGATGAAGAAGAAGAGTGGTATTTACAATGGTTTAGAGAAGAGAGAATGTTATGTGTGAGAATGGATGTGTAGGGGTTTATTTATAGGAGAATTTGCCTTGCAAAAATTGGAAACAAAGGTTGTGGGACTAAAGAAAGCGGTTTTATTATAGATAATATTTTGGGGGATATTTAACATTCCCTCCTTCATTTTCTATTCAAAATCTGATCAAACTCGTTTGGGTGCACTTTGTGGGAGTTCTATAATATTTTCTCTTTAATCCAACAACTCATACATGTGTAAACAAGTGATTGGCTCAAATTAGATTTGATGGCCACGTGTCACCTTCTGAGTCGTGGACATTTTCCTCATTCAGAGATTCAAACCCAAAGAAGAATGATCCGAATCTTCTTCTGTATTTTCAAAACAATTGGAAAGTCCATTACTTTAGATTAGTTGATATTAATTGCATGAGAGAGGAAATGGAGAGTCCATTTAGAATTAAATTGAGGGTATATCATTTTGGAAAGAAGCAAAACTTTGAATTGGGAGATGAAATTTTGAGTGGCTTTTGCATTGCCACGTGTCAAGATTTTCAATGGTCCAATTTATTGCTATTAATCAGATTTTCATTTACGTTTTCTGAGAGTTCTAGAAGGTATTTTTTCGCGAGGTTTGAACCGTTGGATTCGTATCGTCGAAAACTTCGTGTTGACACCCCACGAGGCCCTATTTCGAAAAAGTTGAATTTTGGTCAAAGACGATTTTCGGGTTTGACGTTTTATGTTTTTGTGGATTTTTGCTGTTTTGCTTGAATGATTGGTTGGAAAGGGTTGTAGAAGGTCGTGTGTAGGATTTTCGCGGAGATTTGTGGAGAATCCGGCCATCCTTAGCCCAAGATTTGCAAATCGGCGCTTCATTTGGAGTTGACTTTTCACCCAAATCCTCCAAATATTCGTTTCTTAGTCTTTTTACCTGAAAAATCACACAAAAACGTATTAAGAGTTTCAAAAATAATTTTTATTAATTTTAAACATTTTTCATACATTTTATGTGATTTAATGGTGAATTTTACATGATAAAAATCCTAAAAATGTGTATAAAAATACACATTACAGAGACTAATGATCTTTCATGAATTAATCATTATATGAACTCTTTTATATAGATGATATATCTTATGTATATTTTCATGAATCCCCAAACCTTTGCATCATTTCGATTAAGAATATTCAACACTTGAAAACTCTATATGCAAGCCTTATAATTATAAATCAAAATTATAAATGGTATCTAAATAGTATATATCTCATATATACCATCTCAATTTAACCGAAACACGTACGTCGCTCTGATACCACTGTTGGGTTTCGGCCGTGCATAACGCAGCGGAAAACAAAAAATTTCGTCCAAAACCAATTCGAGGATTCGTGCGTATCGGTTAAATCAAAGAAATAAATCTTAAAGATACCTTTCGGATTACGCTTAATCCATGACGCTCAAACCATGCGTATTGTCCATGCACCTCTAAACCGGTTACCGTCTAACCGATTTTCCGTCCGTCTAGGTCGGATCGTGCGGAAGTCATCTACCGCACACACAATCGGTCTCCACCGAAACTCTCAACAACCCGTTCTCATCTTCTTAGGCCGAATAGATCACAAGCGCCGAAAGTACGAACGCCTCTACCGGTATCCACATGAACAAACTTCTTAAAACGGGAAGAAGAACAATATATATGCTAGTAACTTATTCTCCTCTTGCACAAGAAAACTCTTTTTCTTCTTCTTATTTTATCTCACAAAAGATGTATATAATTCCTCTCATATAATCGCACTCTTTCGTTTTTGTCATACAAAAAGAAAGTATTCTTTCATAATTTTGTCATACAAATTAGAAAGTATATTTCCTCTCTTTTGTCTCACAAAAGTGAATGTGAAATAATGAGAGAGAGAATGATGTGTTATCTTGAATTTGGAGTCATTTATGTTCTTATATAGAGGTGAAGAGTCATGTCTCTTCACACTAAAAGATGTGTATGACATCACTCATCATTATCCATATGTCATCATCTAAACTCTTCTAAATTACATGATCTTTTGTGCTCATAGTCTTTATATACATATATATCATATCGTATTACATAAGATAATATCTTTTCTGACATTCTTATACAACTCATCATATAAGTCGCTAGGATTTTTTGCGCCCGTTTCAGTTTGTTCTTTGTGTGTGACCCTGTAGGTTCACTTAATGTTGGCAATAGACTTGACAGTCCATAAATCATGATCGGACTCTAGCAAGCCATCATGACTACCCAATTTAATTGAATATTGGTGATCCGATTTACCTAATCAACAATCACGTATTTAGTCCCTTTGTCACGCGATATCTGTATCGATCATAAGGCATGTAATACGCCATCCTTATATTAATCGATTAATATTTCTTGATTCTAAATTAAATTTAACAAGAACTAATGACATTAATAACTCTTATTAATTCATTTGAGTGTGGCCATACATTTCTTCAGTTCAATTCATCAAGAGGCCTAAAGATATCTCTCTCATTTATGAGAGAAACAAATCCCGTCTTGATTGCACTCATCCCTCTACATGATTCATTATATACCTAATCATAACCGTTATGACTACCTGGTTAAAGATAGTGTTAGATTATATTAAAGTATAAAATTACTCATGTTGGGAACCAAGACAATCTCAGGTCAAAGGACTATAAATACTTTATGTTACAGGAATCGCTAATGACATAAAACATGCAGCATTCTTATGGTGGGTCAGTCCAGTATATGGTCTCTAACATATACCTATGTTAATGACTTGATAACTATTTATCCATATCAGTAAAATATGATCATCAGTCAACTAATATACTGGTGTACATTTATAGCTTGTATATAAATATATATTTATATGTATCCGCAAGTATATTTGTCTCCACAAATATCCTATAAATGACCAGGGACGATTTGGAATAGCATTCATAACACTTTATAGTTTTACTATCAAAGTCACGCACTTTGATGACATAAAGCTGAATTGCATATTCATGGTCTATTTTAATTATATTAAAATAACCTATACGCACATATTATATGAAATATCTTAGAATAAATATTATGTTTGTTATTACAATCCATCATCTAGGTCACAAATACTTTGGCCTAGGGCATAACACCATAAGGTAGCAGGAATACCTGCATAAAGTAAAGCGAAGTTGCTGAAAGTATAGCGTTTAGGAGTGTTACCCTTCCTGCTATTGGTAAGAATTTCGTGGACTATCCTGCTATCCTGGTCCGTATTTTCTCTATCATGGGCAGGTAAATTTCTTTGTCAGGGTTGTAGAGCGTTAAAGGGAGTCCTAGATATTTGATAGGGAATTGCTCTTTGTTGCATTGCTGAAGGTGTTGAATTGTATCTGGATAGGCGTAAAGGATGATTTACTATGGTTAATTCTTAGGCCTGAAAAATCTTCCAAAAAACCTTAATGCTAAATTAATGAGTTGCAAGTTGGTGCGATGCGCTTCTTGTGATGATGACCGTGTCATCCGCGTATTGGGTAGCCTTTATTAGCATTTTATTTGGTGCGGTGCCAGGTAATTGACATACTTAACCAAGTATTGAAGTGATTCTGCTACAATGTTGAATAGAAGTGGCGAGAGGGGATCTCCCTGTCTCAGACCTCTCTTGTGCGAGAAAAAATGTTGGATTTGACCATTTATCTTAATGGCCAAGCTTGAGAATGCCAGTAGAGTATGTATCCACTATATCCAATAGCGTGGGAAACCCTTTTTTTCTGTTAGTCTCTCAAATTGCCAGTTGACCGTATCGAAATCTTTTTTGAAGTCTACTTTATATAAGACTACAGGCGTCTTGCTCTGATGCAAAAAGTTTATATATTCCCTTGTAGCTAAGAACGATTCTATTATTTGCCTATTTTTAATGAATGCCGTTTGATTTTCAAAGATCAACTCAGGCATTTTTCTCTGTAATCTAGTTGCCAAAAATTTTGGTAGGATTTTTATGGGCCCATCGATAACACTAATGGGTCTATAATCGGTAATTGCTTTAGCTCCTGTGGTTTTTGCAACTTAGCCTTTCATTTTCTTCTTTATTGGTCCTTTTATATAAAATTAGAGAGAAAACATGCATTAGAGATTTATACAAATTTTATTCATTTTATACAATTTTCTAGAGATTTTATTTCATTTTTAAGATAAAAACTTGTATTTCAAAAAACCCTAAAATTTGAAAAGAACTTCTTTTTCTTGATTTGGTATTCGGAAAGATTTAATAAGATTCTCATCTAATTGAAAAACAATAATTTGCAAATAAAAAAAAATATATAGCCCGAATAATTGAAAAAGAAAAACATTAAACACATTCCATGTTTATATTTATGCATCAATATTTGTGTTTAAATAATAAATTAAAAATGATGTATTAAAATTAACATATATATAGAAAAAACAAAAAAAAAAAAATAGACAAATTCACACTAGACTATCTATAGCATTCGTACAAATCTTCTCCCCACCATCAACACATGTTTACAATACTCTTCTTTTTCTTTCCAACACTTTACATATTTAATATATACACTCCCATTCAAATGAAACAAATAAAAACAAAAAACAAACACACAACCCCACCAAAAAGAAATACTTACAACACCCTCAAATTCAACTGCAATCTAACTAATTCCTACTATAACCCTCCCAATAGAACAAAATAAAAAATACAAACAAATAAATAAATAATCATAAACCCCAAACATCATGTAGAAACCCTAGCCCTAGCCTCAGCCAAAGAAACCGCCAAAGCTAGTCTCATCTGCTCCTCGAAACCTTCCGGAACATTCCGGTCCACCTCAGCTCCCAAAGTTGACCTTGGGTCAACAGACTGGACATCTCCATTTACAACTCCTCTTATTGGAGAAGAACTAGAAGGTTCTAGAAGGTCATTATCTATATAATTAGAGGAAGAACTAGAAGGTTCTAGAAGCCTGTGCTGGCGTTCAGCTAAATCGGCAACTGCACTTGCGAATCCGGTTGATGAATTAGGGGATGGGGTTGGCTCGAGTGTCTCAAGGGTATTTTGGTAATTTGTTTGGTTCGAAGGAGATTCCTGCTCCTGTTTTATAAAGATGCAGGATTTGTGAGAAATAGTATTTTATTTTATTTTATTTTTATTTTTATTATTTTTGTTGTTATGTAACCTGAATGGAGAGCCAAATTGCCTCCATAAGCATCACTTCCTCCAGATCCAAATTTCCATTCCTGCAAGTTTTCAGTAAAAACACATCAAAATTTGAAAGAACTGGAAATTTTAGATGTCTTAATTTTTACATAAACAAAATTAATGTACCAAAATAATAATAATGAAAAAAATTGTGTACCTAACATTCCTAGAAGGGGATGGCCTGGTGCTTAATGAACGGCTTGATGATTGAGAAGAAAGAAATTCTTCACTCTCCATTGTTGTTTGTGCCACTATCATTAAATATAAATTAATTATTTCATTAATTAGTTAATAAAATTTAGACTAATTATTGGTCTGTAAACTATTTTTTAATAAACTATCAAGTGCACAAATCATGCATTAATTATAGGAATTATAAAAAAAGGGAAATTCTTCAAAATCCCCCAAACTTTTTTAGAATTTATCAAAAACCCCTAACTTTTCAAATTCCTCAAAAATCCCCTATAAAGTGGATTGAATTTTTTTTACCCCCCTATGGAGTTAACTTTAAATTTTCCATCCAATAATTTTTTTAATGGACCAAAATGTTCTTATGTAATTATTTTCATATTTTTATTTACTTTCGACTTTCGAGTAAACACCCCTCCAATAATTTACTTTCGACTTTCGAGTAAACACCCCTCCAAGTTTTCAGTAACAACATATTGTTGTCTATTCAATATCAAATCAGTTCAGCTGATTATAAAAAAAATGATATGTGTGATATTGTATCACAGATTATGTTTACCTGAGTGTGATACATCGCATAAATCACGGTATTCCTCTTGAATATGGCTTGTTGTACTACTTGAAATAATATTTTTTCTCTTTTCCAATCTTTCATTTTCGTCCAGAATTTCTTGTTGTCTCACCCTTAATTGGGCCTCTATTACCTTTTGCTCCTCCTGCTCTCCAAAAAGTCAAGGAAAATAAAATGAAATAAATAGTAATTTTCATTCCTTGAATGAAACAAATGATATAAAAGAGACAAATTGTGAAACTTAGCACTTAATCTATTGAAAAAACTTACGACTTGATCCTTTTGTTTTTCTTCCATGGTCTTCACACCCCAGTACTCGACTGCATAATTAGGAGTCTTACAGAAAGGACACCTATTTATTATGAGTTAAGTAATTTTACTTTCTCATATATATATATATATATATGGGTGGCTCAAAAACATACGTATGTTTTTGGGGTGAAAAACATACGCCCCAAAAATATACGTATATCATCAAAAATTCAAATTTCAACCGTACGGATGGAATATATATGTTTTGAATATATTGTAGATTAATTTTCACAAGAATCAGAATATTATCTCATTGCCATCATATATCATCAAAATATGCAGCACTATTCAAAACATATATCGGAATAATAGTTTAATGATAGATGGCAATGATATATTTTTCTGATTCCTGTGAACATTAATCCACAACATATCCACAACATATATATTACATCCGTACGGTTGAAATTTGAATTTTTACTTTTTATAACCACTTTACGGGTATTTAAAAAAAACGTATGTTGCAACATACGCATGTTTTTTAGCATTTCCCTATATATATATATATATATATATATATATATATATGAAGAAAAAATGAAATCACATTCAGGATTTTCTAGGGGGTTATTAAACTAAATTTATAAGAAATTATAAAATATGAAAAAAAAAAGGATACTGCACATGACGAGTTGAAAGATATGGCTTAACCTGAAGAAAACACTCTGCACAATAATCACTTAATTAATTGAAAAAAGAGATAAAAGTTATTTTATAATAATTGCAAAAAAGCTGCTAAACTTTCATTCTTAAATACTAGAACCCTGAACTCTATAGCCACTTCTCAATTTTTAAAGGAAAAGAAAACTACCTGTACAAATACTCTTGCTGCAACATTTCGAGCGATTCAAACTTGGATAATACTAAAAAAAGAAACAGAAAATTAGAGGAATGGCGTACAAAACGAAAGAAAAAATAGAATATTGAGAAAATAACGGACCAAAAAGCAAATTGGGCATTCTTCCAGATCGGGTTCGAGCTCATCCTCTCCAATATAACAAGGAGCGAGTTTAAATTCAAGAATTGATTTTTTGAGTCTTTTTTCATCTAAATCTTGGTGTTGGTACAGTCCTTGAGGCCTTGTGTACCGGTTGTCCACCACTTGCCTTCTATTACTGCTCCCCTTATTTCCCATTTTACCCCTCTTTGTATAATAAACCTTGTTTTAGGGTTTTAGGGTTATTCTGCAAATCTAGCAGACAGAAAAGAATGTCAAAACATAGATATGATAGTACAATTCAAATTTGTAATTAAAAAGTTAATAAAAATTTGCTGGTAAATGTCCTGAAGAGTCTAGTCATCGCAGTGATTAATCTAAATGGAGATGGAGATATTTGAAGCAAATAAAATGTATGATTTGAAATAGAATCATACAAAAGTAAGCTTTTTAAAATTAACATCTTACTGATCCAAGCAAATCCTTTTTCTCAAGTGAAACATTGAATAATTTATTTAAGAAGAATTTCAATCTCCCTTTCACGGATTGACCTTGAATTATGATCGATTAGTGCGCTTTCTCTTTCATAAGAGATATATACTAGTTTCGTATGAGAAAAGATGATTAATTTTCAGCAAAACTTTCAGTTTCAGACAATTACTATAAATTATTCTAATTTCCATTTCGGTTCCTGGTTTACTTAGCACTTTCGAACTGAATCCACTTTTTAAAATTTTCAAAAATCACTACATACTTAACAAAAATTACATAAGTCCATAAATGCACCAAACTATTATGTTGTTCTTTTCCACATATGTCCTTCCAACCTAATGTTAACACGAAACGCTCCAAAATTGACACTTTGATGCATAATGAACTACCTTTCCTTCAGTTATATCAATTACATACAAAGAAGAGTACATTTCACTCAAACCCTTCATTTTTGTCTATTTAATAATTCCCACATACTGAAATTTTATAGTTGACCCCAGTTTTAACCTATTTGCACCCCAGTTTGGTACTTTCATCTTGCATGAATGGCACAAAGATGCATTAATTAAAGACTTATGTAGTGGATTTCTTAGATGAATAATAAGGATGAAAGATGTAACTGATATGGTTTGCAATTTTAGTATATTAAGACGCATTAATTAAAGACTAATTGAGTGGATTCCACATCTGAATAATAAGGATGAAAAATATTACTGATATGGTTCGCAATTACAGCAAACATATATATTCTACATTAATGAATTCTCTTAATTGCAAATACAGCTTATAAAAGTCTCTAAACAACTCTAGAAAGAAAGGACTTGGAAACTAGACTCTTTTAATAAAAAGAAATTAAGGAGAAATAGATGAACAAAAATATCATACATCATAATAAATTCTTGCCTTCCCAGTAACAACAAAGAATGGTGGTCAAAATCAACTCCAGAAATAAAAAAATCTGTAATTACAAGGAGTTCCTTGCATGTATACATGTTATGTATCTAATTCCAAAACATCAAGAGCTAAATCCGATTGGAGAATAATTTAACTCCTCTGACATCACGAAGTTCTAAATGGATAGATAATCTAGAGAGAGAGAGAGAAGGAGAAAGTACTTATAGAGGTAGAAGAGAGACCATGGCCGTCCGTACAGGGTTTCCAAATGATGAGAATGAAAACCGAGATAGAGAGCGAGAGAGATTTTGCCGAAGTTTCTTCCTTCTGAACAAGGGAAGCTTTGCCTTTTGTCTCCTTGAACAACACAGGCCACTTCTTTTTGTATCTATTTTCATTTTTTTGACCTTTTCTTTCTTTCTGTTCGCTTCTTTAACTTGTTTGATTGGGTTTCCGTTTCTCTCTATCCAACATATCAACAGAAAATGCGCCGTTGGATCTAGATCTCACCATCCGTTTCTCTTTCATACAGGATATTGAATATCATATTTACCCTTCCAAAACTCAAAATATCATATTTACCCTTCTAAACTTTAAATATCATATTTTACCCTTCCGAAACTTTAAATATCATATTTACCCTTCTACTCCGTTTCTTCTTCTCCGTCCCGCTCCGATGGAGATCTTCTAATCCTAAACACATCAATCAATGACCTCCAAACTCTTCACTCGCTCCATTACCCTCCTCTTCTTCTTCCTCTTCTTTTCCTTATCTCATTCAACCGCGAACTACATAGTCCGGTTCGTATCCTACCGGCACGCGCCGGAGCACCGCGCCTACTTAGAATCCTCCCTCTCCTTCCCGACCTACACCTGGCGGTGGGTCGACCGGCTAAACCCTGCCGCTTCCTTCCCCACAGACTTCGCGCTCCTCCAGATCCGTAATTCGTATGTGATTGACGCGATTAAGAAGTTGGATTTGATTAAAGATGTGCATTTGGAAGGGAAGTATAAGAGAGAGCTGTTTGAAGCGGATCCACGGAATGGGGGGAATGAGAAGAGGAAAGGGAAGAGTTTTACGAGAATGTCTTTTGAGGAGGATGGGGAGGGAGAGAGGGTTTGGAGTGTGTATAGTAATAGTTCACTGAGCTGGAAAAGACAGCTTTTGATGCAGGTATTTAGGTTTTGATTAATTTGTTTATATTTGTTGTGGTTTTTATTATCTTAATTTGGTGGAATTGTTCTGGAATTCATAGTTAAGGTTATAACTTTTAGTTCATTCCGTGATTTTAACTGTTTATAATTCAACTATGTGCTCATATATCTTGTTGAAAAGTCTTAATTTGACTGAATTGATGTAATGGAACATCTTTCCTTAAACCTTTTTGCTTACTTGATTCAATTAAACAGAAACCTCTAAAGCTCATGTTATTTTTAGCAGAGGTCCCAAGTTACATCTCTTTTTGGAGCAGAGCAACTCTGGGCTAGAGGCTTTACCGGCTCAAAAGTAAAAATGGCTATTTTTGACACTGGAATTCGATCCGATCACCCCCATTTTAGGAATATCAAGGTACATATTTAATTTCCAAAATAAAAAGAAAACTGAGTTAAAAACAAAGGGTTGTTTCAAAATTTTGAACTTTTTTTTCAGGAAAGGACAAATTGGACAAATGAGGACACATTAAACGATAATTTAGGGCACGGTACATTTGTTGCTGGAGTAATTGCCGGTCAAGATGCTGAATGTTTAGGGTTTGCTCCAGACACTGAAATCTATGCATTTCGTGTTTTTACAGACGCTCAGGTAATGAAATAAATGTTAGTATTACTTAATTTTACTTTTTCTGCGTACGATTTTGGTGAATTTATTGAGAATTTAATACGATTTTGAATTTTAAAACATTTGGTTAACCTCAGTGCAGATATCATATACCTCTTGGTTCCTAGATGCTTTTAATTATGCTATCGCGACCAATATGGATGTCTTGAATCTTAGTATTGGTGGACCCGATTATTTAGATCTTCCTTTTGTCGAAAAGGTATATTGCATAACTTCTTTTATTATTTATTTTACTTTTAATGCCTTGAATCTTACTATTGGTACTTGATTTGAATTGAATACCACTGATGTGAATTGATGCTATATTGCACTTATTCGATGCAAATTTAGCTTAAATCGAATCTTAATTGCACAATTGAGTCATCGTGGCGTTAGATTGAGAGGCTTAATTGGACACTTGAGTTATAATTTAGGTTAAATCGAATATTAATTTCACAATTGAGTCATAATTGAGGCGTAATTTCTTTTAAATCGAATCTTAATCACGCAATTGATTCCCAACCGAGTTATACTCCAGTCCTTCAACTTCCCAACTAGTTCAAAACTTCAAATACATATTTTTCTTTCATATTTTCTCAACAGGTGTGGGAGCTGACGGCAAATAACATCATAATGGTATCGGCGATCGGCAATGACGGGCCGCTGTACGGCACTCTCAACAACCCCGCGGACCAGAGCGACGTGATTGGTGTGGGCGGCATCGATTATAACAATCATATTGCGTCCTTCTCGTCTCGCGGCATGACCACTTGGGAACTCCCCCATGGGTATTATTTATTTACGCCCCTCTTTCCTTTTGTTTTCTTTTGTTTTGTGACGGTATTGGTACTATTATTGGATACTTCATATTGGAGTTATTTGGCTTATTAATGATTGTTAAGCAGCAATTTAGATCCCAAAAAGCATTGCTTAAACCTCAATCAAGTAGGTTAAGATTAGAAACTAGAAAAATATGAAGTTGATAAACTGAGAGCACTTTTCAGTATTGAGAGCAGAGAGAAATAATTTCGATTATTTCCATTTATTTTTTCTCTCTGGTTTCAATCTCAAAAAAGTGCTTTTACTTTAATCAGCTCCCATGGGGATATTATTTTTATTTTTTCCCCCTCTTTTTGGTCTTTATTAGTGGTTTTGCTACTTGGGAACTCCCTCATGGGTATTTATTTAGGCCCCCCTTTTGTTTTGTTATCTATTCTTTTCTTATTTTTTCTTTTCTTTTCTTTTCTTTTCTTTTCTTTATGTTTTGTTTTCTTTGCTTTTTTTTCCCTTTTTTTTTCTTTTCTTTTCTTTTCCGTGCCAGTACGGAATATGTACTGTGTTGGTAGGGGTATTGGGTACTTAATTTTGGAGTTATTTGGGTAATGAATGGTTGTTAAGAAGCAATTTAGATCTCAAATAGCCTTGTTTAAACCTCAATTAAGTAGGTAAAGATAGTAAAGGAAAATATGTGAGTTGATATATTGAGAGTACTTTTTGGGGACTGAGAGCAGAGAGAAATAATTTCTATTAATACCTATTTTATCCTTGGTCATAAGATTTTTTTTTTATATCCACACCTTGATGAATAGAAGTAGTTTAAATGGGCAAAATCGATATTAAACAAAATTATTTCTCCATGCACTCGATCCTCAAAACGTTCTCTCAATTCATCATCCCCCATAAGGCTACTCTTTTACTTTTATTTTTATTTTTTCCTTTCTTTGGTCTTTATTAGTGGTTTTGCTACCACACTATCTTGAAATTTGGAGCTGGAAGTACTAGTACCTTAATCAACAAACTCTTTCCTAATATCTTTTCATAATAACATTTTTCATATTTATACAGATACGGTAGAGTGAAACCTGACATAGTAGCATACAGCAGGGAAATAATCGGATCGAAAATCAGCACGGGCTGCAAATCTCTATCTGGCACCAGCGTTGCGAGTCCGGTCGTGGCCGGCGCGGTTTGTTTGCTCGCGAGCATAATTCCGCGGGAAGAAAGAAAATCGCTAATTAATCCGGCCAGCATGAAGCAGGCGTTGGTGGAGGGCGCTACTAAGCTGCCCGGCCCGAATATTTACGAACAGGGCGCTGGAAGACTCAACCTGTAAGTTGTTGAGTTTTGTTATTTTAATGGATCATGATTTGAATTGTAGTTCATTAACTACAAGATTGTATAAGTTTAATCGTTTTGCTGTTCTAACGCACATGTGCGTGCAATTGTGTCTCATTTTAGTCCAGTTTTGCTTCGTTTTACCCTAATATTGGGAGAAAAGCTCCTGCATTGTTGAAAATTGCAGAAGAGCCTCTCCACACTTTAAGAAATTTAAAATCTAGTCCCTACAATTAGATTTCAAATTTCTTAAAATGGAGGGTCTTTTTGCAATTTTCAACAATGTGTGAGCTTTTTTGCACCTCAGATTCATTTATGGCACAACTTCCTACAACTACAACATTATTAATCCAATTTTGCCTCAAGTCACCCTCAAACCAACAAACAAACCAAAAAATACCATCACACTATTAATACTTCAAACCCTCTTAAAATCGATGGTTTTCTTTTAACCACCACCATCAGGAACTAGATTCATATTTTCCTAAAAACATAGGTTCTTTCTACAATTTTCAGCAACTCAGGGGCTATTTTGCATATTCCCCAAACCACACACCTCTTAACTTTCTTTTCCTTTCCTCAGCTGGGACTCCTACCAAATCCTCAAGGCCTACACGCCACGTGCGACTTTCTTCCCGGGCCACCTCGACTTCACATCCTGCCCTTACTTCTGGCCGTTCTGCCGGCAGCCTCTCTACGCCTCATCCATCCCAATAATCTTCAACACGACAATCCTCAACGGCATGTCTGTCCTCGGGCACGTCAAATCCGCCCCGCTCTGGACCCCCTCAGACAATTTGGGAAATTTGTTAAATGTGAGGTTTGAGTACTCGGAGGTGATTTGGCCTTGGACGGGCTATTTGGGGATTTATTTGGAGGTGAAGGATGAAGGCGCGAGTTTTGAGGGGGTTATTGAGGGGAACGTGAGTTTGAGGGTTGTGAGTGGCAGGAGAGAGAGTTTGTGTGTGTTTAGGTTGAGGGTGAAGGTGGTGCCGACGCCTGTGAGGGCGAGGCGGATTTTGTGGGATCAGTTTCATAATGTTAAGTATCCGCCTGGGTATATTCCGAGAGATTCGTTAGATGTGCATAACGATTTGCTTGATTGGCATGGGGATCATGTCCATACGAATTTTCATATTTTGTTTAACGTTTTGAGGGATAACGGGTATTTTGTGGAAATTTTGGGGTCTCCTTTGACTTGTTTCGACGCGGGGAGATACGGGACGTTATTGATGGTGGATTTAGAAGAAGAGTATTTTAACGAGGAGATAGAAAAACTTTACGATGATGTTTCGAACAAGGGATTAGGGTTGATTGTTTTTGCAGAGTGGTACCATTTGGAGACGATGGTCAAGATGACATTTTTCGATGAAAATACAAGGAGTTGGTGGACGCCGATCACGGGCGGAGCGAATGTGCCCGCAATTAACGGGCTTTTGGACCCGTTTGGGATCCGTTTGGGAGGCAGGATTTTGAGCGGGGATTTCTCGATTAATGGAGAGCACAGTCATTACGCGTCTGGCACGGATATTGTTCGGTTTCCTAAAGGAGGGTTCTTGCATAGCTTTGAGCTTCAGGATAATTCTGAAAGCGCCAGCACTCAGGGCATTATTCAGAAATTTGGGTCCTCAAAGGTAAAAATGAAAATATTATTTTTTTTAATTAAATTTATTTTTATTGTTATTGAGACCTTAAAAGTTTGGGTTCTTCGTTAGTGTATCAGTTTTATGATACCATCTACTAAAGTATTTATGTTTATTTATCTACATACTTTCAATCTATTTCACTTCTTATTCCTTCTCACACACATTATGCATATAATTACATATAACTTTAAAACAATCATCTTTTAATAAGATTTAAATAATTATTATTTCAGCTTGCGCCTATACTCGGTCTGACCGAAGCAGGAAAAGGCCGAATTTCAATCTACGGCGACTCAAACTGCTTAGACGGCAGTCACATGGTAACAAACTGCTACTGGCTGTTAAAAAAACTCCTCGATTTCACGACCCGCAACATCCGAGACCCAGTCCTCTTCTCCGAAAAAGTCAGAATAAAATCTCCACTGGAGATCTCCAGTCCAAAGCCAAAAAGGAGGCCGGACGTGAACTTCTCGAGTTATTCGAATGTTGTGGGGAAGGACTTGGTCTGCGGGAAGGACGCAAGGTTTGAGGTGTGGGGAAACAGAGGGTACGATTTTGATTTGGGGAAAATTGGGGGGTGGAAGCGTAAATTGCCTGGGTATGATGAAGGGGAGGGGAAGAGGGATTTGGGGGTGAATGAGAGTGAGAATGAAGGGGGGAAATTTGGGGATAATACGGATTTTATGGGGTTTATTAACCGTGATGAGGTATTGAAATTAGTTTTCTATTTTATTTTTGTTTATTTTTTTACTTTTAGGTTTTATATGGTATGATTTTTTGTTTTGTTGTGTGCAGGTTGATCTGCCGTTTATACTCATGAGTCAATGGATGATTCCTCTCTGTATTGCCATTTTCTGTAAGGACTATTTTCCAGACGTTAGTACTTTTTTTGGAAAATATGCAACTGAAAAATAAAAAAGATAAATGATATGCACCCTTATGCTTTGAGGGAGTAATATTTTGTATTATGTTGGGTTATTAACGATATATTGAGGTTTTGGAGAGAATTCGCATGAATTTAATAGTTCTCTTTTTTTTTTCCTTCTTTGAGTAATGAAATATTTGATATATTTAGGTTTTATTGCAGGCCTTTTGATATTCTTTAGTTGGAAAATGCAAAAGAAAAGGAGACGGAGGAAAGGGTCTGTACCTACTCGTCTAGCAAATATGGCTTAGTGAAAATTCTAACTTATAGAAACATAAAATGTTACTATTAAAATTTTATAAAATGTTTATGCACCATGAATAAAAATAAGGAAAAAGAAAAAGAAATATCATGATAGTGAGTAAAAATAAGGAAGAAATAGAGCGTTTTTGATCTAGGGTAGCATGATAGTGAGTAAAATACTATCTATTATTAGGGATTTATTTATGTTTTTTTGCTTTTCTTCAAAATTTTTGTAAGATGTATTGGAAATTTTGATACTGCTTTGCCTTTTAGAAATATCATATTCATTAATGGTGAAATAAGAAGTTCTCTTTGAAATTATGGTAAATATTCTGTTATGTATGTAAAGATTAGGTGAAGTATGTGTGATTCCTAGGCATGTAGTATAATATCCATTTGATTTACTCAGATATGGATATAAATATGGTAATCGATTTAGCTTTCGGATAAGTAAACATCTAATATCTGAATCTGGTTAATTTATTATTTGGATACTATTATTCGTTTTAGGGCATTTCACTCTATACTGAACATTTCAATCTATAGTTCTATACTGAATGTGAATATAGATATTTCATATTGATATATTTTTTGTTATTTCATTTAAGCCTCTTTGTAATGTTGTTATATTTTATTAATTTTTGGTTGTACAATTAGTTAAATATATAAAATAATGTGATTAATTTGCATGTTAATGTATCCATTCAAATAATCAAATAAATCTGTACTGGTCTAGTAATATCTGAACTGTATATGCATAATATATGAATATTCGGACACTATTCACTTTCCCTTCTAAATCTGTACTGGTATCTAGTATTGTAATTCTATCTGAATTGTATCCCCTCTGTTTACACACGAATGAGACCACGCATTGCCGTTCACAATTGGGCCATAGTACTACTATATACAATGTTAGCTGATTTCATGGATTTTCTACGCTCTTTTGTGAGTCATTCAATGCTTACTATATATAAAGCGACTCATTCAATAAGGCAACATCGAAACCCGTTATAATTTTGAGCATCACAATACAGAGTTAAAATTAAACCTTGCTGAGAGAATAGTCCCACAAATCAAATAACGCAACACCAAATACTTCATTGAACAAAAGCAACAATCGAGTTCATCAATCCAATCCAATCCAATCGAAGAATAATCAGATTAATGCTTAATCACCATTATAGAATGTCACTCATCGAGGATAAATAACACGGTAGGACTCGACAAATTTCCAATATTGCTCAACACCTTCCTTGTAAGCATCAACTTTTGCTTTTTAAGCTTAAGCTTGGCCTCTATTTGATTTAAAATTGTCGGACCTCCTGGATGGGCAACCCAAAAAATGGAGTTCCAATCGGTAATTCCCAATGGGGAGAACACTTCCACAAGGCAGTTATTGATACTATTGGAGATATGTTTTGGACCTTTTGGTATTGCGTGCGATAAAAAAGATGAGATTTCCTACCTCACGAAGTTGCATTCCTAGGCAATCCATGATGTTTAGGATCGTTGTTTCCCTCGCGGAGACAATCTCGAATAGAGGATCGACTGATAAGTTTGGGTCAGCAACGACAATGACAGAGGCAGCACCATCAGCAAATAATGCTTGTGAGATTAGAAAATCGTCATACTCATCTGAAAGTCCATGGAAAGCATGAAGGATCTTTTCAGAGGTGACAATGAGAATACGTGCACCATTATTGTTCTCAGCGAGATCCTTAGCTAGACGTAGTGTAGATGCACTAGCATGACATCCTTGGTAATAAAGCATAATAGGCTTGACGGTGGGTGAGAAGATGCACTAGGCGAATTTCAGCACCGGGATAATTGGCCCCACTATTAGTGGTAACAATAAGATGAGTTATGTCGGAAACAGGCTGACCCCACTCCTTGAGGGCTACCTGAGCAGCCTGCTTTCCCAGCTCAGGCACAAACTCAACCAGGATATCGAGTCTGTTGTCAAGGGTTGGTTCCATGCATGCAGCAATATTTGGATGATCGATAAGGGTTTGCTCATTCTCACAAAAAGTATCGATTTTGAATTGTTGTCATCATACCTACAATTCAGGTATAAAAATTGATTGTGATTATCTATATTGAAAAAACATTTGCCGTCAAAACAAAGTATTTTTGAGAAAAAACATGTAACATACAATCCAAGAAAACTTTTTATCGAGCTCAGTGAGATGTTCGGTATTGGTGACTCTAAAGTAACGATTGACACATTCCTCCAGGGAGACTTTGGTAGGAGCGAGTGCGGTTCCGATTGCGAGGACACTAGTGAGACACTTGGATCTTTCTTGCGTCACATCCATGACTGAAAATTGCTGGAAATATGTTCCGTTTTATGTGATTTTGTTTAGAGTTGCTCCTTGTAGAAGAGAATTTTTAAATTATGTGAGAAATTTAGGACAAATAAGAGAGCTTAAAATAGTGCAAGAATATATTGGACCAAAAAGGATAAGTTTGCAATTATCCTAGTTCATTTAAAAAATTGAATTGTTTGTTTTCTTGTGTTGGGGGTGGTGGGGGGTTGGGAAGGTACTAATATTTTAGGGGATTTTGTGAGTTGTTCTGTGAGATAATTTAATAACAAAAATAATACTTGAGTTTATAAAAATAACATTTTCGAACACGAGTTCAAATCATCTTATACTCGGAGAATTTTGAAATAGTATGTCAAAAATCAAAGAAAAATAAACAGAAAAGTCAATTTCTAACTCTCAAAGTTTCAAGTCGTAAAAAAAAATCTCTTCTCAAACTCTCGTGTTCTTAAACATTATTTCTACAAATTCAAACAAAGAAACATTGTCAATCCAAAGTGGTTGAGTGCAATACTTGCGGACTCTATAGATTGTGGGTAAAAATTCAATTGGCATCATCTTTCTTTCTTTCTTGTTAATGAAAATTAATTGTCTTCATTTAAATAAATATGTACCAATTATTGCCAAACATAAGAGAGAGCCGTTATTTTGTAAATAAAACTTATTTTATGGCTATTTCATCTATGAATGTATTAATTTTTCAAATAGGCTTTTTCATTAAATAAAAAAAATAATATATAGCAATAAATATATTTTTGTTGAATGAAAAACTCTTTGTTTCAGATCCATTTTGATGTTAATAAAAAATCATTCATAAACTTTTCAATTACTATACTAAACAATCAATTGACTGGGTGAATCATTGTCATATATTTTTCGTTTTCTTACTAACAATAAGTTTCAAAATCCCACAAACTTTTGCTGGACTTTTCATAGTTTTATAACAATTTTTTTTTTGAAAGTACTAGTTTTATAACAATTTCAAATGGAATATTTTTCACAAAATTCGCATTGAGGGAGACGGAATATTAAAGCTTATCAATGGGCAGTGTTGCAAAAAACGGTATTAATCGCTGATTAATCGGCAATTAATCGTTAATCGGAGCAAAACGTCCCAAAACAACATTAATCGGAAGCATTAACCGGCCGGCCGATTTGGGCCGTTTTTCAACCCGTTTAGGCCCAAATTTTTTTTTTTAACATTTTCATCATTTTTCTTTAGTTTTCACCCGGCCTGGCTCATTTAATTTTTTATTTTGGAATTTGATGTGTGTTTTTGGTTTGGACTTTAATATGTATAGATGAAATGAGGCTAGTCACATTAATAGCAAATTTAGCAAATTTGAACTCACTATAGTAACAAAACAAATTTTAGCGAACTAAAAATCAATATGAGCCATCCGATTAAAATTTAATGGCTCAAATTTGAGCGCGGTTCACAGGTACATATGTGGACCCACATCAATTAAAATGGTCCATAGCGTACAAAATAAACCATATATATAAAGTGGGGAGAAATGAAGATTTCCCATCTCCCCATTAATTTTCTCTCTTCTCTCAAATGGTTATATTTCTCCCTTTCCATTCTTTGGTTGCCTCCTCAAATTTCTTTTGGTCGTTTGCAATTTGCTCCTATAAAACATGTAAATATCATTTATGTCCCTTTCAATGCCTAAAATATAAAAAAATTGCATATTACCCTAAAAGATCCAAAAAACTTAGTAAACCTAAAAGACCAACAAAAAAATTATATGATAAAAAAAATATGAATATAGGCAAAAAAAAAATAAGAAATATTTTATCAAATATTCTTTTACATTTTATTTTCATCGATCCAATATAATAAATAAAAGAATAATATTATGCAACAAAATACTCTACAATTCTTATCATATTTATGATACATTGTTTATCTCACAAATTTTTAATTTAATAAAATATTATTTTATATTTCATTCGAAATATAAAATTTTTTGAAAAAATAATTTCCTTTTTGTTTACTTTTTTCTGATTTTATGACTATTTTGATTCTTCTTTATTTAGATATTACAAAAAAATATCATTTTCATATATATTATTTTCTGTTGAATAAATGTGTTGAGGAAATAAATTAAATTAAATTGTACAATAATAAAACAATAATTTATCATAATATATTATGTTTCTATTTTATTATTCTTGATTTATTTTAATTCAATAAAACTAAAATAGTATATGATTTCATAAAAAAAATTAGATTAATATTATGGTTCAAAGAACAATATGCCAAATATTTGTACAAATGAATGGAATGAAATTGAGTGTTTGTATTATTGTATTATATTTCAAAATTTTGCCCAAAAAGAAATTTAAATAAAAAATAAAGCTAAAATTCAAAATTTAGATCAACCGAATCATTTCACATTTTCAATTATTCGTAACTTCTTTAATATATATCATAATGCATGCCGAGATTTCTGGACAATATATTTGGCGCACACATAATGCTATGAAAATAATATTTTCATAATAATAAATTTTTTAAATTATGCTTTATTTTTAGAGTAAAAATGACTAAAAATATTATCTATATTCATTAAAAAAGAGTCATAAAATATTTTTATGAAGTCACATATAAATAATGGAAAGAAAAAGATTATGCAAGTATAAACTAAAAAAGGTATGCACGAAAAGAAGTAGCTAGTAGCTTATGCTTGCCAAAAGCTTTTTCTCATGAGAGTAAATGCTCATAGGGTTTCTGTACACTTGAAATAAAATGACATGTAAATTAAGTAAGTGTAGCTCTGACTATATGTTATTTCACTTGTATTACTTTCTTTGTTTTAAGGCCAGAGAGCTTATTTCACCTGAAAAATGAGTTCAGCCAAAACCAACTCATAAAAAAAATCAACATTTTTTTTACATATCCTCTAGTTATATATGATCTATTTACTGGACATATTTCTAACAACAATTACAAATTTTCTATAAATATGCACCAAAAAGCTTGACCATTTATTTCTCAAAGAAAAAAAAATTAAATCTAACACCTACTATAATTGATTTCTTTGATGCTTTATAATTGATTATTTAATAGGAATAAAATTAAAAATTCAAATAATATATTAATTTAAAAATATTAATAATGATTTTTATTAAATAAATCTATCTTGCCATAACACAATAAGTTATTTTTTTACACTTTTCATAAATATTAGTTATTATTCCATCATATTTATTGCGTTTGGCAAAATGCGACTTGTGTTTATGAAAAATAAACTCTTGCTTTTCACCATTAAATTATTTACAATTTTTTACTATACATATTAGAGTATATGATCCCCCCCTTAACATTCAGCCCTGACTACGCCCTTGACGTTATTCAGATATGGAGCGAGGGTACTTGCTAGTTAGCTACAAAACGTCTTCAAATTTTTAATGTAACTTTATAAAAATATTAACTACAGTAATTTGAGTCCAGTAGTTGATTCTCACTATTTCAATGGGGTTCGGCCTCCAAAAGAATATTGTCTAGTCTTCGGGCCTCATAACTTTTGTTTTGGCCCATTTTATTTTAGTCGTATTGAAGAATAATAACCAATCAATATGCTGATAAATTATAAAAGAAAACATGCAAGTATCTGAATAATATTAAAAAAATAGCGCGACTATTCTGAGAGACGCTTTTCTTAAATTGAGCGGAGAGAAAAACCTTTTTCAAGTTATGCCCATTTTTGCCTAATGAATGTCATTAAATATCTTAGTTTGAATATACACATGGATATGTAAATGGCAAATAAATGAACTGAACCAAATTGACCGAACAAACGAACTGAATTAACCGAAATCGAGTAGTTCGATTCGATAACCGAATAAACCGAACTGAATGAACACGGCTTTCCGCTCAATCTAAAAAAACTATCTCTCGGAATAGTCGTGCTCTTTAAAAATTTTGGTAACTGAAAATTAATAAATTAAACGGTATATTTAAAAAGAAAGTGTGTAACATAATAATTAAATGCAAAGAAACCATAATTGAAGTCTTGGGTCTTAACCCCCAAATCTAGCGCAACTCTTCTTCTATACATACACAAAAGGATTCATCAAATGAGAACCAAAGAAAAGCTTGAGAAAACATAGAAAAGAAAATCACAAATGACACCAGTGATCCGAAAATTTAATGTGGCGCTTGTTGGGAAATCTATAGCCATGTACATTACATATGCAGCGGAACCTATGCATTTAACTCGCCCTAGGATCTACGTTAAGGGAATAAAAGTACGAGATTAACTATTAAAATTAATACCTCGGATCTTCCTGATCCGCGAGACGAAGAACGGATGTAAGTCTGAACTTTTCTGACTTGCAACCTTCTCCTGCCTGAAACTCGACTCCGCAAATCTCCTTGCTTCTCCTAGGGATGAAGATCGATTGCTCGCAAGTTCTCAAGTTAGAGAACGTCTAATCGTATCCACGCGAACTTCGGACGTACGGAATAACCGGACTCGGCTAGACGAGTCTGGAAATACTTTCCGAAAATCTCTCAAAACTTTCTCTCTCTTTTCTGTGTAATGGACAACCTCTAAGGCTTTTGAATTGTGTAGGGAATAGAGAGACTCTGCACTTCTATTTATACTAGAGAGAGAGGCGAACGATTGCTCAGTTACCATAACTAAAAACCCTAATATGCATCTATTCTGTTGCCAACGGAATATGTATTTCCATAATGGAATACTTGATAGCTAAAGTTATTGCAGTTTCCATATCTATTCCGTTGCCAATGAAATGGTACTGTTTTGTTCAATCAATTATCCAATAATTAATTATTTCATTCACCAATTTATACATCATATGTATAACTGTTTTGAGGCATATTCATCCCGTACGAATGGAGTTCATTGTGTGACCGTGTAGGTTCCATTGAACGCTGGCAATGATCTTCTAAAGATCATAAATCATGAGTAACCTCTAGACTGATGTCATGACTACCCATGTTAAATGAAATGATCAGCGATCATAAACCTATCTGATTAGACATTTGCTTATTGTTTTTGTTCTACGATATATGTCCTGATCACAAGGCATGGAAGTATGACATCATTGAGTTTGATCAAAATCTCTTTCCTGATCAAGAATTAGACTGAGTAAATACAAAATGACATTCACAACACATGTTAATCCATTTTGAGCTTGGCCATGCATTTCCTTCAGCCCTAGTTCATCAGTGGGCCCAGAGATACTCACTCATGACGAGAGGAACAAATTCCATCTTGGTCACACACATTCCTCGTCATGATTCAGTGCTTACCTAATGATGACCCTAATGATCCTCCCATTACGGATGACGTAGGATCATATTAAAGTATGCAGTTCCACGTACAGAAATTCATGGTAACCTCAGGTAGTAGGAACAAGCACACTATTCATATGAGGATCACTAATGACATATACTATGCATATTCTCATAGTGTGGTCAGTCCAGTACGTGTTCTCTAACACGTACCTATATTCCAGACTTGACATCTCTATGTCCATGATCAGCAGAACATGATTATCCAGCCTGCGAATATACTAGTGTGGATATGTAGCTTCTTACCTGAAGTATGTCTATCTCTATAAACATCCTACATATCACTAGGGACAGTTTAGAATGTCATTTGTTGGTTCACGGTTCTACTATCAGAATCACGTATTCTGATGACGTGAACCCGAAGTGTCATTCTTGGTTGATATAAGAAATTTACATTCACAACCCATACACACAGATATATATAAGAAATAACCTTTCTTGAATAAATAAGTATGTCTTAATACATAATCCATTTTCTAGCACAAATACATTTGGCGTAGGGCACTAATCCTACAGTCTCCCACTTGCACTAGGCCAACTCTAAGTATCTTATGCCCATAGACCTTAACATGACCCTCATGCTTCGCTTGCGGGAGTGTTTTAGTTAATGGATCGGCGACATTATCGTCCGATGGAACTCTACACATTTTAACATCACCCCTTTTTATGATCTCTCAGATTAGATGGAAGCGTCACAGTATGTGCTTGGACTTTTGGTAAGATCTTTATTCCTTTGCTTGTGCGATCGCTCCATTGTTGTCACAATATAGATCCACTGGTTCCGAGATGCTCAAAACTACTCTTAGCTCCTCTAAAAAATTCTTTATCCAAACAGCTTCTTTAGCCGCTTCTGCAGCGGCTATATACTCTGCTTCCATTGAAGAATCTACTACAGTACATTGCTTGGAACTCTTCCATGTCACTGCACCTCCATTTAGGCAAAATAAATAACCTAATTGCGATCTAAAGTCGTCTGAGTCTGTCTGGAAGCTTGCGTCGGTGTAACCCTTTACAACGAGTTCGTCTTCCATACCTCCATAGACTAGGAACATGTCCTTAGTTCTTCGTAAGTACTTAAGGATTCTTTTAACAGCTATCTAGTGACTTTCACCTAGATTAGACTGAAACCTGCTTGTTGTGCTCAATGAGTATGACACATCTGGTCTAGTACATATCATGGCATAAATGATAGATCATATAGCCGAAGCATATGGGATCTTATTCATGCGTCTTCGTTCCTGCTCACTTATAGGACACTGTGTCTTACTGAGAGAAACGCCATGTGACAAGGGCAAAAATCCTTTCTTGGATTCTTGCATTCTAAACCGTTTCATGACCTTGTCTATGTATATACTTTGACTCAGACCTATGAGCCTTCTAGCATCTTGATAAGAGATATTTTTGCAGTCGTTATACACTTACCAAAAGAAATTTATAACCCTAAAGTTAACTACAATACAGTAGACAGTGGAAGTAGGGGTCGAACCACAGAGAGCTATTTAGACTAAACTAGATGAAAATATTACTTCTCTAATGAAAACGGACTCGAACAAAAATAGAAAACTAAAATAAAGAGAAACCAATACCGTAAATAAAACCAAACACAAGACCTAAAACAAGACACACAATTGGGGGGGTTGTTGATTGGTTGATTGCAACAAAATGAAAGTAACAAATAAAGAGAAAACTTAAAGTAAAGACTAAGAGATGTGGTGGTTTTGTGAAATGAGGCATAGTTTCGTGTAGTGAATTTGTGTGTAACTTTATCCTTGATTATAATAATGAATTTGGAATTAATATCTTAAGTGCAGTAAGATGAGCTCTAACCGATAAATAACTCAAACGAAAAGATAGAATTTTAGTTTAGATGAGCTCGTAAATAAAAATACTAACCTACTTGAATATCATAACCAATTCAATAGGAATCATTGGTTGTTTAAACAAATCAAAACCTCCTAAACAATGAGCTTGTTCGAACTGTTTAGTTCGTTATGAGTTATTTGCACTTGGCTATTATTCAAATTCTAATGGAAGCTATTGAGCAAAGCAACCAAAGGAATTTTGTGGCCCTTGTTAATTACTACCGAACATAGAATTGACCGAAATAAACTTAAAATAATTCATTGAGCATGAAAGATAATAAGTAAATAAAAACGAGAATATAACCGTTCAAATGAAATTCATTATTACTGGTCTCAAAAGTTACAACACAAAAACATAAACACTAACTATGCCTCGAAGGGCTTACTCGAAATACATGGAAAATAAAGAAAATAAAATAATGATAGAACCCATTAATGAAGCGTGGATGGAAGGGTGAAGCTTGCTTGACTTGCCCAACTCCAAGAGAGAGAATTATGAAGTTTAAAAGGTAATTAGAATGGATGCCTTGCACCTGGTTATATAACCCTCTCAAAAGGTGATCATGAGGGATGAATGAAGCTCCATGCAAAGAGTGTGAAGGAAGCATGGCAAAGGCATGAAGAGTGCATGCAAAGTGCATGAAAGATCTGTCCAGAAGATGGTCAATTTGGGTCATGTAGACTTCGGAATTGGGCTCTGGTGATAAAGAATGAATTGTGGGCTTTGTTCTCTTCTTTCCAACGGTATATAGTATGCATCTAGAGGAGGCCCAGATTGTGAGTTATGGCCGAAATACTGCGACTGTGTCGGCAGGTCCGAGTCTTGATTATTATCTCTCTCTTGTGCTCCAACTTCTTTTCCCCAAGTTATGCTCCACCTAAATTGCACCTGAAATCACATAAACATCTCATTAGTAGTATCAACATTCGCGTTATGATTATTATCTATATAAATAGCATATTAACACTTATAATGGTGCAATATCATATATTTATAGGGTATAAAATGTGTATAATTAATGACTTATCAAATCACCCCACACTTAAACATTTGATCGTCCTCGAGCAAACATTGTAACTTGCATTGGTAAGATGGGTCCCATATTTTTGACTCGCTCTTCACTTATATACCAGCCAATAATGATCTTTGGTCCCTTGTGTAGGATTCCATGCACTTTGGTGAAACTCGCACTCACTCTCTTTTTGTATAGTGGAATATGAATGTGAAATATGTGGAGTGTCTCTCATAATATCTCTCAGTTCTCAGATGAATCATGATTTCCTACCTTGGTCGTGAGGGGAATTCTCAAGTTATGTTTGGTGGAATATGATGGAATTTTGTGGATAATACATATATGTATATACTACATAATTGGTTTGTTTGGCTACTTCGCCACTTTCAGTCAAATTGTCACTTGGTTTTCTAAACTCATGCCTCTACTCTCCGAAAAGATATCGCCTATACCTCTATCTTCTTGGAATAATGAACCTCCTAATGTGCATACCTCCTAGCACCTTCAGTCATCTGGCCCAAAATGTGTCAACCTAACTGCTGGCCTGAGATGTATGACTGGGATCCACTCTTTCTCACAAATCGGGTAAACTAAGGTTTAGGCCATGTATAAGGGGAACAAGTTTGAGTCATGCAATCTCCCTTTTTTTTTTTATTTATTTATTTTGTTTTTGTTTGTTTGTTTTTTTTTTTTTTTTTTTTTTTTTTTTTTTTTTTAGATTGTGACTCAAATCTATTAGATTATAGGGGCATAACTTGCCTTTGTCTCTAAGATGCATCTCCTCACGAATACACTCGGTGCACAAAGCTCATCTTCTACACATAAGCCCTCAACTTCGACACTAACCTCTACTTCCCGTCCCCAATCTTCTTATATAATGCCTAACCCTCCTTCTCCAAAACCAAGCAACAAAGTGACTTTAGAAGCTAATAGACTTGGATATTATTTATATATATACGAGATGATATAGTGGGTTATTATGGATATTATACTATAAACAACTTGAGTTCCGGGTCACGGTCCAATGGTAAGTCCTCACATAATTTCTCGCGCAAATCTCTAAATTATTGGCACTCAAACAACAAATCGAGTTCACCGAGTGACAAAAGATCCCTAAACCAACGACCTCAATTCTTCTTGAACTGGTCTATATGATCCTTTTGAGTCTAAACAAGTTCCACCACATTATTCAATACAAGTTACAGTTCTCTCTCAATCTTTTTGATTTTTAATTGGGCATTTTTTTTTTTTTTTTGAGGCTTAAAAATGGGTTTTTATTATTTTTTTTATATTTTTTTATTTATTTTATTATTTTTTTAAAATTTTTTTTTTTTTTTATACTACCTAACATGCAATAAAGACTCCACCCCACACTTAAACTTTTACTCGTCCCCGAGTAAAGCTAAGCACAAAGTAGTGATGCAATGCAAGAAAAAGAAAATAAACAAAGAAAAACACAACCTTTATTCGCAGGGTTGCCTCCCAGTAGCGCCTCTCTTTAACGTCGTTGGCCCGACGTTTCCATCTCCTCAAGCAGTGGATGCTGGCTCTCCAAGCTCGTGAATGTCAATCCAGCTCACATCGAAACTCTCATGAAACCGCTTCGGCCGGTGCCCGTTGACCTTGAAGACTTTCCCGGAATCCGGACCACTGAATTTCTGCTGCACCATAATCGAACAATTTGGTCACAAGAAAGGGCCCTATCCACCTACTTTGTAGCTTGCCCGGGTGTAATTTGAGTCTTGAGTTAAACAAGCAACACCTTGTCACCCACTTTGAAATCCTTGTGGGCAAGCTTCCTGTCATGATACATCTTGGTCTTCTCCTTGAAGATTCGGGAGTTCTCATACGCGTCATTTCGGATCTCCTCTAACTCTTGGATTTGCAACTTCCGGTTGAGTGCATCGTTTGGATAATCTAGATGGCACTTCTTGATGGCCCAATAGGCTTTGTGCTCGAGTTCAACCGGAAGATGGCAAGCCTTTCCATAGACTAGCCGATAAGGGGACATGCCTACGGGGGACTTGAACGCAGTCCCGTAAGCCCAGAGTGCGTCATTTAGCCGAAGACTCCAGTCTTTCTCGGTGGGGTTCACCACTTTCTCCAAAACGCCCTTGATCTCCCTATTCGAAAGCTCGCTTGGCCATTGGTTTGAGGGTGGTAAGGCAGTCGAGGTTTTATGTGTGACATGGTATTGCTTCATTAATGCCTCGAAACTCCGGTTGCGAAAATGGGTTCCTCTATCACCGATGATGACTCTCGGGACCCCAAACCTACTAAAGATCTTGTCCTTGACAAAATCCACGACTGTTTTTGCATCTCGCCCGTTTTGTGGCCTTGGCCTCAACCCACTTGGAGACATAATCGACTGCTAGGAGGATATACTCAAAGCCATATGAGGGAGGGAAAGGTCCCATAAAGTCGATACCCCACACTTCAAAAACCTCACATGCAAGAATATACTTCATCGGCATCTCGTCTCTCTTGGTTAGTCCTCCCGTTCTCTCGGCATCGCTCACATGACTTCACGAAGAAGTAAGCATCCTTATGTAGAGTAGGCCGAAGAAACCACACTCAAGGACCTTATGAGCTGTCCGCTTAGCGCCAAAGTGTCCTCCACACTCCAGTGAGTGACAAAACTCAAGAACGGATCTAACCTCATTATCGGGTATACATCTCCGAATAATCGATCCGCGCAAATCCGAAAGAGGTAAGGCTCGTCCCAAATATAAAATCGGGAATCATACCGGATTCTATCGGCCGTGCACGCGTAAGATCCTCTCGGTAGGTCTTTAGCCACCAAGTAATTCACTATATCAGCATACCATGGTGTATAGCCTTGCACGGCATAGAGATATTCCTCAGGGAAAAACTCCGATATTGGGGTACCCTCCTCAATACTCATAGGAAGGCGGCTAAGGTGATCTGCAACTAGATTCTCGGATCCTCGTTTATCTTTAATCTCCAAGTCGAACTCCCGGAGCAACAATATCCAACGAAGCGAGTCTCGGCTTGGATTCCTTCTTCTTGAAAAGATGCCTCAACGCGGCATGGTCAGAGTATATAATCACCTTAACCCCTAAGAGATAGGACCTAAATTTCTCTAGTGCAAAAACAATGGCTAGCAGCTCTTTTTCTGTAGTTGTATAGTTGCACTGAGCATCGTCTAAGGTCCCGGGAGGCGTAAGAGATAACATGGGGTTCTCGCCCATCCCGCTGCCCAAGAACAGCTCCAACTGCCCTATCACTCGCATCGCACATGATCTCGAAAGGCAGATTCCAATCGGGAGCTTTAATGATGGGGGCAGAACATAATTTCTCCTTGAGAAGGTCGAATGCCGCTTTGCATTTCTCATCAAACTCAAAAGAAGCCTCTTTTTGGAGAAGAAGACAAAGAGGTTGAGCGATTTTTGAGAAATCTTTGATGAAACGCCTATAAAATCCGGCATGACCAAGAAATGATCGAATGTCCTTCACACTGGTTGGGTACGGAAGGGATCTAATGACATCGATCTTGGCTTTATCCACTTCAAGACCCCGAGAGGAAACCACATGGCCTAAGACGATGCCCTGATCCACCATGAAATGAGATTTCTCGTAATTCAGCACCAGGTCGGTCTCTACACACCTTTGAAGAATCTTCTTTAGGTTTCCCAGGCAGTCATCAAATGAATCACCATAGACGGTGAAATCATCCATGAAAACCTCAATAATTCGGGTGACATAATCAGAGAAGATGGACATCATACATCTCTGAAATGTACCGGGTGCGTTACACAACCCAAAGGGCATGCGCCTATAGGCAAAGGTGCCAAAAGGGCACGTGAAAGTGGTCTTTTCTTGATCCTCGGGGGCGATGGCTATTTGAAAGTAACCAGAGAAGCCATCTAAGAAGCAGTAATGGTGGCGCCCAGCAAGGCGCTCGAGCATCTGGTCAATGAAAGGAAGGGGGAAATGGTCTTTCCGGGTGGCAGTGTTTAATTTGCGATAATCAATGCATACTCGCCATCCATTTTGTGCTCTCGTAGGAACTTTTTCACCATCCTGATTCTCAATTATCGTAATACCAGTTTTCTTGGGTACCACATGGATTGGTGACACCCATTGTGAATCAGAGATAGGGTATATGATTCCTGCATCAAGGAGTTTGATGATTTCCTTCTTGACCACTTCCATCATTGGAGGATTTAGCCTACGCTGCGGCTCACGGGATGGTTTAGATCCATCCTCCAATAATATACGATGCATACACGTAGCGGGGGCCGATTCCCTTAATATCGGCCCGAGTCCATCCAATCACGGTCTTGTGGTCCCTCAAGACATTAACTAACTTCTCTTCCCGAGTAGCGGTGAGGCTACTAGAGATGATCACTGGAAGAGTGTCTCCTTTACCCAAGTATGCGTACTTGAGATGAGCTGGTAGAGGTTTTAGATCAAGAGAGGGGGGATTCACAATGGAAGGTTTGGTGGGCTCAAGAGAGGGTTTCAAGTCTATCAAGGGAGGAGAAGAAGAAGAGGAAGAAGCCTCTCCAATGGCCAAGGCAGATAGACTTTGAAGAAGGTCCTGCTCATCTGGAGAGAGATCAAGAATGGTCTCGAGCAGATCTATGAACTCAAAAGAGGAGAAGTTGTCAACACACTCATCAACTGGGTCGATGGTGCAAATAGCGGATACATTCCCGTCAGAAGGATGCTTGAGAGCATCAAAGATGTTGAAAGAGATGTTCTCTCCGTCAAATTCCATAGAAAGAGTGCCATTGTGCACATCAATCTTGGTTCGGGCAGTTTTAAGGAAGGGTCTTCCCAGAAGAATGGGAGTCGAACTCGGTGAGCTATCGAGACTCATCCATACGCGAGAATATAGAAATCCGCGGGGAAGATAAGGCCATTGACCTTAACCAGGGACATCCTCTATAACTCCCTCCGGCACAAAGCGAGAACGATCGGCTAGTTGAAGGATCACCCCGGTCTTTTTCAAAGGTCCTAAACCGAGGGAAGAATAGATAGAAAAGGGCATGACATTGATAGATGCCCCAAGATCAAGCATGCACCGAGCAAATTCAAGGTGCCCAATGCTGCAAGGAATGGCAAACATGCCAGGGTCTTTTTTCTTCTCTCGGAAGCTTCTTGCGAATAACCGCGAGACATTCTCACTCATTGTTACTCTCTCATGACCATTTAGCTTTCTCTTATTCGTACACAAGTCCTTGAGAAATTTCGCATGGCGAGGGAATCTACGAATGTAATCGAGTAGTGGAATGTTTATTTCCACTTTCTTGAAAACCTCTAGGATATCTCTCTCTGCCTCATTCTTTTTAGTGTTAACCGCTAGACGGCTAGGAAAATGGGCTCTAGGTTTATAAGGTGGTATTTCCTTGGGCTTTTCTTTCATCTTCTCGGATTCCGGCTTAATTACTTCAATCTCTCCTTCACCTTTCATGTTTTCCTTACTCCCTTCTATTTCTTTACCACTCCTTAAGGTGATAGCACATGCATTCTCACGGGGTTTAGAGTTTGGGAAGGAAGTTGTGAGGACCCCGAGTTTTTAACTGGTTTAATTCGAGAGGATATTTGAGCAATTTGGGTGCCCCGGATGTGTTAGGGCACTTTTTGTATCCTTACGAAAAGAAGTAGTTGATGTGGCCAAGGAGGTCACAATGTCGAAAGACTTTTCAAAGCGGGGTCAATTGGAGGTGAAGAAGAAGAAGAATTTTGATTATGGATTTGAGGAGGTTGTTGTGGGTTTCTGGGTCACGCCATCCGAAGTTTGGGTGATCACGCCATCCGGGGTTGTACGTTTTGGAATAGGGATCATAATTACGGTTTTGACCCCCATTTGAATTTCCGTGTTGGTTTAGCTTGAAGATGCCGCAAGCCGTGGACGTGACTTTCTCCTCATCATGGAGTGTTGGGCACGCATCGGTGGTGTGTCTGTCTCGAGTACGAGCACCGCATGCTTTTACTTCCATTTTGGTTCCCATGAATGACGCCATCATATTAGCCAGGCTATCTAATTTGGCGTCCATACCATTCACTCGCTTCTCCAAATCACAGGTCTCTAATCTCATTAACTCCCCTAATTCTAGATCCGGTTCTACTAGATTGGGCATTTTTGGCCATGGTTTCTATCAAGGTACGTGCTTGCCTAACGGTTTTATCTATGAAAGCACCCCCACTAGCGAGAATCTACATTATCCCTAGTCTCTTGAAGCATCCCATCATACAAGTGTTGAATCGGGAGATTCTCCCGGGACTTGATGGTTGGGACATTTTGCACACAACTTCCGGAAGCGATCATAGTATTCGTAGAGGGTTTCCCCTACTTCTTGTTGAATACTACAAATCCGCTTCCTAATAGAAGCGGTAAGAGAGACAGGAAAATACTTGTCTAGAAACAACTTTTGAAGTTCTACCCAAGTTGTTGGAAAAGGTGCTAGATGGTAGTACCCGGTCCTTTCTTTGGTCCTCGAAGACCGTATGAAAACAATCGCGGCTTGTAAGGACCTTCATCTTCAATCTCCGCCGGCATCATTGTTGCGGTGATATGGTTGAACTCCCGCATGTGATAGTGCGGATCCTCTCCGGCGCTCCCATTGAAAGTCGGTAATAATTGAAGAAGACCCGTATGGATCTTAAAATTTGGGACCGGTGGTAATACAATACCATACTGGTTGGTAGCAAAATCAAAGGTAGACAAGTCCCTAAGTGTCCTATCCTCAAAATTAGCCATAACCGTAGTGTTACCTCTTGTAGCGTGAGGAGGAGGCTGGTGGAGTAGGAGGTTCGCTTTCGCTGTCCAAGTTCTCCACCTTTTCAGTTTCTTCGGCTGCTTTCGGTGCTTCCGGAATTGCTCTTCTTCGCTCCAGGTGTGTTCTCTCAATCTCAAGATCTAATGGTGCAAGTGGAAGATTAGAACTACGAGTAGCTTTCATGAACTGGAATCAAGTGTAAGAGAGAGAATTAGTGAATGCAAGTAATGCAGACTCAAAGTGAAAATAAATAGTATGACTGACTCTGACAAAAAGTGAAAAAGATAACAAAGGTAACGAAAGTGTGACTCTGACAAAAGGTTAAAAAGATATGACTGACAAAAAGTAAAACGAATTTGGTTTACTCTGACACAAAAGCAGACTACCGTACTACACAAGAGAAGTGTGAATATTGACCTAGACTAGTCGCGTTGCTAGCTCCCCGGCAACGGCGCCATTTTGATAAGAGATATTTTTGCAGTCGTTATACACTTACCAAAAGAAATTTATAACCCTAAAGTTAACTACAATACAGTAGACAGTGGAAGTAGGGGTCGAACCACAGAGAGCTATTTAGACTAAACTAGATGAAAAGATTACTTCTCTAATGAAAACGGACTCGAACAAAAATAGAAAACTAAAATAAAGAGAAACCAA
This sequence comes from Juncus inflexus, assembly GCA_024447665.1. Classification (NCBI taxonomy): domain Eukaryota; kingdom Viridiplantae; phylum Streptophyta; class Magnoliopsida; order Poales; family Juncaceae; genus Juncus; species Juncus inflexus. The sequence continues at coordinate 4,870,004 of JAJHPC010000005.1, forward strand.
TACCGTAAATAAAACCAAACACAAGACCTAAAACAAGACACACAATTGGGGGGGTTGTTGATTGGTTGATTGCAACAAAATGAAAGTAACAAATAAAGAGAAAACTTAAAGTAAAGACTAAGAGATGTGGTGGTTTTGTGAAATGAGGCATAGTTTCGTGTAGTGAATTTGTGTGTAACTTTATCCTTGATTATAATAATGAATTTGGAATTAATATCTTAAGTGCAGTAAGATGAGCTCTAACCGATAAATAACTCAAACGAAAAGATAGAATTTTAGTTTAGATGAGCTCGTAAATAAAAATACTAACCTACTTGAATATCATAACCAATTCAATAGGAATCATTGGTTGTTTAAACAAATCAAAACCTCCTAAACAATGAGCTTGTTCAGAACTGTTTAGTTCGTTATGAGTTATTTGCACTTGGCTATTATTCAAATTCTAATGGAAGCTATTGAGCAAAGCAACCAAAGGAATTTTGTGGCCCTTGTTAATTACTACTGAACATAGAATTGACCGAAATAAACTTAAAATAATTCATTGAGCATGAAAGATAATAAGTAAATAAAAACGAGAATATAACCGTTCAAATGAAATTCATTATTACTGGTCTCAAAAGTTACAACACAAAAACATAAACACTAACTATGCCTCGAAGGGCTTACTCGAAATACATGGAAAATAAAGAAAATAAAATAATGATAGAACCCATTAATGAAGCGTGGATGGAAGGGTGAAGCTTGCTTGACTTGCCCAACTCCAAGAGAGAGAATTATGAAGTTTAAAAGGTAATTAGAATGGATGCCTTGCACCTGGTTATATAACCCTCTCAAAAGGTGATCATGAGGGATGAATGAAGCTCCATGCAAAGAGTGTGAAGGAAGCATGGCAAAGGCATGAAGAGTGCATGCAAAGTGCATGAAAGATCTGTCCAGAAGATGGTCAATTTGGGTCATGTAGACTTCGGAATTGGGCTCTGGTGATAAAGAATGAATTGTGGGCTTTATTCTCTTCTTTCCAACGGTATATAGTATGCATCTAGAGGAGGCCCAGATTGTGAGTTATGGCCGAAATACTGCGACTGTGTCGGCAGGTCCGAGTCTTGATTATTATCTCTCTCTTGTGCTCCAACTTCTTTTCCCCAAGTTATGCTCCACCTAAATTGCACCTGAAATCACATAAACATCTCATTAGTAGTATCAACATTCGAGTTATGATTATTATCTATATAAATAGCATATTAACACTTATAATGGTGCAATATCATATATTTATAGGGTATAAAATGTGTATAATTAATGACTTATCACATCTCTATAGATTCTGATTCCTAGCACGTAGGAGGTTTCTTCTAGGTCTTTCATCGAGAAATTATCTGCCAACCATTTCTTGACATTCAATAATGTTGGGACGTCATTTGTCATGAGTAATATGTCATCTATGTAAAGCACCAGGAATACTACCGTGCTCCCACTGAACTTCATGTGAAAACAAGGCTCACCTTCACTTTTAGTAAAACCAAAACTTTTGATGACTTCTTCAAAATGAAGGTTCTAGCTTCGAGACGCTTGCTTCAATCCATAGGTGAATTTATGAAGTTTGCAAATCTTACCATAATTCTTAGGATCGACAAAACTCTCGGGTTGCATTATATGCATGTCCTCGGTCAGATTTCCGTTTAGGAAAGCTGTTTTGACATCCATTTGCCATATTTCATAGTCGTAATATGCTGCTATGGCTAAGAGAATTTTGATGGATTTAAGCATAGCTACAGGTGAGAAATATTCATCATAGTCAATACAATGAACTTGTTTGAAACCTTTTGCCACAAGCCTTACTTTGTAGGTTTGTACTTTTCCATCCACGTCAGTCTTCTTCTTGAAGACCCACTTACATCCGATGGTCTTCAAGCCTTCAGATGGATCAATCAAATTCCAAACTTGATTGTCTTGCATGGATTGCATCTCGACTCTCATGGCCTCTAATCATTTTAGAGTCGGGACTCTTCATAGCATCTTGGTAGGACGTGGGTTCATCATCTATGAATGTCACATCATCATCATTAGACACGAGAAATCCGTATCTCTCGGGCACATGACGAATGCTACTAGATCTACGTTGAGTATGTTGTGTTTCAAGCTCACCAACTCCCTTAGAGCTTGTTTGTTCCTCCATCATAGGTTCTGCAACTATAGGTGGGTCTCGAATTTCTTCGAGTTGTACTTTGCTCCCATTGCTTCTCATAGAGACAAACTCTCTTTCCAAGACGGCTCCATTGCGAGCAACAAACACTTTGTTCTCCGATGTGTGGTAAAAGTAATATCCTTTAGTTTCCTTAGGATATCTAACAAAAAGGCACTTATCAGATTTGGGTCCGTGTTTATCGGGAAACTGACGTTTGACATAAGTCTCACATCCCCAAATTTTAAGAAAAGACAATTTCGGGCTTTTCCCCGTCCACATCTCATATGACGTCTTTTGAACCGCTTTGGATGGAATCCTGTTCAGTATGAATGCGGCAGTCTCAAGAGCGTAACCCCAGAAAGACATTGAAAGACTCGTTTGACTCATCATCGATCAAACCATATCCAATGAGGTTCGATTCCACCTTCCGGACACTCCATTCCACTGAGGAGTTCCTGGAGGAGTCAGTTGTGAAACTATTCCACATTCTCTGAGATGATTCTCAAATTTCTGACTCAGATATTCGCCTCCTCGATTAGATTAAAGTGCTTTAATCTTCTTGCCAAGTTGATTTTGTTTTCATTCTTAAATTCTTGGAGCACTTCAAAGGATTCAAACTTATGCTTCATTAGGTAGACATAACCATATCTAATGAAGTCGTCCATGAAAGTTATGAAGTACCGATACCCACCTGTAGCCGACGTACTCATTGGTCCACATACATCAGTATGTATGAGTTCTAATAAGTCATTGACCCTTTCACCAACTTTTGTGAAGGGTTTCTTAGTCATCTTTCCAAGTAAACAAGACTCGCACGTCTCAAATGATTCCAAATCAAATGCATCTAAAAGTCCATGAAAGTGGATTTTAGAAATATGTTTCTCATTTATATGGCCTAAGCGACAATGTCAGAGGTATGTCGTATTTGAATCATTCTGTTTGAATCGTTTAGTGTTAATGTTATATACGGACTTATAATTCTCTTTCTTAAGATCTAGCACGTAAAGATCTCTTTCTAATAGAACATTTCCATAGAAAAATTATCCTTTAAGATAGAACAATTATTATTCTCAATAACAAATTTATAACCATCCAAACCTAGACTAGAAATAGAAATAATATTTCTGCTCATAGCAGGTACAAAATAACAATTATTAAGTACTAATACAAGTCCACTAGGCAAAGTCAATAAATAAGTTCATACGGCTAATGCAGCAACTCTTGCTTCATTTTCCACACGCAGGTCGACTTCGCCCTTAGCTAATCTTCTACTCCTTTGTAGTCCCTACACATCATTACAAATGTGAGTACCACATCCGGTAAACAATACCCAAGATTTAGGAGTAAGTGAATTAGTTTCAATAACAAAAATACCTGAAGCGTTAGTCACACTACCCTTCTTGATTTCGTTCTGATGGAGTTTGCAGTTTCTCTTCCAATGGCCAACCTTGTTGCAATGGAAGAAAACTCCCTCCTTGTCTTTCTTGATCTTAAGTTTGGGCAACACCTTGCCTTTACACTTGCTCTTATTCCCGGTCTTCTTATCCTTCTTCTTGTGAACCATTAAGACGTCTTTGACAACATTTGTTTTCATGTCCTCCTATGCGTTCTTAAGCATCCCATGCAACTCGGTGATGGATTGCTCCATCTGATGCATATTATAGTTCATGATGAATTGCTTAAAACTAGGAGACAACGACCCGAGAATTATGTCAACAGTCAATTCTCTGGGCATAGCTAAACCCAGCATCTCCAATTGATCAAGATAACTCTTCATCTTGAGTACATGAGCACTCACAGATGAACCTTCCACCATCTTCGTGTCAGTCAGAGAGACTGTCGCTTTGTAGCACTCAATTCTAGCCTGCTCTTGGAACATTTTCTTAAGAGTTACAATCGTATTGTAAGCACCCATGTCCTCCAGTTGCTTATGAAGCTCGGAGGTCATGGTCACTAGCATAAGACAAGCTATCTCCATGTCGTTTTTGACTTATTTAGCATACGCATCTCGGGCAGCCCTTGCGGCTCCCTGTTCTGGGACCTCTGGGTAATCCTCTTATATGACATACAGTTTATTGTCAGCCTTGAGAACTATTCTTTGGTTTCTAAACCAGTCAAGGAAGTTAGACCCATTGAGCTTATCCTTCTCAAGGATAGATCGCAAATTCAACCCAGTTAAATTGTTATTATTTGCCATTATTCTACAAGTTAAAATGTAAAGTGCCATTATTATTTATTCATTGGGGTTGTTTTGTTTTGGGGTTTCTTATATTGTACTCCCACTATTTTTCTTCAAATCAACCACCTTCAGTAGTATTGATCCATAAACTTCAATTAAAATGAGGTTTCATAGTGAGTCGAGATCCGTATTTCATTGAGCATTAAGTGCGCTTTGGCGGAACCCTCAATACAGAACCATTTAGGTAGGAACACTTCCAATTGCATCATATGCAACTCTTTCCTTTTATGGAATGAGTATCTTGTACTCGGAATATGTATTTCCATAACGGAATATGGAAATACATAACATAATACTTGGCAGCTAAGGTTATTACAGTTTCCATATCTATTCCATTGGGAACGGAACTATTCCATTGCCAACGGAATAGTACTGTTTTGTTGAATCAATTATCCAATAATTGATTATTTCGTTCACCAATTTATACATCATATGTATAACTGTTTTGAGGCATATTCATCCCGTACGAATGGAGTTCATTGTGTGACCGTGCAGGTTCCATTAAACACTGGCAAGGATCTTCTTAAGATCGTAAGTCATGAGTAACCTCTAGACTGATGTCATGACTACCATGTTAAATGAAATGATCAGCGATCATAAACCAATCTGAATAGACATTTTCTTATTCCTTTTATTCTACGATATATGTCTTGATCACAAGGCATGAAAGTGTGTCATCCTTAAGTTTTATCAAAGTCTCTTTCATGATCGAGAATTAGACTGAGTAAATACAAAATGATATTAACAACACATGTTAATCCATTTTGAGCATCGCCATGTATTTCCTTCAGTCCTAGTTCATCAGGGGGCCCAGAGATACTCCCTCATGACGAGAGGAACAAAACCCATCTTGGTCACTCACAATCCTCGTCATGATTCAGTGCATACCTAATGATGACCTTAATGATCATCCATTACGGATGACGTAGGATCATATTAAAGTATGCAGTTTCACATATAGGAATTCATGGTGACCTCATGTCGTAGGAACAAGCACACTATTCATATGAGAATCACTGATGCCATATACCGTACATATTCTCATAGTGTGGTCAGTCCAGTACGTGTTCTCTAACACGTACCTATCTTCCAGACTTGACATCTCTATGTCCATGATCAGCAGAACATGATCATCCAGCCTACGAATATACTAGTGTGGATATGTAGCTTCTTACCTGAAGTATGTTTATCTCTGTAAACATCCTACATATCACTAGGGACAGTTTGGAATGTTATTCGTTGGTTCACAGTTCTACTATCAGAATCACGTATTCTGATGACGTGAACATGAAGTGTCATTCTTGGTTGATATAAGATTTATATTCATAACCCATACACACATATATATAAGAAACAACCTTTATTGAATAAATAATAATGTCTTAATACATAATCCATTTCCTAGCACAAATACATTTGGCCTAGGGCACTAATCCTACATCGCTTAATGGTGATGGTGGTGCATTCCGTGCATGTATATTGTTCTGAATATGATCGTGGATTCCAACCAGGGCCGGTCTTGTACTTTGAGGGGCCTTTGACGATTTTTTGTCATGAGTCCTTGAGATTTGAAAAAATATTATCCAAAATCAAATACAAAAATCTTGTAAACGCAAAAAATTAATAAAATTAAAAATGAGTTACAAAAGCTGTCGATTTGAATAAGTTTAAAAGAGAGAATATTATTTATTTGGAGGAATTTGAACAAAAAAAATTGAATATATGATAAGTCATTAATTATACACATTTTATATCCTATACATATATGATATTGCACCATTATATGTGTTAATATTCTATTTACAAGGATAATAATCACAACTTGAATGTTGATACTGCTAATGACATATTTATGTGAATTCAGGTGCAATTGGAGCATAGCTTGGAGAAAATATGTTGGAGCACAAGATGGAGATAATAATCAAGACTCGGATCTGCCATAACTCACAACCTGGGCCTCCTCTATATACATACTATATACCGTTGGAAAGAAGAGAACAAAGCCCACAATTCATTCCATATAATCAGAGCCCAATTCCGAAGTCTACAAGACCCAAATTGACCATCTTCTGGATAGATTTTTCATGCAATGTGCATGCACTCTTCATGCCTTTGCCATGCTCCCTTCACACTCTTTGCATGGAGCTTCATTCATCCCTCATGATCACCTTTTGAGAGGGTTATATAACCAGGTGCAAGGCATCCATTATAATTACTTTTGAACTTCATCATTCTCTCTCTTGGAGTTGGGCAAGTCAAGCAAGCTTCACCCTTCCATCCACGCTTCATTAATGGGTTCTATCAATATTTTATTTTCTTTATTTTCCATGTATTTCGAGTAAGCCCTTCGAGGCATAGTTAGTGTTTATGTTTTTGTGTTGTAACTCTTGAGACCATTAATAATGAATTTCATTTGAACGATTATAATATGTTTTTATTTACTTATTATCTTTCATGCTCAATGAACTGTTTTAAGTTTATTTCGGTCAATTCTATGTTTAGTAGTAATTAACAAGGGCCACAAAATTCTTTTGGTTTATTTGCTCAATAGCTTCCATTAGAATTTGAATAATAGCCAAGTGCAAATAACTCATAACGAACTAAACAGTTCTGAACAAGCTCATTGTTTAGGAGGTTTTGATTTGTTTAAATAACCAATGATTCCTATTGAATTGGTTATGATATTCAAGTAGGTTAGTGTTTTTATTTACGAGCTCATCTAAACTAAAATTCTATCTTTTCGTTTGAGTTATTTATCGGTTAGAGCTCATCTTACTGTACTTAAGATATTAATTCCAAATTCATTATTATAATCAAGGATAAAGTTACACACAAATTCACTACACGAAACTATGTCTCATTTCACAAAACCACCACATCTCTTAGTCTTTACTTTAAGTTTTCTCTTTATTTGTTACTTTCATTTTGTTGCAATCAACCAATCAACAACCCCCCCAATTGTGTGTCTTGTTTTAGGTCTTGTGTTTGGTTTTATTTACGGTATTGGTTTCTCTTTATTTTAGTTTTCTGTTTTTGTTCGAGTCCGTTTTCATTAGAGGAGTAATCCTTTCACCTAGTTTTAGTCTAAATAGCTCTCTGTGGTTCGACCCCTACTTCCACTATCTACTTTGTTGTAGTTAAGTCTAGGGTTATAAATTTCTTTTGGTAAGTATAAACGACTGCAAAAATACCTCTTATCAATATACAATAATGAAACAGAGAGAAAATTACTCTTCAATTGAGAATTTGCACTAAGTTGTCTGAAACTAGAAGCAATTAGGGATGAAATTTGGACCTGAAAGATGATACAAATTAAAAATTAGAAAACTTATGGCACGAAATTGAAGACTAGAAATAAAATTATACTACAGACTAATGAATTGAACTTCGAGCAAAAGAAAAAATATCTCGAAATTGTAAGAAATTGGATGAGCCCTAGTAAGACGAAAATTGAGGAATTTCCAATTTATTCTTTGCGAGGCCATCCATGGCTCCATGCCTTTTCCATATTCTTCATTTTATTTCCATTTTGATTTTCATTTCCTTTTTTTTCTTTCTTTCCGTTTCTCTTTTTCTTTTTTCCTTTCTCTTAATTTATTTCTGTAATGAAGAGTGGGGGACGGAGTGGAAAGGACTTGTGCGCTGGGCCTATTTTATTTGAGTTTATATTGGACTCTACATATTTATTAATATAGATAATATATATATATAAATATGGGGCGTTGGGTTTTTGGGGGCCTTAGGCAAATGCCTACTGGGCCAAAGCCCAAGGCCGGTCTTGATTCCAACTACGAGAAAATGGTGTCCCTGGGCCAAACGAATATCACCAGACTTTTCGGAACAAGTGGAACTTTGAGAACCTCGATTATCACCTGACCCGTATCTTGGACAGGAAATAGATATTTTAATCACACGCCATAAGCAAATGTCTGGAAAACTAATTTGATGATCACTCTCATTTACAATAATTTGTGAGTGCCTCATATTAATTTGATTTTTCTTTTTATCTACAAGAACATGGAGAAGCTGCGGTATATTTTTTTGTCCTTGTTTGCCCTTCATACACGCTCATCAGGGTTGTAGGTTAGTTGGATTGCTTGAATTTTGAGTTTTGGTCGAAGTAACTCATCTTTTTGGTGCGTGCTCAAAATCATGTCCCGTTGCAATGAGTCTGGGTCAGTTGCTACCTTCATTAGTACCATAATGGTTTTTTATTTTTTTCTTACGATCTCAGGAAAAAATATTACTTTGATATAATTTGTGTACAAAGGAGTTTCGATTGTAAAAGCATTCAAAATTAAACCCTTTAGTCACGATTACTCCTCAATTAGTCCAATTAACCAATTTTCTGATTTCTAATAAAACTGAAGATTAATTTTGAAAAAAAAGATATTAATGCATTGAGAAAAATACAAAACTAAGAAAAGATAACTTGTAATTCCTTTCATCTTGTACACATTTTTCTTCACGAAAACCGTGAGATTTAATTGCTTTTGAGCTGGATGAAGCACAAAGATAAGGATCGGTTCAATACGAGAGAAAGAGAGGAACCAGAAAAAGAAATGTTGATATGAGTGTTATTCTTCAATTGGAGAGCCCTTGAAGTGCGAGAGGGGAAGAGAGATGAGCTCCATTAGAGGAATGTGAGATAGAAAGACCATTGAAATAAAGTTGAAAAGTCATACTGCTCTTTGTTTAAAAAATGCAGAACAAAATTCAGAGAAAATCTTATTGATTATCTCTCTGTTTTGTGTATTTTCTAAATCTTCTTAATAGAGATATACGAGTCTCAACTTGAGAGAGCTGCTTCGGTAAGAATGAGAAAGATGCAAAGTATTTGACCGTCTATTTTAAAAATTAGACTTATAAAGGATGCTTAGGGCCTGGCTCATTGAGTGAGTTGTACTGATATTGCAACACAAATGGCACAAATTTAGATCACAGAAAGATCTTATGAGAAGAAATTATATTATCCTATATATACTTCTCTTTAATGATATATGGTTTACCCTAGCTTGACACTTGGCTTTCGGTGAAGCTGACATGTCCGGTCATTACATTTTTTTTGAAGGGAGCGGATACACTCCAAATAGCTTTGGAAAAAATATTTTCCAAAGCCTAAATCTGCCGTCCAATTTGATCTCATCTCATCTATGATGATTACCACTAATGGGTCATTAAACCCTGTTAGAGGAGAAAATAAAATTGTTCCTCTTTATGATTTTCTCCCTCTTCTTCCCCCTCTAACCATCTTCTTCATCTTACTGGCTGCTTTAGAGGATTAATTCCACCTCCACCTCCACCCCTCCTCTCCTCTCTGGTCTTCATCTATTCTCTTCTCCTTTAAATTCTTTGTCCATCCTCTCTCTTTTAATTCATTAGCCGCATTTGGTATTTTCTTCCCAAATATATCTTTAGTATTATATTGTTGGATCATGTAATCTCTGAATTTGTAGTGCTGAAATTTTACGGTTTAAGTGTCTCTATTCGATTTTAACAATTTATGAGTCTTTAATTCTACTTATTTCTCGTTAAGATAAATGTTTTTGCTGGGTTTGAATAGCAACAGAGGAGCCCTGAAATTATTTTCTAGAATACTGGGTTAGGACGTGATTGTTGATTTTATGCATCGTGCCAGTCAATCAGGTACCAATCATATTTCTTTTCATTACAAAAATTTAGTACTAATACAGTACTGGCATGTAGAAAAAAATGGTGACATTCGTGGGGGAGTCGAGAGGGAGATAGAAATCAACTTTTGCAAGTAATTTTTCCTCATGTTCAACAAAAAAAAAAGGAAATGAAATATAGAGGAGTGAAAGGCGGAGGCAATTCTTGGGGAGATGAGGAGGAAGCCGGTGATAGTTTGAAGGAAGGATCCGACAAGTCAGGGAGAGAGTTGGATCTAGACGATCTCTGATAAGAGGTATTTTTGCAGTCATTTTATACTTACCAAAAGAAATTTATAACCCTAGACTTAACTACAATACAGTAGACAGTGGAAGTAGGGGTCGAACCGCAGAGAGCTATTTAGACTAAACTAGATGAAAATATGACTTCTCTAATGAAAATGGACTCAACAAAATTAGAAAACTAAAATAAAGATAAACCAAGACCGTAAATAAAATCAAACACAAGATCTAAAACAAGACACACAATTGGGGGGGGAGGGTTGTTGATTGGTTGATTGTAACAAAATGAAAGTAACAAGAGGAAACTTAGAGTAAAAATCAAGAGATGTGGTGGTTTTGTGAATTGAGGCATAGTTTTGTGTACTGAATTTGTGTGTAACTTTATCCTTGGCTATAATAATGAATTTGGAATTAATCTCTTAAGTGCAGTAAGATGAGCTATAACCGATAAATAACTCAAACAAAAAGATAGGGTTTTAGTTTAGATGAGCTCGTAAACAAAAACACTAACATACTTGAATATCATAACCAATTCAATAGAAATCATTGGTTATTTAAATAAATCAAAACCTCTTAAACAATGAGCTTGTTCAGAACTGTTTAGATCGTTGTGAGTTATTTGCACTTGGCTATTATTCAAATTCTAATGAAGGCTATTGAGCAAAGCAACCATAGGAATTTTGTGGCTCTTGTTAATTACTATTGAACATAGAATTGACCGAAATAAACTTAAAATAATTCATTGAGCATGAAAGATAATAAGTAAGTGAAAACAAAATAATAACCGTTCAAATAAAATTCATTATTAATGGTCTCAAAAGTTACAACACAAAAACATAAACACTAACTATGCCTCGAAGGGCTTACTCGAAATACATGGAAAAGAAAGAAAATAAAATAATGATAGAACCCATTAATGAAGCGCGGATGGAAGAGTGAAGCTTGCTTGGCTTGCCCAACTCCAAGAGAGAGAATGATGAAGTTCAAAAGTGATTAGAATAGATGCCTTGCACCTGGTTATAACCCTCTCAAAAGGTGATCATGAGCGATGAATGAAGCCCCATGCAAAGAGTGTGAATGAGCATGGCAAAAACATGAAGAGTGAATGCAAAGTGCATGATAGATCTGTCCAGAAGATGGTCAATTTGGGAAACGTATATCTCTGAATTGGGCTCTGGTGATATGGAATGAATTGTGGGCCTTGTTCTCTTCTTTCTAACAGTATATAGTATGCATATAGAGAAGGCCCAGATTGTGAGTTATGGCCGAAATACTAAGCCTGTGTCGGCAGGTACGAGTCTTGATTATTATCTCCATCTTGTGCTGCAACATATTTTCTCCAAGCTATGCTTCATAAAAATTGCACCTAAATTCATATAAATATGTCATTAGCAGTATCAACATTCAAGTTGTGATTATCATTCATATAAATAGAATATTAACACATATAATGGTGCAATATCATATATGTATAGGGTATAAAATGTGTATAATTAATGATTTATCAATCTCTTTGAGGAAACGAAGAGGGAGGCCATCTTAGCAACAAATTCAGCAGCAAACATTCTCTCTCGATTGGGGATGAGAGTAGAGAATGGATCGAGCTATCAATCTGATATGCCAATTCAGAAACCAATCACCCTCTCTTTTGCGAAGGTTACTGCAAAACGTCTAACTAAAGATTTTCGTGAGAGGAAAAATAATTGGATCGTGATTAATCACAAGAAGAAAGAGATTAAATCAAACCGATTAAGTATTTTAGATGCCTATCCACAGATCATGCAAGGTTCTTTTGCAGAGAGAATTAGATGCCACAATTGCAATGAACAAGGTCACATAGCAAGTGCTTGCTCTAATCCTCAACCCACACAACCATACACACAAATCAATACAATCTCCCAATCCATGAAAGCACAAATTGTTAGTTGAATGCCCTAGGCTAATATATTTGAGACCTAGATGTATGGATTGTGTTAAACAAACATTGCGTTTATTTAGAGATATTTTATATAATAAATGCGTATTGGTTATTTTATTCTTATTACTAAAATGAACCTTGAATATGATATTCAGCTTTATATCATCAAAGTATGTGACTTTAATAGTAAAACTATAAAGCATTATGAATGATATTCTAAACCGTCCCTGATCATTCATAAGATATTTGTGAGACAAACATACTTTATGAAAAGTTGTAAATGTACATCAGTATGTTAGTTGACCGATGGTCACGTTTTACTGATCATGAATAAGAGTTATTAAGTCATTAACGTAAGTATATGTTGGAGACCATATACTGGATTGACTCACTGTGAGAATACTACATGGTTCATGTCATTAGTTATTCTCAGTAAATAATGTATCTGTAATCCTTAGACTTGAGATTATCTCAGTTTCCTACATGAGAAATTTTATACTTAAATATAATCTAACATCGTCTTTAACCGGACGGTCATAAAGATTATAATTAGGTATATAATGAATTATGCGGTGGAAAGAGTTTAATTAAGATAGGATTTGTTCCTCTCATAAATTGAAAGAGATATCTTTAGGCCTCTTAATGATTTGATTGAAGAAACACACGACCGTGCTCGAGTGAATTAATAAGGAGTTATGAATGTCATCTCATGTTCAATCAAATTCGGTATCAAGAAATATTTATCGACCAACGTGAGGTTGACACATACCATGCCTTATGGACGATATAGATATCGTGTAACAAAGGGATACAATGCATGAACATAAATTAGGTTTGATCGAATCATCTATACTTGCTTAATTTGGGTAATCATGATGTCTTGCTAGAGGCTGCTCATGATTTATAATCCGTTGTGATTATTGCCAACATTAAGTAAACCTACATGGTCACACACAAAGAACAACTATTGAGATGTACACAAAAAAATCATAACTTATGTGATAAGTTATATGAAGAGCTACATAGTCAAGTGACACATCCAATCCTACATCGTATATGATAAGATGTGTTGCATATATGATTACATAGTTACCATGCACATAAGATATGAAACTTATGGACTATATAGGCACAAGAGACACCAAAAAAAAAAACATATTATTTTTGACCAACTTTTGTGAGACAAAAGGAGAGAAAAATCCGAAAATCATTCTTTTGTTATTTCTGTGAGAAATGAAGAACGAATACTAGCATATATCGTTCTTTATCCGTTCAAAGGGGTTGTTCGTGTGGATACCGGTAGAGGACGAAGCGAAGTGCGGCGTCTTTGTGATTCAGATTGAAACTGTGGTTTTGTTTGGAGAATCGGTTTGTTTGGAGAATTAGTTTGCTTGGATAATCGGTTCGTTTGGAGTTCGCTTGGATATCGGTTTGTGAGACCGGTTAGGCGAAACATACAAAGGATTGGTTTGAAAACCGGTTTGGAATTGGGCAAAGAAAAGCGTCAACCAAATTCGCTTTCGATCATCACGGATTAAGCGTAATCCGAAGGTACAAAGTTATGAACTTTTCTTTGATTTAATTGTAATTCATGGATCTTTCTTTTGAGTTTCGAATTTGATTTTGTTTCGTTTTTGTTTTTCCGCTGCGTTATGAATGGTAGAACCCCAACACAAATTACTATACAATTAAAAAGGGGGCTATTAAAACCACCTCAACAAACAATCACAGTCCAATTGCGGGAAACAACCATAGTAATTAGAAAGCTGCCAGCTGCCTTGGCTGAATCTGACTATATTTAGAAGCCTTCTTATCAGCAATTGGTAGATATAAAAGCACAAATTACATTAGTAATTCAATAGAAGAAAAGAAAATGTCGATACAGATTCTGGTAAAAGATCAGGTTTCCATACCGTAGTCTATTTTGTTTACTGATGGAATCTTTACACATAAATCATACATCTTTAAACCAACCCTTCAATGTTGGAGGCCAACGAGAGTTGTGATTCCAATGGAGGAAAATCTGGAAGTAATTGAGGTTCAGAATACTGACATGGATTCCAAAATTGGCCAATCCACATATCCTTCATCACCACCTCATAATTTCTCCACTAATGACCAATTTGAACTGAAAACACCCGGGACTCCAATTGAGGAATTGGTAGTAAATGCTGAAGTCACAGATTCTAAAATTGAGTCCACATATCAGTCCTCAACCCTTCATACCTACACTGCATAAACTCAATTTGAACCTCTTACAACACTAGCTGAGCCGATTCCAACATCAGTATCAAAAGAATCAGCTGACCCTCATTCCAATAAACCCAACAAACCCTCAAAAAAAGAGATTACAACTGAAAGAAGACAGAGTGAAAGACTAAAAGAAAAAGCTTCTGATAATTACATTTGTGCCACAAAAAAAGCCCAAATCATCCAATATCAAGAAATCACACATGGCTGTCAGAAAAAAAGTCACAAGCTTAAGAAACAACTGAACAATACAATACCTTCTCTACCTTATCCAGTAGAATATTCACAACTCAAATTGAAGAAAATATACAATCTGCTTGAATCAGCAGGGATTGTACTAAGTGAAGAGCTGAAAGCTAAAATGAGAGAAGAGGCTAAGAATGAGAATACTGAGGAGGAAGATTGTAGGATTGAGGAAAATAATGTAAATGTTGCTAACTGAACAAACCCTGCAGTAAAGAAAGATAAATAATTAGTAATAATGAAGACAAAACAACTAAAAATAATTTCTTAGAATATTAGAGGGTTAAATCAAAGCAACAAAAAAAAGAAAGTAAAAGACAATTTGTTAGAAGAGAGGCCTGATATAATATGTCTTCAAGAAACTAAAATACAAACTTATTTCCCAACTATCCATATAGAAGTAGTAGGAAGTAAATTAGAAGGGTTTGCTTACCTAAATTCAGGAAGGGGTCCCAGGTGGGATTTTGATAGCTTGGAATAATAACATTTTCAGTTTGATTGTAAGTGGGATGCAAAATTTTTAAGATAACTGGGTGTATGGCCCACAGTCTAATATAGATAAAGAAGTGTTTGTAAAAGAACTCGTGGATTTAAAGAAAATTTACCCATACCTTGGATTCTCCTTGGTGATTTTAACTTTGTAGCAGCTATAAGAGAAAGATCAAGTAATACAGATAGGAACTGGGAAGATTCTCAAAAATTCAGGGGTCTTACTGTAAATTTAAACCTTATCAATCCCACTTTACAAGGGAAAGAATTTACTTGGTCAAGTACCATTGCGAGAGCAAGAATTGATAGGTTTCTTTTGAATATTGAGTGGTCTCAATTGTTTCCAATGTATCAACAAATAGCCTTAACAAATACATGTTCGAATCACATTCCCATTCTTTATCAGGCAACATCAACTTTCCCAAAGCACAATGGCTTTAGGTTTGAAAACAAGTGACTTTTTAGTACTGAAGAAATTTCCATTATTGAAAATCATCTCAAAGAGAACAAATCTCAAACCCTAAAAGAATTCCAATTGATGCTTAAAACATTAAGTGCCAAACTCACAAATTGGAGTAAAAAAAGACGAAGAAAATCATCAAAACATAAAGAAGTATGTAAAAACACAATAAATTGGATTGAAAAGTGTGAAGAAATCAGATCAATTTCTAATTTAGAAAGGTGGTTAAAAAAGATTTTAAAACAAAGATTAAGAGACATAATAATTGAAGAAGAAAATTATTAGAAACAAAGAGCAAAGCACAAATGGATCAAAGAGGGAGATACAAATATTAGTTTTTTTTCATACTTATGCTTCAAAAAGAAAAAATAAATTGATGATCCCAATTCTGAAAATCCTCAATCTGACATTGAGGTGTCAGACCACAAATCTAAGGCTAGAATTCTCTTTAACTTTTTCAAATCCCTGATGGGTACCAGCTCAGACTCTGGTGATGTTTCTATCCCAATGGAACTCATAAATGTATACAAAAATAATAAAATTAATCTTGATGCTTTAAATAACACGTTTCAAATTGAAGAGTTTGATGTAGTAATAAAATCTTGGAAACCTAACAAGTCTCCAGGTCCAGATGGCTATACAGGAGAGTTCTTCAAGAGATTCTGGCCAATTATGAGGGATGAAATTTACCAGGTCAGTGTGACTCACGATGTCACTGAAACTTTGGAGGAATTCTCTCTGTCAAAAATGGTACTTATTCCAATGAAGGACAAGGCATCCATGCAAAGGATTTCAGGCGAATCAACCTGATTTGCAGTTTTCAAAAAACCTTATCAAAATTGCTTGCAAACAAATTGAAAACAATCATTAATCAACTAATACTTCCCAAACAACTAGGTTTTATGGCTGACATGGAGATAGGTGAATGCTTCATTTATGCCAGGGAGTTCACACATACAGCCCAGCATTTACCACAATCAACCCTACTTTTTAAGGCAGACAGCCACAAAACCTTCGACACTGTCTCATGGAGGTTTATTACCAAAATTCTTCAGGCTAGGGGGTTTGAAAGTTAGTGGATACAATGGATTACCCATGATGTTCTTAAGGGGGCCACCAAGGTCTTATTAAATGACAAGCCTCGAAAGAACATACATCTTCAAAGAGGTATAAGGCAGGGGGAGCCCCTGTCACCCTATCTTTTCAATTTAGCCATTGATGTACTGGCTCGAATGACAGAAGAATTGGGGAGATTAAATTATATTGAGAGGTCCATTCCAAATACTCACATTGGTATTTTTTATACAGATGACTCCCTCTTTTTTATCAAACCAACTATGGAGCAAGTCAAAAGATTTAAAACCCTTCTCAATGCATTTAGCAATAGTTCGGGCCTCGAAGTCAACTATGAGAAATCAGAAGGTGTGGTGATCCGTATTCCACTCAAGGAGTTTATGTACTTGCTAAAAAACTTGGCTTCCCTCAAGGTGTTCTGCCTTTTAGGTATCTTGGATACCCACTGCATCACCCAAAACCGACAAAGGATGATTTTAGAGAGTTGATTGGAAATTTAACAAAAGGCTGAAAGGTTGGCAAGGGAAATTGTTGAGTATAAGAGGTAGAGTAATATTGGTAAATGCTATACTATCATCCCTACCCATTTATTATCTTTCTGTTTTCAAATTTCCTCAATGGGTGATTAAAGAGATGGAAAAAATTAGACGGAATTTTATTTGGAAGGGTACGAAAGACAGTAGATTTAATTTGGTGAATTGGGAACAAGTTTGCAAACTTAAAAAAATGGGAGGCCTAGGAGTAATGAACTTATAAATGTTTAATGATTCCATGAATCTAAAATGGACGTGAAGGTATTTTGGAGAGAATAATTGATTGGAGTGAAAAGGGTTAATTGGGGATTTAAATGAAGAAGGATAAATAGAGGGTCTTACTTCTGGAGAGATGTGAGACATCTTCTCCCCTATCTTATACCAAAGCACAACATTCCAACTGCAGAAAAGGAATATTAACCTCTGGAAGTGTGACTGGGGAACGGGGTACCTCTGTCAGAACTTTTCCTCGTTATATTCACATGCAATTACATCTCAGATTTCAATGGCTCAATTCAAATCATTGGAGGATAAGAGTGAAGCCTTCAATTTAATTACTGTAAAAAAAACCCAAACAAGAGTTGTTAGATTTGGAAGAAATAATTGAACAAATATAACTAAATCAAGAAAGAGATAAGATTAAGTGGAATTGGACTGAAAAAAGAGTATTCACAACCAGAAGTGCTTATTTAAATCTAATGAAAGAGGATGCAGAAGTTTCAGAACTAAACTTAATCTGGACAATTAAAATACCTCTTAGAATGCAAATCCACTTATGGATTAGAAGGCAAAAGTAAAAACTCACATTTGACAATCTGCAGAAGAGGGGGATTCCAACTGTTAACAGATGCTCTTTATGTCACAAAGCTCTGGAAACAGTGAACCACTTGAATGGTGAAGGATGTGATTTCATTACAAAGCATTGGAGTCTCTGGAGAAATAACATTAATTGTGAGAATCGATTGCATGATATTAGACAAGCAGTTGACTGGATGTACCAGGGCAAAGTGAATCAATTCTTACGCCAAGTCACAGCTCTATTCTTGTTTGTGACATGGCGAGAAATATGTAGAAGTGTGTATGATGAGTCTTATAAGTGTGATGGAGTTTTGATTTCTGAGATAGAAGACAAATTAGGGTTTATCAGGAAGGTGGAAAGAGATAGAGTTGAGATTAGTGCAGAACTGCTCTGAGAAGGGGAAATTTCAAGAAGAAGAAGAAGAAAGAGAGTACAGTGTATGAGTTGGCAGTAGCTGATTAGAGAAAAGAAGAGACATTCTCTGTCGGGGGAGGCATGACCAAAGTACATTGAACTCAGTGGGCTGAAGTTAGGTTTTAGTGGGCCCAAAATTATATAGATTAGTTTTTTTTCTCTTATTTCATGTTTAGACTAGGTTTTACATCCCTTTTGTACAGAAAAAATGTAAACAAAAGAAACACACATAAAAAGCAATACATACGTTTGTAAAAAAAAGGAAGCCCTCTCCGAATTTTTTCAAAAAAAAAAAAATGGTACTAGCATGTATTGATGGCATATTTTTTTACAAACTTTTTTTTATCAATAGTAAATACATAAGATTTATTAGTCAGATCATTTTACTTGTAAGTATCATGCATTTAAAATTATCTTACTAGAATTTCAGTTCATTGTTTAGCATGATTTTTTTCGGGGCTATACTTGCAGGCTTCAAAGATCAACATATTGCATGAAGAAATTAAGGAGGAACCAAACATGGTGTAGGCTTCAAATTTTCTAATAATTTAGTAGTTTCAATTGTATAGTTGTTGTAATTTTGTATGTTTGTTGTGCTATTGTTGTTTAAAAATACTATAGAAATTTTGATTCACTGAATTTTTAAATAAATAAGGTACAAAAGGTTCAGCCATCATTATCGCTACGAACCGTAATGATAGTGGTGCTTTGTTCATTTTCCACAAGGGAACAAAATTTGATGAACACATCACTAGTTTCATTCTTTTGAATCAAGAAATAAACCCAAGTAAAGCGAGAGTAATCATCTACAATTACAAAACAATACCTTTTACCAGCGAGGCTGGAGACACTCATAGGGCCGCACAGGTCGAGGTGAAGTAGCTCGAGAGGGCGTTTCGTCGAAATTATCATCTTGGACTTAAAACCCGATGACTTGGAGTGATTACCACACTCAAAAGTATCGGATAATCCATTTAGCTTAAGTTTGTGTGATGGCAAACCTGAAATTAGTTCTTTACGGGATAATTTTGAAATCTTGTCCGTGCATACATGGCCCAGTCACCTGTGCCATAGATGCGAACTCGATTCTGAAGAGGTCATACAATAAGTGCCTGGCACAAAAGAATGAAAGTCAAAGAAATAAATGTTACCCTTTCTTTTTCCCATGCAAACTGTAATATGATCTGAATTTCGAATCACATGACAATTCATATTATCGAATTTTACATAATATACTGCATCACATAATTGGCTTATGCTAATTAGGTTATGTTTAAGCCCTACCACAAAATAGACATTCTCCAATGTGCAATTTACCTATGCCAAACGAGCCCACACCAACTATCTTTCCTTTTTGATTCTCGCCAAAAGTGACATCTCCTCTGTTGAAGAGTCCCAAGGTCTTGAACTTACTCTTATCCCAGGTCATATGGCAGGAACAACCACTATCCGAACAGCACTGCTCGGTTTTACATGATGAACTTAGACATATCTACAAGAAAGCATATTAGTTAAAATGAATACGAGTATTTAACTAATATGATTTCCTGCCCATAGCTCCCCCTTAAAAAATATGGCTTAGGTTAAAATAGGGGGAGCTTACCGAAGCGTATAGGTAGACTTCGGTACCTCCAAGCCGGAGGTAGGGCTACTAGTGTTTCTATCTTGCGCATCCAAGCAAATTTTGAAGAATTAGCAGGTTTACGCATTAGACACTCTAGTGAGATATAGCCTATTTTGCAATAAGAGTTGCAAAATGAACAAGTCGGGTTCGAAGTCTCTTCAGTACCTTTCACAAAATGATTTTTATAGTGGTTTGAAAACTTGGCTTTCCTAAGCTTTGATTTAGTCGACTTGGCACTAAAAACATTTGATTTTGAAAAATTGTTTGATTTCACAAAATTGTTTGAGTTTGAAAACCTTTGTTTTTGATGTGCATTAATTTAATGTTTAGGAGCTCGATGTTGTGATTCATTAGGTTGAATCTTCTTCGGGACATGTGTGTCGATTTTTTCGTAAAAATAACCATTAGGACCTCTTTTATAAAGTCTTTCGGTTGTGACACCGCGGTTATTCTCATGAATATGCCGAAAACCATAAAAATAGTGAAACCTATTGTTATTACTAAACCTCTTAGAAGTTTGACTTCGACGACTTTGGCCCTTAGAGTAGTCTCGGTACATCAATGCACTTCCTCTACTCTTCGGTTGATTGAGCTCCATTTTTATTTTATGGTTTTTAGGTCTTGAAGGAGCGCGTTTAGTACCGATCTCTTTCTTGAATCCTAAGCCAGTTTTATCATTTGGTTTTTGCCCTATAAATAATTTGTCTAAATCAAGTTTGCTTGTGATATTGCTGGCGCAAGCAAACTTGAGAGATTTATTTTCACATTTTAAACGTATAACTTCGACTTTTAGATGACTAATTTCGGTTTTTAATTTTTCACAAATACAATTATTTGTCTTCTTGTTTAAGTTTTCGTCGATTGAGTTGTTATGATTATTTAAATTTAATTTTTCAAATTCTTTTATTTTTGGGCACTAATAAGAGACTCCCAAAAGCTTTTTAACTCTTGTTCTAGTTCATCGCGGGTTCTAGGTTCTACATTGTTAATAACTTGATTGGAACTAGGAACCTTTACCTCTTCCAAAACATAATTTACAGTGGAAGAACCGGAGGAAGTCGTGTCGAAGAAGGATATCGCGGGAGAAGTATGGGGTTAAGCTGGAAGCTGTCCTAGTCGAATCATTTCCTGTATCTCTCTTTCGCATACCTCGTCCACATCATCATATGCCAGGAATGCGACATTCGTCATGTCCGATTCGGAGTCGGAGTCCGAACCGAAACCATCAGATGAATCGCTCGACTCGTCTCCCCATAGAACCACCTTGGCGGAATGACTTTTTGACTTCTTTTTCTTGTCCTTTCCTCAGTCATCGTGCCTCTTTTCTCGTCTTTTGTCGTGTCGATCGTCGGACCGCCTTTCACGTCGCTCGCGATGTAGGGTAAAACAATTGTTGATGGCGTGTCTCTTTTTGTTGCACTCGAAGCAGTACCTCTTTTGGTTGTTGCGACGTCAGTTGTCGTTAAACCACTTTTTCTTGGCTTGAAATTGACCGAATTGTCGCACCAAGCATGCTCTTTCATCATCCTCATCAATCGAGCTCGTTGCCAGCATAGCCACCGTTTTTGGTTGGGAGTCAGTTCCCATTTGCCTCACTCAGATTTCGAAATTATGGCAGTAGTTTACGAGTTCTTCTGGCCCAATATCTTTTATTGCTAGCATAGTTTCCAATGAGACTCGAAGTACTTCCCAGCTCGATGACATTGCCCTAATCAATTTTCCTACAACTCAATCATCGGTTAGTTTTTCTCCTTAAGTGGTGAATCCGTTTCGGATATGCGACATACGAGTGTACATATCCTCGATGGGTTCACCTTCGATCATCCGGAAATTATCAAATTGTTGTTCATGAGTTTGGTTCTCTTCATTTGATTATTTCCCTCAAATCTATTTAGGAGAGCCTTCCATATTTCATTAGAATTCTCACAACCATCGATTATTACATAAAAAGTGTTCAAAATATTTGTGAGAATGAGATTCTGTGCCATTATGTCAAGTGTCTTATTGGTTTTAGTGTCCTCGGTATAGGTTGTGGTACTATCTTTTATAAAATCTACGGTAAAACCATTTTTCACTATCTTTCGAAGATCGTGAAGATCAAACGCGTTCATCATGCATCTTTTCCAGACGTTTCAGGTCTTGCCGTCAAGCTTGTCGGGGTACGCGATTTGAAGACGGTTGATCGGAGGGGTCGCCATGAATCGAATACACGTTATTTCAAATTGGAATTTGAAACGGTCGGTGGAACAATTAACTTACAATATGATCTCAATTCAACTCAACAAACAAACACAAGCAACATGCTCAAAACTCCACTAATCTCACTTTAAGATTTAGAGAATTTAACTAGTATTAAAAAGAGAGAATTTTTGCTTTTTATTAATAGAAATCGTGAATGTTTCTCAGAAGGCGGCCACCTCCTTTTAAAGGAGGAAAGAGCAGCTTTCAGAAAAGGAATCCTGCTCAGTTCTGTTGCCAACAAACTGTAAAAATGGAAAGAAATGAAAGCAAGATATTCTCCCAATGGCTAAAAATCTAATGGTCCGTTTCCAACGGAATTGGTCCGTTGCTAACGGACTATACAACACCAATCGAAAGCCGATGTCAGGGAGAAATAATCTTCAATGGGCCAGTTCCGTTGTCAACTCAGTGGTCCGTTGGCAACGAACCACTTCTGTTGTCAACGGAACTAGCCAGAAATAGGCAATTACATATTATACTCTCTTTTCAATAATATTAAACTTCTCACCAAACTAAACCCACACTAAGAGCTAAGAAGCTTGCTCCCACGCCTTGAAATACTCTCTTGAAATCATTTGCATGCGTGACGACTTCTTATTCTTCTAATATAGACAGGATGCTACCGAGACAATTTCCGAGAACTTGATCGTGTGACTATCTAGCTGAAAATATTCTTGCACAAATATATTAGTAGCTCGGAATAGTTTTAAATATCATCAAACTCAGGACCACAAACTCCCCCTTTTGATGGTTTTCAAAACTATTCCGATAATTGAGCAAGTTTAAATTCATTCTCCCCCTTTTTGAAAAACATGCAAAAGGAACACGATCGAGAGGCATGAATAATAAAAATAAATAAAACAATATAAATAAATAAATAGAATAATTAAATAAAAAAATAGAATAAATAAAATAATAAAAATAAACAAACCAATATAAATAATTAAATAAATAAATAGAAAAACAAAATAATATAAATAATTAAATAAATAAATAAGTAGAATAAATAGAATAATAGAATAATAGAATAATAAAAATAAATAAAACAATATAAATAATTAAATAAATAATTAGAATAATAAAAATAAATAAAATAATTATATAAATAGAATAAGTAGAATAATAAAAATAAATAAAACAATATAAATAATTAAATTAAATTAAATAATAAAAATAAATAAATAGAATAATAAAAATTAAGAAACCAATATAAATAATTAAATAAATTAATAGAATAATATAAATAAATTAAATAATATAAATAAATTAAATAATATAATATAATATAATTAAATAAATAAAACTAATAATAAATAAATAAAATATTATAAAGAAATACTTACAATAAAATAACCCTAAAATAAATATAAATAACACTTCATAGGGACTTTTTTAAATAAATAAATACATACATACATACATACAAAACAAACATAGGATTTTTTTAACTTTCCAAAAAAAACTAGAAATAATATATCGAAAAAATATATAAATAAATAATCCTAAACTAGAAAAATAACTAATAAATAAATATATACATAATCTAAACTACAAAAAAAATAAAGACAAAAATAAATATGTAAATAAACTAAACGAGACAAAATATTAAAAAAAGTAAAATAAATTAAATTTATTTTCAATGATCAAATTTCTCCTCCTCCTCCTCCTCCTCCTCCTCCTCCTCTTCCTCTTCGTCTTCTTCTCCTTCTTCTTTTTCTTCTAGCCAAATAAATAAAATCAAACAAATTGGAAACTAATTTTGAACAAATAACTTAGTAAACCTAATTCATACCAATTTCAAATAAATCAAACAAACAATGAAAATTAACTAAACTCAAACTTAACTAAATCCAAACTCAAAAAAAATTAACTACCTTGTAATTTGGCATGCTGCTTACTCCTTCTTCTTCCTTCCCTCTCTTCTCTTCTCCTTTTTTTCTGATTTTTTTCTCTTTTTTTCGCCTACGGTTTGCGTTTTTTTGTTTTTTCGAAAAACGTCGGAATAAATCTGGGAGAGGAAGAGTAATTTTTGGAAATGGCTGTTTCGCCCGGTGGTGGGGCCAAATATGCTTTTTGTAATTTTTTTGGGTTTTGGGCTCGCTTTCTCTGGGCTCATCCCGTTCCGCGAAAAAATTGAAAAAAACATGTTTCGCCTCATCACGGGGCGAAAGATGTATTTTCTCAAAATTTTGGGCTTCCAGCTTGAAAATTTTGAAGAATTTCGGGCTCAGCCTGTTGCCCGAAAAATTGGCCCAAAAGGATGTTTTGCCCCACCGTGGGGCAAACCACCTATTTTTCAAAAGCTAATTCTACCAATTATTTATCACACCAGGAAATATTTCCATGGAATTTTATTTACTTCATTAAATGCAATGGGAATAAAATTGATTTTCAATATAATGAAATATTTCTTTCGTGACACAAATCTTTTGAAATTAATGCTAAAAACCGATAACTTGTAAAAAATATTGTGACTATTGAAACTCCAGTCAAACAACGCACTTTTGAAATGTTTTGCAATTAATTGTGAGTATATCTTCAAAGTGAAGCATATCTTCAGATTTGATTGATCACTCGAATTCGTCTAGTAAGTTCCAGCACCAGTATATATACTGACATAACCTAGGTAAAATTTACTCACTCAAAGAAATTATTTAAAGAAAAAATAGTAGAGCGATTAGTGAAATAACTGGGAGATGGCTGGAAGTTCATCAATTAACTCAGAAATAAATGATCAAGGCACTGCTGGTAATTTTTTGACTATTAATCTTAGTTTTTTTTGTTTATTATACAGGTTGATGTTTTTCCTCATTTTTCCTAATTTGATTTTACTATATCATTGAATAGTTTATGAAATTTTCTTTTTTGTTTGTTGTTGTGCATTCTCCTGTAAAGTAATTTCAATCTACTGATCATATTAATTTGTCAATCTAAAAGTACTGAAAGGCCTAAGAGTTTTGTATTTGTTGTAGATTATTTATGACTAAATATTTATTTGATTCTAATATCTAGCCATTTATAGACCTCTTCTGTTTCTTTAAGTGCGATTTTCATATAATTATAGATTTTCTTGTTCATTCTACAAGTTGCAACTTGAATACTTTTACAGAAGAAACTAGTCATTCAGATTATAACTTTTACCCAAAATTGATTTTGGAATGATAACACTTTTTTCACGAGCTCAAAAATGCAAAATTTGATGACTTTTGCTCAAAAAGGGGATATAAATGTGAATTTTCCGCTCCACACACTCCACAACAAAATGGTGTAGTAGAGCTTAAAAATCACACTCTCATTGAACTTGCACGTACCATGTTAAACGAACATCCCACTCCAAAATACCTTCGGGCTGAGGCAGTTAACACCGCTTGTCATGTCGCGAATCGCGTCAGCCTAAGATCTATTTTGAAAAAGACACCTTATGAATTATGGTACGGTCGCAAGCCAAACATCTCCTACATGAAAGTTTTTGGTTGTATATATTTCATTCTTGATGAATCTAATAAACTTGATAAATTTGATTCAAAATCTAACGAAGGAATTTTTGTTGGTTACTCTAATACAAGTAAAGAATATAGAGTTCATATTAAATCTTCACGGATTATTGTTGAATTCGTGCATTTGCACAAGTGGTGGACTTACGGGAGCTAATCAACCAAATATCATTGAGTTCAATCTTGGTGATCCGACTTTAGACGAACCCGATGTTACCGCCACACAAGACTATCAACCGAATGGGGAAAATTCAACTCAACAAGCTCAAAACCCTATTCGAGTCATCTCACGACCTATTATTCAACCCGAGCGGGAACAACTCTCCTATTAAATTTCAGAAGTATTACGAGAAGTATCCGCACATCCGTTAACAAATGTAGTGGGTGACCCACGAGTAGGAGTTCGAACCTGATCCGGTACGAAAAACCTCGTCGCTTTTTGTGCCTTTCTATCTCAAACCGAGCCCAAATCCTTCAAGAAAGCAAATGGCGACACCGATTCGATTCTCGCCATGGAAGATGAACTGGCCCAATTCGAGCGAAACCATGTTTGGACCCTAGTATCTCGACCCGACAACCGATCCATTATTGGTACTAAATGGGTTTTCCGAAATAAACTCGACAAGCACGGTACTGTGGTGCGAAACAAGGCGAGACTCGTTGCTCATGTTTTCAAGCAAAAACAAGTGGTGGATTTTGAAGAAACATTTGCACCAGTTGCTAGGTTGGAATCCATTAGACTACTCTTAGCATACACATCAATTAAAGAATTCACGCTCTTTCAAATGGATATTAAGAGTGCGTTCCTAAATGGATTCCTCGAAGAAGAAGTTTACATCGAGCAACCTCCCGGTTTCAAGGATACGACCAATCCCGACCATGTGTACAAGTTGAAGAAGGCATTATACGGGTTTAAGCGAGCACCTCGGATTGGTATGGACGGCTTTCAACATTCCTTGCATCTCACGGATTCGAACGAGGGAAGAGCGACATGACACTCTTCACAAAGAAAAGGAAAGATTCAATTTTATTAGTTCAAATTTATGTTGATGACATTATTTTTGGATCTAGTGATGCGGCACTTGCCGAGGATTTTCTGTTTTAATGCGTAGTGAGTTCGAGATGAGCATGATGGGCGAACTCAACATCTTCCTTGGATTGCAAATCAAACTAACCGGTGATGGAATTTTTATCAACCAAGCAAAGTACACGCGTGAATTGTTCAAAAGATTCTGTATGGACCAAGGAAAGACGAGCGATACGCCAATGGTGAAAGACGTAAAACTCGACACCGATGAATCAGGTGAATCTGTAGACATTTTCGGTTATCGAGGTATGATCGGTAGTTTACTTTATTTAACATCTAGTAGACCTGATATTATGTTTGATGTATGTTTATGTGCCCGATTTCAAGCAAATCCCAAAGTTTCATACCTAAATACATTTAAAAAGATTTTTAAATACCTAAAAGAGACAATAAACTTAGGGTTATGGTATGGCCATGATAGTGGTCTGTCACTTTTGGGATATACGGATGCTGACTTTGCAGGTTCTAAAGTGGATCGAAAGAGCACAAGTGGGACATGTCAATTTTTTGGAGGAAATTTGGTCTCGTGGTCGAGTCGAAAATAGAATTCGATCGCGCTTTCATCGGCCGAAGCAGAATATGTCACTGTTAGGAGCTGTTGTGCATAACTACTTTGGTTGAATCAGACTCTAGGTGACTATGGACTCAACTTTTGGAAGGTTCCAATCTTGTGTGACAATACGAGTGCAATTTCTATTGCCAAAAATCCCGTGCAACACACCAAGACGAAACATATCGAGATTCGCTATAATTTTATTCGCGATCACGTCGACAAGGAGGATGTCGAGATATTTCACATTGGAATGGATGATCAAGTCGCGGATATCTTCACGAAACCGTTAGCTTATGCTCAATTCTCAAATATTCGATTAAAACTCGGTATGCTTGAATTCGAAGATTAATTACTCAATTATTATTCATTACGATTCCTTTTGGGCATTTTTAATGAATTCTCCTCAATTTCTTTTAACTGTTATTCATTTTTCTTACCTTATTTTAATTTTTGAAATAAAGTTTATGTACTTTTTAATTTTAAAATAGTTAAATATTTTATAAAAATATTTCTTTTTTTTTTATTTGACGAAAAATTGAGCAAAAATACTAGTAAAAACCCTTGTATCATCCAAACCCGCTTCGGTCTGTTCCTAATGGAACAATTCTGTTCCCAACTGACCCCTTTTGTTCCCAACGGAATGCATGCAAAAACAATGCCCATCCAGAAGCTAATTTCACATAATGGATCTCTCTGTTCTCAACGGAGCCTCAACGGAACATCCGTTAGCAACGGAAGTGGTCCGTTGCCAACGGACTGTGCGAAGTATGATTTCCGGATCTATTTTTTCCAAGAATTCAAATCCTAAATTCTCTTAATAACCGGCGCCTCCTTCCTCTTCTCTCCCAAACTCATAACCTCTCCCATTAAAACACACTTTCAACCTTCTCTCTTCCAAATCTCAAAACTCTAACCTCCAATTTCACCCAAATAACCACCTTCTCCAAGTGTAAATTGTGTTAAAACCGTCGTTGAATTTCACACAATTTAACAAAACAATTTATATTTCCCTATTAATTAATTACGAGTATGAGTGGTAATGAGTTTAGGGGTCGAACACAAGGAGAATGGCCTTGAGGTATTACAATTCTTTTCAAAAGTAGGTCTTGTTTTTGTTCAGATGTTGCAGACTATTTTTAGAAGGTTATTGATGTATTGAAATAAATTCGTACACAAATCCTTTGAAAATTCTTGAATAATATTTTCAAATATCCAAAAGTTGCAAATGATATGTCAATGGAAAATAGAGAATGAGATCTTCACAATGCAAGGTGAATCAATTATCACTTTTGTTCATATTTTTTATGTAATTTTCGTTTTAGTCCTCAATTTTCACAATTAGTCAACAGAGTTATTAAAAAAAATCACAGAAAATCGAAAATTACTTCAAAAATCACCAAAAATTAACAGAAATTAGGAAAGCAAGTTCAGATTACGTGGTACAAATCTCAGATCAAAATGATTGATATTCCAAAAGTTATGGTCAAAACTCAGAACATATGACAGGATTGGACAGAGAATGGTATTAGTTGTCAAAAGAGGGTGAAATTCAAATTTTATCCAAATAACAACTCAATTAAAATTCAGATTAAGAAACTACACTTCAAAATGAATTACTGAGATCTAGATTTTTTATTTATAGGATTTTTCTACTAATTTCTAAAAATTGTAGAAAAACAGTCAGAATCACAAATCAAGAACATGAAATTAAAAAGTCAAGACTTTGCACAGATTTTTTTCTTACAAATTTAACATAAAAGCATTGGGCACATATTATATGAAAGTTGTTCTAAAATATCTAAAGAAACACAAAATATTTTTTTTATGATTTTTTTTGATCAGATCTGAGATCAAACAATTTCTTTACTGAAACTGATAAAAATAAAATGCAGAAAATTGTGTTTTTGAATTAATAGGATAAAAGTAGGGATTTTTAAGGCAATTTGATCAAGAATTGTATCATTAATCACTAAATATTCAGTTTATCAGATTTGGCACAAGTTTGAATTATTTCCAACCAGAAAAATTCAGCAAATAGATCAAAAATTCAGATCAAACACCAATCAACCAACTAGTGTTTGATCTCAATTTTTGAACTAAAAACTTCACTAAATCAAGCAAAAAAACCTCAACCAAGATTCAAGATGATAAAATGGACTAACATGCATGAAAAATTCAGTTCTAAATGACCTAATTAATTCAACCAAATCGATTAAATCAAGAAAAATCCAGATTTAACAGCATATTATGAACAGTACCAAATCAGTCAATTTAATTCAAATTAAAGCAAGATCTCAAACAATTCTATCACAAAAAGCCTATCCCTACAAGATTCTACTCACACATGATAAGATCAACCGAAATTAGGCATGTGTTCATCATGTTCTTTTACAAATTGGATCTTGTGATCTAAAATTGAAGATAAGAGATTAAATGAAAATTGGATCGAACCGAGACGTGGAAGATCAACCAGAAACTTCCTTGAGCCGATTTGAACCTCCAACCGATGCTTGATTCCAGCCGAACCAATCAATTGCCTTTTTCACCCAAATCAACCCGAATTGGTGAATTTCACTCAAACTCGAAAATTGAAGCTCGAAAAGCTCTGAGATTCAGTAATGGAGTTACTGAAGCTTTAAGAAGATGATTGGAGAGTAATGTGTTGAAAGAATTTGGAGAATGGAAGAATGATTTTGATGAATGGGTTGATCGGTCGAATTTATAGAGAGGCTGGTCTGGAGAGTGGGGGACAAACCGAGCGATTCCATTGGCTCAGGCAGATCAAGTGGGGTGTACTGAAGATCTGGACGAAATTTCGTTGAATTCGGTTGAGATTTGATCCGGTTTTGAATCATCGAATTTCCGCTCGTTACGTAATTTCGCGCGAGTCAGTTCAGATGCGATTTGAATCATATTACTGAGACTGACAGTGGGCCCCTTCGTAATAGGTTGCGGTGAACCGGGTCATTATCGCGTGAAACGAGTCGTGATTGCCGTTACCAACATCTGCGGTTTAAACTTTCTTTTTGATTTTACGTGGCGAGACGGGTCGAAACACGCGAAACGAGTCGTCTTCTTGTTCACCATTGGCGCTGAGTTTTGAATTAAATTTCCGGATTTCGTGCGACGAAACGAGCTACAGCTCGCTTGAAACGAGTCACTTTTGTGTGAGCTGATACTGACTCGTTATAACTCATTCTGTTGATCTGGTGTGGCGAACCGGTTTGAATCGCGTGAGACGAGTTATGACTGATGAAACGAGTCATCTTCTTCTTCAGAATTGGCGCTGAACCTCTTCTCTCGATCTCCTGTGGCTTGCGATCGTGTAAGTCGTCCTAAAACAATCCTCTGACAGCCGTGTAAGTTGCGAATTTGGACTTTGGATCGATTTTTCTCTTGGATTTCAGACCCGTTTACCCGTTTCTCATAACCATTGATTAGAGCTCGTGATTCCGTACATTTCACTGTAATTCATCAATCCAGATCTCTTCTCCATCTTCTCACGAATCCACAGAGCTTTGAATGGTCGAAAACCGTTGAGTATATCTCGAGTTTTGCCGTTTTGAATATCATCAGTTCGCTGTTCCGCCATTGCTGACCAGAGTGTGCAAATCGATCTTCTTCTCGCATTTCACACAACGAAATCCAAAACTGTGACTCAGGCTTCGTTCTCAACTTCCTCACGATAATCCTCAACCATTATAGTTCCCCAATCCACCTCGAATCCAGAGAATTTCTCCATTAACCAACTCGGTGTCAGTTTCGCGAAAAATAACCAAAAACTGCTGAACTCGTGAATCAAACTATGATTTTGAGTTGTTTTTCCATCGAATTGAGGCTTCGGAATTCATTGTGAACCTTTACTAAAGCTTAAAGACACAAAAAAGATCATCTTTGCTTGAGAAAAACTGAAATGGTTGATCTAATTCGATTCAGTTCAAAAACTTGACCGTTGGATCATCAGGTTTGAAAAGTTCATTGAGGATTTCGTCGAACAGTTGATTTAACTTCAGATTTCTCACTCGATTTTGCACCATTTGATGAGTTCTTCATACGGATAGAAAGGGCAGGAAGAGAGGAAGAGAATAGAGTTGGTTTTGGCTCGAATGGTGGACTGTAGAAAGCAAGGTTGCTCGAAGAAGCTTTCTCGGAGTCGAGACATGGCTGGTTGCTTTTTGATCGGCGGATTCCGGGCGATCGCCGGCGTTTTCGAGGTGGATAATAATACCAACCGATTCGTCTCGTCGTACTGAATCCAAGGATATGCGGTTTGATCGATTTTAAGCTTGTTTGAAAATTGGTTATTTGGGTAAATTTGTGTAGGGTTTTGGAAGACTTGGTTGGCCGTCTTTGGCCCATGATTTGCAATTTGGGTCTAAATCTTCATCTTACGGCCTTTTCGCCTCGTAAAATAATATAAAAAATGTATTAAGAGGTTCCAAATCATGTTTTATGAATTATAAGTATTTTCTTTATCCATTTAGTGAATTAAGGATGAATTTGAGATGATAAAAACCCTAAAAATGTGTATAAAAATACACATTACAAATTCCACCACACTTAAACCAAGCTTGCCCTCAAGCGTAAATTAAAATCAAGTCTTAGGGTTTTTAGAATCAGTTTAAAGTATTTTGAAAAGAAATTTAGTTATTGCCATGAATGTTATATACTAATATTTGATTATTATAATAATACACGAGGGTCGATGAATATCCATTAATAATTTTAAATTCAAATTTATTTAAAATTCCCCTATCCTTCAAATACGAACCTTTTCCCAAAAAGCAATGCCCTAATTTTGTTTTTGATACTTTCTCCCCCTAATTTTAAAATGGTGAATTTATACAAATTACCCCAAAAGTTCCAACTAACTCAACTTTCTCTTTTATAAACACGTAAAAGTTGGCATGCGATCCACTCATGTTATCGAAAGACAAGCTGTGCTTTGCACGTACAAAAATCCTTCATTTTCTATTGCGGATATGTAAAATTTTTTTTTTTCAAGGGTTTAAAAATAATTTTTCACATTTTTGAATTCTTTTTGTGAAGGGATAACAGGTTACGATTTCGGTCACTTGCTTTTAGTGCGAAAATTAGAGATGGACATACGAGTCATTAGCTATGCCATGAAAGATAGGTTGAGTTAGAAAATTTTTGCGAAACTAGTGGTATTAAAAGTAAGGTTTGATTTTTCAAAAGTTTTAATCACAGCATTACTTTAAAGAAAACGATTTATAATTTCGTTAAAGGGGCAAGTGAAATATTTATGAATTTTCGAAACGCTTAATGGATTTTACATGAATATTATAAATGGAAATGAGATGAAATGTGGCATTCATGACAAAGGTTAAATCCCTTTTGAAGTTTTTTCAAATCTTTTCATCATTTTCCAAAACCCTAAGTATTTTTCAAAAATTGCTTGAGAGGGCTTAGTTTTTAAAAATCGTTTCCATTTTTCAAAACCTGCTTTTCATTTTAAAATCCTCACACACACAAACTTATTACAAACACAAATAAAGAAAATGAGTTGTTTAATTATTTTTGAACTTTTTAAATTTTCCAATTTTTAAGAGTTTTCACATTTTTACAAGAAAACAAAACTTGGTTTTGCACAAAACCACCCCACCACACTTAAACCTTTGTTTGTCCTCAAACAAAAAAGTTAAAAAATGAGAAAATTTGTGGAAATTGGAAAAATTATTGGGGTTTTATGCAAAACCTCCCCCACCACACTTAAACTTTTGTGTAGCAAATGTTTAAGTGTGAAAGAGAAGTTTTGTGAAAATAAGAAAAGAAAAATAACGAAAGGAAAAATACGACCTGACACGACGAGTTGCCTCTCGCCAAGCGCCCTTGTTTTACGTCTTGAGCTCGACGCATTTATGCTTTCATTCTTTCCTTTCCTCGCTTTGTGGCACCGCTTCCAAATTCTGCTCATCGAACCATCTTGTATCATGATTCTCGTAAAAGGCCTTCAAGCGATGACCATTAACCTTGAATTTGATGTCTTCGCCCCTAGAAATTTCAAATAATCCAAATGGCAAGATATGGGTAATTATGTAAGGACCTGTCCATCGGCTCTTCAATTTCCCGGGATGTAATCTCAACCGAGAATTGAATAACAAAACCTTATCGCCAATTTTAAATTCCTTTTTGCGAATAAGTTTGTCGTGAGCGATGGTTAATTTTTCTTTGTAAATACGAGAATTATCATAAGCCTCAATGCGAAGCTCTTCTAATTCTTGAATTTGCAATTTCCGCAATCCCGCATCTTTTGGATAATCTTGATTTACCTTTTTGATTGCCCAAAATGCTTTGTGCTCAATTTCCACCGGTAAGTGACAACTCTTTCCATAAACGAGTTTAAAAGGAGTCATCCCTATCGGTGTTTTGTATGCGGTGCGGTAGGCCCATAGAGCATCCCCAAGCCTCTGACTCCAATCCTTGCGAGAGGGGTTAACCACTTTCTCAAGGATTGATTTTATTTCCCGATTGGATATTTCGGCTTGCCCATTAGTTTGGGGATGATAAGCGGTTGACATGCGGTGTTGTACGTGATAATTTTTCAAAAGAGATTCGAGATACTTATTATTGAAATGCGAACCCCTATCGCTAATGATAGCTTTAGGTACCCCAAAACGCTGAAAGATATTCTTTTTAAGGAATTCAATCACCGTTTTGGAGTTGGCATCCCTTGTTGGTATGGCCTCAACCCATTTTGAAACATAATCAACACACACAAGAATATATAAATACCCATTTGATTGAGGGAAAGGCCCCATGAAGTCTATCCCCCAAACATCGAAAAGCTCAAAAAACAATAAAGCTTTAAGAGGCATTTCGTTTTTGCGGGTTAGATTGCCCGTTTTTTGGCAATTTTCACAACTCTTTACAAAGGAATGAGCATCTTTATAAAGAGTTGGCCAATATAGTCCACTTTGGAGTACCTTATGACTTGTGCGTTGCCCTCCAAAGTGTCCCCCACATTCTAAAGTGTGACAAAAAGAGAGTACCGAATTTATCTCGTGGTCGGGCACGCATTTGCGCACCATTTGATCGGAACAAACCTTGTAGAGGTAGGGGTCTTCCCAGAGGTAATATCGTGAGTCATTTTTTATCTTGTCCTTTTGAGCTCGAGAGAGAGTGTTTGGCAATTCGCGAGTTTCGAGGTAGTTGACGATGTCTGCGTACCAAGGTGCCATGCCATGGATAGTATAGAGTTGCTCGTCGGGAAAGAGTTCGTTGATCGGAATGATATCGCCTTCGTTTGTTGGGAGTCGGCTAAGATGATCGGCCACTAAGTTTTCGGCTCCTTTTTTATCCCGAATCTCCACGTTGAACTCTTGAAGGAGAAGGATCCATCGGAGGAGGCGCGGCTTGCATTCCTTCTTTTTCATTAAGTGCTTGAGCGCAGCATGATCTGAAAATACAACAACTTTTGTCCCGACCAAGTATGATCGGAACTTTTCCAATGCAAAAACAATTGCTAATAATTCTTTTTCCGTTGTTGTGTAATTCCGTTGGGCGTCATCTAAAGTTTTAGAAGCGTAGTAAATTACGTGGGGTACCTTCCCGATGCGCTGCCCCAAAACCGCCCCGACACTTAGATCACTTGCGTCGCACATGATCTCAAAGGGAAGATTCCAATCCGGTGGTTGGATAATGGGCGCTTCGCACGTTTCCCCCTTTAGTTTGTCGAATGCCGCCTTGCACGCATCGTTGAACTCGAATTTGATCTCTTTTTGGAGAAGCCTGCACATTGGTTGTGCGATTTTTGAGAAGTCTTGAATGAAACGCCGATAGAAGCCGGCGTGTCCAAGGAATGAGCGGACATCTTTCACATTACGAGGGTATGGAAGTGTCTTGATAACGTCAATTTTCGCCTTGTCGACTTCCAACCCTTTTTCGAAATTAAATGACCTAAAACAATTCCTTGGCTCACCATAAAGTGGCACTTTTCAAAATTCAAGACAAGATTAGCTTCCACACACTTTTCCATTATTAGGCCCAAATTATGGAGACACTCGTCAAAAGAGTTGCCATAAATGGAAAAGTCATCCATAAACACCTCAATGAATTTAGAAATATATTCGAAAAAAATAGAGATCATACACCTTTGAAATGTACCGGGTGCATTGCACAACCCGAACGGCATCCTTCGATAGGCGAATGTACCAAAGGGACACGTGAATGTTGTCTTCTTTTGGTCGTCGGGGTCGATGGCGATTTGGAAATATCCCGAAAAGCCATCCAAGAAGCAATAGTAAGGTCGTCCTGCTAATCTTTCGAGCATTTGATCGATGAAGGGAAGAGGGAAGTGGTCCTTCTTTGTTGCCGCGTTAAGTTTCCGATAGTCGATACAAACTCGCCATCCGTTCGCACTCGCGTTGGCACCTTCTCTCCTTCGGCATTTTCCACAATCGTGATTCCCGTCTTCTTGGGAACTACATGAATTGGAGATACCCATTCCGAGTCGGCTACCGCGTAAATGATCCCCGCATCGAGAAGCTTGAGAAGCTCCTTTTTCACCACCTCCATCATGACTGGATTTAACCTTCTTTGTGCTTCTCTTGACGGTTTTGATCCCTCCTCCAAAACAATTTTGTGCATACATGTCGAGGGGCTTATACCTGGCATATCGGCCAATGTCCATCCGATTGCCTTCTTGTGTTTTCCAAGAATTTCCACCAATCGGGTTTCCTGAGCAAGAGTTAGGTTCGATGCGATGATAACGGGTAATGTGTTGTTTGGTCCGAGGTATGCGTATTTAAGGTGATCGGGAAGAGGTTTGAGTTCGAGAATAGGAGCTTCCTCGATTGATGGCTTAACGCGTTCTTGCGATATTTGGAGTTCGTTGTGAGGGGAACCCGAAATGAATTTAATTTCTTCATTATGTTCTTGCTCTATTTCTTGCTTCTCTTTTGCTTGGTCGATCTCTCCCCAAACATCCTCAAAAATCGCATTGTATTCCTTCGAGTACTCTTCTTCCAATTGTTCTTCAACCATCCCATCGATCTCATCAATAATGGTTATGCTTGATACATTGTAGTCGTTAGGGTATTTTATAGTGTCAAATATGTTGAAGGTGATTTTCTCGTTGTCGAATTCCATGGACAACGTTCCTGAGTGGCAATCTATGCATGTTCGCGCGGTCCTCAAAAAGGGTCTTCCTAAGAGGATGGCGGATGAGTCGGCATTGTCGCCCATTTCAAGAATGTAGAAGTCGGCTGGGAAAACCAAACCATTCACCTTGACGAGTACATCTTCTGCGACACCGAGGACGGCGGCCGTTGAACGGTCGGCGAGTTGCACCATCACCCTTGTCTCCTTTAGGTCGCCCAAACCCAAGGTCTCGTAAACGGACCTAGGCATTACATTTATGGAGGCTCCCAAGTCGAGCATACACCTCGCGAGTTGTTGAAGACCAATGGTGCACGGAATGGCGAAAACTCCAGGGGTCTTCCTCTTTTTGTGCTACTCGCGTGTTGATGCTCATCACAGAGGGTAGGTTTATCGTCTCGTTCCCCTTTAATTTTCTCTTGTTTGTGCATAGATTCTTGAAGAACTTGGCATATGGAGGATGCATTCGTATAGCATCGATAATTGGAATATTTACCTCCACCTTCTTGAACACCTCCAAAATATCTTTATCGAGTTCATCCTTCCGAGAGTTAACCGCTAGTCTAGTTGGGAATGGTGCGCGCCTCTTTTCCTTTTCTTGCGCGATTTCCCTTTCTTCGTTCTTTCCTTGTTCTTTCTCGTGAATTGGTTTTTCCTCTTTCCTGATTTCTTCTTGTGCCTCGTCTTGTTCTCGCGCGCTTGAACTTGTTTCCCCATCTTGCTTCCTTGTAACCATTAGCTCTTCTTCTTCGTCGTGTGAGCCAACCTCTTTCCCACTTCTTAGGCGTATCGCGTTGATGGGCTTGTATTCCAGCGGTCCCGAACCTTGAGAAGGTAACCGATTGCCCCCTTGTCCTTTCAATACGTTGACTTCACCCGCGATTTGCTTGATTTGCATTTCCAAGTTTTGCATTTGACGCCCTTGCGTAGCTTGGTTTTGGGTAAGTGAGCTTACATCATTCTTGACGGTTCCCAACTCCGTTGTGATGTTTGTGAAATTCCCCGCCATTAATGCCATCATTTTATCAAGCTTTTCATCAAGAGAAGAGGTTTGGGAATTCGATGTGGAGGGTTGAGGAGGTTGTTGATGAGCTTGAGGTTGTTGTGGCGCTTGTGCATTTGGATGAACATACACATTCGGTTTTTGATAAGCTGGATTGTGAGAATTGAGGTGGCGCATCGTCATTCCTCCAACGGAAATTTGGATGTTTCTTCCATGACTCATTGTAGGTTTGCGAGAAAGGTTGGCGTTGGTTTGAATAGTTTCCGATGGCATTGACATCTTCTTGTAGCCTATCGCACTCATCGGTCGCATGACTTGTGTCCCCACAAAACTCGCACTTCTTTGGTTCGATTTTCGCGCCCACGACCTTGAGCATTTGACTAAATCTTGTCTCGAAATTTTGTGTGATTCTTGATTCCATTGCCTTGAGGTCAACCGTACTTGTCATGTTTACTTGACCCATTCTTCCCCGCGTCCTTGGTTTCCTTCGGCCATGGTTTCGATAAGAGCTCGCACTTCCGATGGAGTCATGTTATTGAACGATCCTCCGGCCCGAGCATTGGAGTAATCGTGCATCGAGATCATTCATCCCTTGTAGAAATTGATCGATAAGTGAGGTCTCGTCGAGGTTATGGTTGGGGCATGATGCGCATAATCGCACAAATCGCTCGTAATATTCTTGAAGTGTCTCTCCTCCCCCTTGTTGGATCCCTGTGATTTCCTTGCGGATTTTGGCCGTCAAAGTGCTCGGGTAGTATCGTTTGAGAAAACGCGTTCCTACCTCCTGAAATGTCGTAAAAGGACCTCCTTGCAAGTGGGTTAGCCAATCCCTTGGTGCTTCCCCAAGTGTGTGGGAGAAGAGGATCAATTTGATATTATCCAAGTTATCAGATTTACCAAACAATGCAGTACATTTACGATCTAGATTATCTAAATGTGCATATGGGTTCTCATTTTTATGTCCTTCAAATATGGGTAATACATTTAATATAGATGGACTTAGTTTAAAATTTGGCACAGTTGGTATAACAATATTTCCCGGATTTCGAGGGATTTGATGGTCTAAAAGTTCCCCTAATGTTCTTTCTTGAGCCATTTTATGAGTTTGAGATGATGATGGTTTTGAATGAGAATTAGAATTAAAAAGAGTTTGAGAGTTTAGCCTTGATGATAATGAGTGAATGATTGGAGAGGTTGGAATTCTTTCTTGTGGCTCTTCCACTCGTTGTTGCTCCCAATTTTGTTCTTCTTCCTCTTGAGGCCCTTGGATGAAAGGAGAAGCCTCGTTACGTCCTTTTTGCCTTGAGTAAATTTCTTCTTGCTTGTTTTGTGCCTTATCTTTCTTGACCTTCCTTAGATGTTTGTTGATGTCCTTCTTTACAGGTGTGTGCACTTCGCCTTGCGATCTTGTCTTTCTCATGCACCTTCAAAATTCAAATGAAACAAAAACACTAGACAATTGATGAGAGGTTAGTAATAAACTCAATTAAAGCCGTCTCCCCGGCAACGGCGCCATTTGTAAATTGTGTTAAAACCGTCGTTGAATTTCACACAATTTAACAAAACAATTTATATTTCCCTATTAATTAATTACGAGTATGAGTGGTAATGAGTTTAGGGGTCGAACACAAGGAGAATGGCCTTGAGGTATTACAATTCTTTTCAAAAGTAGGTCTTGTTTTTGTTCAGATGTTGCAGACTATTTTTAGAAGGTTATTGATGTATTGAAATAAATTCGTACACAAATCCTTTGAAAATTCTTGAATAATATTTCCAAATATCCAAAAGTTGCAAATGATATGTCAATGGAAAATAGAGAATGAGATCTTCACAATGCAAGGTGAATCAATTATCACTTTTGTTCATATTTTTTATGTAATTTTCGTTTTAGTCCTCAATTTTCACAATTAGTCAACAGAGTTATTAAAAAAAATCACAGAAAATCGAAAATTACTTCAAAAATCACCAAAAATTAACAGAAATTAGGAAAGCAAGTTCAGATTACGTGGTAAAAATCTCAGATCAAAATGATTGATATTCCAAAAGTTATGGTCAAAACTCAGAACATATGACAGGATTGGACAGAGAATGGTATTAGTTGTCAAAAGAGGGTGAAATTCAAATTTTATCCAAATAACAACTCAATTAAAATTCAGATTAAGAAACTACACTTCAAAATAAATTACTGAGATCTAGATTTTTTATTTATAGGATTTTTCTACTAATTTCTAAAAATTGTAGAAAAACAGTCAGAATCACAAATCAAGAACATGAAATTAAAAAGTCAAGACTTTGCACAGATTTTTTTCTTACAAATTTAACATAAAAGCATTGGGCACATATTATATGAAAGTTGTTCTAAAATATCTAAAGAAACATAAAATATTTTTTTTATGATTTTCTTTGATCAGATCTGAGATCAAACAATTTCTTTACTGAAACTGATAAAAATAAAATGCAGAAAATTGTGTTTTTGAATTAATAGGATAAAAGTAGGGATTTGTAAGGCAATTTGATCAAGAATTGTATCATTAATCACTAAATATTCAGTTTATCAGATTTGGCACAAGTTTGAATTATTTCCAACCAGAAAAATTCAGCAAATAGATCAAAAATTCAGATCAAACACCAATCAACCAACTAGTGTTTGATCTCAATTTTTGAACTAAAAACTTCACTAAATCAAGCAAAAAAACCTCAACCAAGATTCAAGATGATAAAATGGACTAACATGCATGAAAAATTCAGTTCTAAATGACCTAATTAATTCAACCAAATCGATTAAATCAAGAAAAATCCAGATTTAACAGCATATTATGAACAGTACCAAATCAGTCAATTTAATTCAAATTAAAGCAAGATCTCAAACAATTCTATCACAAAAAGCCTATCCCTACAAGATTCTACTCACACATGATAAGATCAACCGAAATTAGGCATGTGTTCATCATGTTCTTTTACAAATTGGATCTTGTGATCTAAAATTGAAGATAAGAGATTAAATGAAAATTGGATCGAACCGAGACGTGGAAGATCAACCAGAAACTTCCTTGAGCCGATTTGAACCTCCAACTGATGCTTGATTCCAGCCGAACCAATCAATTGCCTTTTTCACCCAAATCAACCCGAATTGGTGAATTTCACTCAAACTCGAAAATTGAAGCTCGAAAAGCTCTGAGATTCAGTAATGGAGTTACTGAAGCTTTAAGAAGATGATTGGAGAGTAATGTGTTGAAAGAATTTGGAGAATGGAAGAATGATTTTGATGAATGGGTTGATCGGTCGAATTTATAGAGAGGCTGGTCTGGAGAGTGGGGGACAAACCGAGCGATTCCATTGGCTCAGGCAGATCAAGTGGGGTGTACTGAAGATCTGGACGAAATTTCGTTGAATTCGGTTGAGATTTGATCCGGTTTTGAATCATCGAATTTCCGCTCTGTTCTGTAATTTCGCGCGAGTCAGTTCAGATGCGATTTGAATCATATTACTGAGACTGACAGTGGGCCCCTTCGTAATAGGTTGCGGTGAACCGGGTCATTATCGCGTGAAATGAGTCGTGATTGCCGTTACCAACATCTGCGGTTTAAACTTTCTTTTTGATTTTCTGTGGCGAGACGGGTCGAAACACGCGAAACGAGTCGTCTTCTTGTTCACCATTGGCGCTGAGTTTTGAATTAAATTTCCGGATTTCGTGCGACGAAACGAGCTACAGCTCGCTTGAAACGAGTCACTTTTGTGTGAGCCGATACCGACTCGTTATAACTCATTCTCGTTGATCCGGGTGTGGCGAACCGGTTTGAATCGCGTGAGACGAGTTATGACTGATGAAACGAGTCATCTTCTTCTTCAGAATTGGCGCTGAACCTCTTCTCTCGATCTCCTGTGGCTTGCGATCGTGTAAGTCGTCCTAAAACAATCCTCTGACAGCCGTGTAAGTTGCGAATTTGGACTTTGGATCGATTTTTCTCTTGGATTTCAGACCCGTTTACCCGTTTCTCATAACCATTGATTAGAGCTCGTGATTCCGTACATTTCACTGTAATTCATCAATCCAGATCTCTTCTCCATCTTCTCACGAATCCACAGAGCTTTGAATGGTCGAAAACCGTTGAGTATATCTCGAGTTTTGCCGTTTTGAATATCATCAGTTCGCTGTTCCGCCATTGCTGACCAGAGTGTGCAAATCGATCTTCTTCTCGCATTTCACACAACGAAATCCAAAACTGTGACTCAGGCTTCGTTCTCAACTTCCTCACGATAATCCTCAACCATTATAGTTCCCCAATCCACCTCGAATCCAGAGAATTTCTCCATTAACCAACTCGGTGTCAGTTTCGCGAAAAATAACCAAAAACTGCTGAACTCGTGAATCAAACTATGATTTTGAGTTGTTTTTCCATCGAATTGAGGCTTCGGAATTCATTGTGAACCTTTACTAAAGCTTAAAGACACAAAAAAGATCATCTTTGCTTGAGAAAAACTGAAATGGTTGATCTAATTCGATTCAGTTCAAAAACTTGACCGTTGGATCATCAGGTTTGAAAAGTTCATTGAGGATTTCGTCGAACAGTTGATTTAACTTCAGATTTCTCACTCGATTTTGCACCATTTGATGAGTTCTTCATACGGATAGAAAGGGCAGGAAGAGAGGAAGAGAATAGAGTTGGTTTTGGCTCGAATGGTGGACTGTAGAAAGCAAGGTTGCTCGAAGAAGCTTTCTCAGGTCAGAAACATGGCTGGTTGCTTTTTGGCTGGCGGATTCCGGCGATCGCCGGCGTTTTCGGAGGTGGATAATAATACCAACCGATTCGTCTCGTCGTATCTGAATCCAAGGATATGCAGTTTGATCGATTTTAAGCTTGTTTGAAAATTGGTTATTTGGGTAAATTTGTGTAGGGTTTTGGAAGACTTGGTTGGCCGTCTTTGGCCCATGATTTGCAATTTGGGTCTAAATCTTCATCTTACGGCCTTTTCGCCTGTAAAATAATATAAAAAATATATTAAGAGGTTCCAAATCATGTTTTATGAATTATAAGTATTTTCTTTATCCATTTAGTGAATTAAGGATGAATTTGAGATGATAAAAACCCTAAAAATGTGTATAAAAATACACATTACACCAAGCCCTTCGGCCTCCAAACCTCATCCAATCCTCTCTAAATGCCAAATCTCCACCAAATCCTTACTCAAAATCTTCATACCTCCTATCAACTTTGTGGATTCAAGATTTTTCATTCTGGCCGTGCTACTCACATTTCGTGATGATTCTCTTGCGAGTTCGACCTACTGGCAACTCTCTCTTCAAGGATTCAACAAGGATTTGGTATAACTTCATCTCTCTCTATCAATTTCTCAATACTTCAACCTTACAAATGGCACCAACACCGAAAACGGAAATCAAGACGACGGCGTCCAAACAAAAAAGCACCCTAAAACCCCGAATTGGATTTCAATAACAAGAAAAATACCTTTCTTTTCAAAACATCGGGCGCTTACAATAAATTTCACGACAAATTAAGCGCGAGAAATGCATGCGAGATCTTTCATGCTCTCCGCCACGGGAATTCGCGCAAGATCTATGATTTCGTGATTCAATTTTCGGAATTTTAGAAATTTATCGGGCTTTTGATAATATCCGACCCCGGTTATGAAACCCTAATTCATCTCTTCTATGAAAATGCAATATTTGATGACCAAACCTATCAAGTTACTTCGTGGCTATTCAGGCATCCCGTAATAATAAACATGTCCGAACTTTGCGAGTGGTTCGGTCTTGAGGTCACTCGAGACCAAGAGTGTTTCTATATCCGACGCGCGAATGAATGATTCGGTAGTGAATCGTATGAACAAATGAAGGAATACATGCGTGGCGACCCTCCAAATCACAACTTGACAAATTATGAACCGTGACAACGGATTATTTTTTACTCCATCAATAACATCCTCGCTCCAGTCACGGCTCTTAAAACCAATTTCGAACGATGAAATATTTACCTTCTTCGCCACTTATGGTATAAATCCAAATCAATTAATATTTCTTTCTTAATATACCATCACACGCAATATTTCTCGCAAATTGGAAACCTTCCGTACGGGAATCTTCTTACTT
The DNA here is from genome assembly GCA_024447665.1 of Juncus inflexus. Lineage (NCBI taxonomy): Eukaryota > Viridiplantae > Streptophyta > Magnoliopsida > Poales > Juncaceae > Juncus > Juncus inflexus. Next base: position 4,913,751 of record JAJHPC010000005.1, read on the forward strand.
GGATTTGCAATAAACGAAATATCATGATTTCCCATGCAATTCTAATAAATCCTTTGGAAAAGGTCCCTAACCATGATCTCCTTAATCTTGACCGTTAGACAAACCAATACAATCTTAAGCCTTACACCTGTGATATGGACCCGTATGGTTGTTTCACTCTTAAAGCAAGAAAGGTATATCATTGCTTTCCACCTTTGAACGAACGTGGACAACCCTTGTGTGTAGGATTAGTGCCCTAGGCTAAATATATTTGTGCTAGGAAATGGATTATGTATTAAGACATTATTATTCAATAAAGGTTGTTTCTTATATATCTATGTGTATGTGTTGTGAATGTAAATCTTATATCAACCAAGAATGACACTTCGGATTCACGTCATTAGAAAACGTTATTCTGATAGTAGAACTGTGAACCAACGAATGACATTCTAAATTGTTGCTAGTGATATGTAGGATGTTTATAGAGATAGAAATACTCAAGTAAGAAGCTACATATCCACACTAGTATATTCGCAGGCTGGATGATCATGTTCTGCTGATCATGGACATAGAGATGTCAAGTCTGGAATATAGGTACGTGTTAGAGAACACGTACTGGACTGACCACACTGTGAGAATATGCATCGTATATGTCATTAGTAATTCTCATATGAATAGTGTGCTTATTCCTACGACTTGAGGAACCCATGGATTCCTGTATGTCGAACTGCATACTTTAATATGATCCTACGTCATTCGTAATGGGATGATCATTAGGGTCATCATTAGGTATGCACTGAATCATGACGAGGAATGTCAGTGACCAAGATGGGATTTGTTCCTCTCGTCATGAGGGAGATATCTCTAGGCCCCCTTGATGAACTAAGGCTAAAGAAAATACATGGCCATGCTCAAAATTGATTAACATGTGTTGTTAATATCATTTTGTATTTACTCAGTCTAATTCTCGATCAGGAAAGAGACTTTGATCAAACTCAAGGATGACATACTTCCATGCCTTGTGATCGAGACATATATCATAGAACAAAAAGAATAAGCAAATGTCTAGTTTAATTGATGAGCATTTTATTTAACATGGGTAGCCATGACATCAGTCTGGGGTTACTAGTTTAACTGATAAATCCCGCTCTAATGACATCTAGAATTAGACCCAATATATGGATTTCTTTTTTTGCAAAGTAGCACTTTTTTTAAGAATAATTAATCAGATGGCATTATTTTCAAAATATTTCAGCTGATAGCACTTCCGCTAGACCTTCTGCTGGAGCTAAAGTAGTTCCGCTAGACCCTCCAGCGGAACAAGTTATTTTTGTAATTTTTATTGATCTTGGCCATTTGGCACCCATAAACGCCCTTAATTAAGGACAAAAGCTAGTTCTATCATAGGGTCTGGCGGAACTAGGTAAAATTTATTTTTGGCCCAATTTGGACGGTCCAAAATGATGATTTCATAGGTTCCGCCAGTCCCTCTGATGGAACTTGAGGCATTTTTTCATATTACAATATGACCCAAAAATTTTCAAAAAACATGCTAGTTCCTCTAGTACATCTGGCAGAACTACAAAGATATTACAAGTTCTGCCAGACCCTCTGGTGGAACTACAAAGAAATAACAAGTCCCTCCAGAGGGTCTGGCGGAACTTTAGGCATCGATAAGTCATTAATTATACACATTTTATACCCTATACATATATGTTATTGAACCATTATATGTGTTAACATTCTATTTATATGGATAATAATCATAACTTGAATGTTGATACTACTAATGAGATATTTATGTGATTTCAGGTGCAATTTGGATGGAGCATAGCTTGGAGAAAAGATGTTGGAGCACAAGATGGAGATAATAATCAAGACTCGGACCTGCCGACACAGGCTTAGTATTTCGGTCATAACTCACAATCTGGGCCTTCTCTATATGCATACTATATACTGTTGGAAAGAAGAGAACAAGGCCCACAATTCATTCCATATCACCAGAGCCCAATTCAGAGATATACGTGTCCCAAATTGACCATCTTCTGGACAGATCTATCATGTACTTTGCATTCACTCTTCATGTCTTTGCCATGCTTATTCACACTCTTTGCATGGGGCTTCATTCATCCCTCATGATCACCTTTTGAGAGACATTATAACCAGGTGCAAGGCATCTATTCTATTCACTTTTGAACTTCATCATTCTCTCTCTTGGAGTTGGGCAAGTCAAGCAAGCTTCAATCTTCCATCCGCACTTCATTAATGGGTTCTATCATTATTTTCTTTTCTTTCTTTTCCATGTATTTCGAGTAAGCCCTTCGAGGCATAGTTAGTGTTTATGTTTTTGTGTTGTAACTTTTGAGACCATTAATAATGAATTTCATTTGAATGGTTATTATTTTGTTTTCACTTACTTATTATCTTTCATACTCAATGAATTATTTTAAGTTTATTTCGGTCAATTCTATGTTCAATAGTAATTAACAAGGGCCACAAAATTCCTATGGTTGCTTGCTTAATAGCCTCCATTAGAATTTGAATAATAGCCAAGTGCAAATAACTCACAATAATCTAAACAGTTCTGAACAAGATCATTGTTTAGGAGGTTTTGATTTGTTTAAATAACCAATGATTTCTATTGAATTGGTTATGATATAAGTAGGTTAGTGTTTTTATTTACAAGCTCATCTAAACTAAAACCCTATCTTTTTGTTTGAGTTATTTATCGGTTAGAGCTCATCTTACTGCATTTAAGAGATTAATTCCAAATTCATTATTATAGTTAAGGATAAAGTTACACACAAATTCACTACACAAAACTATGCCTCAATTCACAAAACCACCACATCTCTTGATTTTTACTCTAAGTTTCCTCTTTACTTGTTAATTTCATTTTGTTGCAATCAACCAATCAACAACACCCCCCCCCCCCAATTGTGTGTCTTGTTTTAGGTCTTGTATTTTATTTTATTTACGGTCTTGGTTTCTCTTTATTTTAGTTTTCTATTTTTGTTGAGTCCATTTTCATTAGAGAAGTAATCCTTTCACCTAGTTTAGTCTAAATAGCTCTCTGTGCTTCGACCTCTACTTCCACTGTTTACTGTATTGTAGTTAAGTCTAGGGTTATAAATTTCTTTTGGTAAGTGTAAAATGACTGCGAAAATACCTCTTACCAAAATGGTGCCGTTGCCGGGGAGCTAGCAACGCGACTATTCTAGGTCAATATTCACACTTCTCTTTTGTAGTACGATAGTCTGCATTTGTGTCAGAGTAAACCAAATTCGTTTTACTTTTTGTCAGAAATATCTTTTTAACTTTTTGTCAGAGTCACACTTTCGTTACCTTTGTTATCTTTTTCACTTTTTGTCAGAGTCAGTCATACTATTTATTTTCACTTTGAGTCTGCATTACTTGCATTCACTAATTCTCTCTTTTATACTTGATTCCAGTTCATGAAAGCTACTCATAGTTCTAATCTTCCACTTGCACCACTAGATCCGGAGATCGAGAGAGCACATCCGGTGACACCGAAAACAGCCGAGGAAACCGAAAAGGTGGAGAACTCGGACAATGACAGTGAGCCTCCTACTCCACCAGCTCCTCCTCACGCTACAAGAGGTAACACTACAGTTATGGCTAATTTTGAGGATAGGACCTTGATAGAAACCATGGCAAAAAATGCCCAATCTAGTAGAACCATATCTCGAATTAGGGGAGTTAGTGAGATTAGAGACTGTGATTTGGAGAAACGAGTGAATGGTATGGACGCCAAATTAGATAGCTTGGCTAATATGATGGCGTCATTCATGGGAACCAAAATGGAAGTGAAAGCATGAGGTGTCTGCACTCAGACAGGACACACCACTAATGCGTGCCCAACACTCCACGATGAGGAGAAAGTCACGACCACAGCTTGCGGAATCTTCAAGCTAAACCAACACGGAAATTCAAATGAGGGTCAAAACCATAATTATAATCCCTATTCCAAAACATACAACTGTAGATGGCATGACCACCCAAACTTCAGATGGCGTGACCGAGGACACCAGCCACAACCTCCTCAAAACCATAATCAAAATTCTTCTTCTTCATCACCTCCAATTGACCCTGCTTTGAAAAGTCTTTCTGACATTGTGACCTCCTTGGCCACGTCAACTACTTCTTTTCAGAAGGATACAAAGAGTGCCCTAACACATCTGGGCACCCAAATTGCTCAAATATCCTCTGAATTAAACCAGTTAAAAACTCAGGGGTCCTCACAACTTCCTTCTCAAACTCTCAACCCCCGTGAGAATGCATGTGCTATCACCTTAAGAAGTGGGAAAGAAATAGAAGGGAGTAAAGGAAACATGAAAGGTGAAGGAGAGATTGAAGTAATTAAGCCAGAATCCGAGAAGATGAAAGAAAAGCCCAAGGAAATACCACCTTATAAACCTAGAGTTCCTTTTCCTAGCCGTCTAGCAGTTAACACCAAAAAGGATGAGGTAGAAAGAGATATCTTAGAGGTTTTAAAGAAGGTGGAAGTAAACATTCCATTACTCAAGGCCATTCGTCAAGTCCCTCGCTATGCGAAATTTCTCAAGGACTTGTGTATGAATAAGAGAAAGCTAAATGGCCATGAGAGGGTGACAATGAGTGAGAATGTCTCTGCGGTTATCCATAAGAAGCTTTTAGAGAAGCAAAAAGACCCTGGTATGTTTGCCATTCCTTGCAGTATTGGGCACCATGAATTTGCTCGGTGCATGCTTGATCTTGGGGCATCTATCAATGTCATGCCCTTCTCTATCTATTTTTCTCTCGGTTTAGGACCTTTGAAAAAGACCGGGGTGATCATCCAACTAGCCGATCGTTCTACTGCTGTGCCAGAAGAAGTTATAGAGGATGTCCTTGTTAAGGTCAATGGCCTTGTCTTTCCTGCAGATTTCTATATTCTGCGTATGGATGAGTCTGATAGCTCGCCATGCTCAACACCCATTCTTCTGGGAAGACCCTTCCTTAAAACCGCCCGAACTAAATTGATATGCACAATGAAACTCTTTCTATGGAGTTCGACGGAGAGAACATCTCTTTCAATATCTTTGATGCTATCAAGCATCCTTCTGACGGACATGTCTCTGCTATATCCACCATCGACCCAGTTGATGAGTGCGGCGATAACTTCTTCTCTTTCGAGTTCATCGATCTGCTCGAGATCATTCTTGATCTCTCTCCAGATGAGCAGATCCTTCTTCAGAGTCTATCTGCCTTGGCCATTGGAGAGGCTTCTTCTTCTTCTTCATCTTGTTCTCCCTTGATAAAACCTTCTTTTGAGCCCACCAAACCTTCCATTGTGAGTGCCCCCTCTCTTAACCTAAAACCTCCACCAGCTCATCTCAAGTATGCATACTTGGGTAAAGGAGACACTCTTCCAATGATCATCTCTAGTAGCCTCACAGCTACTCAGGAAGAGAAATTAGTTAATGTTTTGAGGGACCACAAGACTGCTATTGGATGGACCCTGGCTGATATTAAGGGAATCAGCCCCTCTATGTGTATGCATCGGATATTGTTGGAGGATGGGTCTAAACCATCCCGTGAGCCTCATCGTAGGCTGAATCCTCCAATGATGGAAGTGGTCAAGAAAGAAATCATCAAACTCCTTGGTGTAGGAATCATATACCCTATCTCTGATTCACAGTGGGTATCACCAATCCATGTGGTACCCAAGAAAACTAGTATTACGATAATTAAGAATCAGGATGGTGAAAAAGTTCCTACGAGAGCACAAAATGGATGGCGAGTATGCATTGATTACCTCAAATTGAACACTGCCACCTGGAAAGACCATTTCCCCCTTCCCTTCATTGACCAGATGCTTGAGCGTCTTGCTGAGAGCCACCACTACTGCTTCTTAGATGGCTTCTCTGGTTACTTTCAAATAGCCATCGCCCCCGAGGATCAAGAAAAGACCACCTTCACATGCCCTTGTGGCACCTTTGCCTACAGACGCATGCCCTTTGGATTGTGTAACGCACCCGGTACATTTCAAAGATGTATGATGTCCATATTCTCTGATTATGTCACCCGAATTATTGAGGTTTTCATGGATGATTTCACCATCTATGGTGACTCATTCGATGATTGTTTGGGAAACCTAAAGACGATTCTTCAAAGGTGCGTAGAGACTGACCTGGTGCTGAATTATGAGAAATGTCATTTCATGGCAGATCAGGGCATAGTCTTAGACCATGTGGTTTCCTCTAGGGGTCTTGAAGTAGATAAAGCAAAGATCGATGTCATTAGATCCCTTTCGTACCCGATCAATGTGAAGGACATTCGATCATTTCTTTGTCATGCCGGATTTTATTGGCGTTTCATCAAAGATTTCTCAAAAATCGCTTAACCTCTTTGTCTTCTTCTCCAAAAAGAGGCTTCTTTTGAGATTAATGAGAAGTGCAAAGCGGCATTCGACCTTCTCAAGGAGAAATTATGTTCTGCCTCCATCACTAAAGCTCCAGATTGGAATCTGCCTTTCGAGATCATGTGCGATGATAGGGCAGTTGGAGCTGTTCTTGGGCAGCGGGATGGGCGAGAACCCCATATTATCTCTTATGCCTCCAGGACCTTCGACGATACTGAGTGCAACTATACAACTACCGAAAAAGAGCTGCTAGCCATTGTTTTTGCACTGGAGAAATTTAGGTCCTACCTCTTAGGGGCTAAGGTGATTATATACTCCAACCATGCCACGTTGAGGCATCTTTTCAAGAAGAAGGAATCCAAGCCGAGACTTCTTCGTTGGATATTGTTGCTCCAGGAGTTCAACTTGGAGATTAGAGATAAACGAGGATCAGAGAATCTAGTTGCAGATCACCTTAGCCGCCTTCCTATGAGTATTAAGGAGGGTACCCCAATATCGGAGTTTTTTCCTGAAGAATATCTCTATGCCGTGCAAAGCTATACACCATGGTATGCTGATATAGTGAATTACCTGGTGGCTAAAGACCTACCAGAGGATCTTACACATGCACAGGCTGATCGAATCCGGTATGATTCCCGATTTTACATTTGGGATGAGCCTTACCTCTTTCGGATTTGCGCGGATCAAATTATTCGGAGATGTATACCAAATAATGAGGTCAGATCCGTGCTTGAGTTTTGACACTCTTTGGAGTGTGGAGGACACTTTGGCACAAATCGGACAGCTCATAAGGTCCTTGAGTGTGGTTTCTTCTGGCCACACTACATAAGGATGCTTACTTCTTCGTGAAGTCATGTGAGCGATGCCAGAGAACGGGAGGACTAACCAAGAGAGACAAGATGCCGATGAAGTATATTCTTGCATGTGAGGTCTTTGAAGTGTGGGGTATCGACTTTATGGGACCTTTTCCTCCCTCATACGGTTTTGAGTATATCCTCATGGCAGTCGACTATGTCTCCAAGTGGGTTGAGGTCAAGGCCACAAAACGGACAGATGCAAAAATGGTTGTGGATTTTGTGAAGGACCAGATCATTAGTAGGTTTGGGGTCCCGAGAGTCATCATCAGTGATAGAGGAACCCATTTCTGCAACCGGAGTTTTGAGGCGTTAATGAAATAATACCATATCACACATAAAACCTCGACAGTTACCACCCCCAAACCAATGGCCAAGCAGAGCTTTTGAATAGGGAGATCAAAGGCGTTTTGGAGAAAGTGGTGAACCCCACCAGGAAAGACTGGAGTCCTCGGTTGAATGACGCACTCTGGGCTTATAGGACTGCGTTCAAGTTCCCTATAGGCATGTCCCCTTATCGGCTAGTCTATGGAAAGGCTTGTCATCTTCCGGCTGAACTCGAACACAAAGCCTATTCGGCCATCAAGAAGTGCCATCTAGACTACCCAAAGGATGCACTCAACCGGAAGCTACAAATCCAACAGTTAGAGGAGATCCGAAATGATGTGTATGAGAACTCCCGAATCTTCAAGGAGAAGACCAAGATGTATCACGACAAGAAGCTTGCCCATAAGGATTTCAAAGTGGGTGACAAGGTGTTGTTGTTTAACTCAAGACTCAAATTACACCCGGGCAAGCTACAAAGTAGGTGGATAGGGCCCTTTCTTGTGACCAAATTGTTCGATTATGGCGCAGCAGAACTTCATTGTCTGGATTCAGGGAAGGTGTTCAAGGTCAACGGGCACCGGCTGAAGCAGTTTCATGAGAGTTTTGATGCGAGTTGGATTGACATTCACGAGTTCGGAGAGCCAGCATCCACTGCTTGAGGAGATGGAAACGTTGGGCCAATGACGTTAAAGAGAGCCGCTACTGGGAGGCCACCCTGCGAATAAAGGTTGTGTTTTTCTTTGTTTATTTTCTTTTTCTTGCATTGCATCACTACTTTGTGCTTAGCTTTACTCGGGGACGAGTAAAAGTTTAACTTTGGGGTGGAGTCTTTATTGCAGGTCAAGTAGTAAAAAAATAATAATAAAAAAATTAAAATAAAAAATAATAAAAACCCATTTTTAAGCCTCAAATTAAAAAAAAATACCCAATTAAAAAAAATCAAAAGGATTGAGAGGGAACTGTAACTTGTATTGAATAATGTGGTGGAACTTGTTTGGACTCAAAACGATCATATAGACCAGTTCAAGAAGAATTGAGGTCGTTGGTTTAGGGATCTTTTGTCACTGGTGAACTCGATTTGTTGTTTGAGTGACAATAATTTAGGAATTTGCGTGAGAAATTATGTGAGGACTTACCATTGGACCGTGACCCGGAACTCAAGTTTGTCTAAAATATAATATTCATAATAACCCACTGTATCACCTCGTATATATATATATATATATATAAATAATATCTAGGTCTATTAGCTTCTAAAGTCATTTTGTTGCTTGGTTTTGGAGAAGGAGGATTGGGCATTATATAAGAAGATAGGGGACGGGAAGTAGAGGTTAGTATCAGAAGTTGAGGACTTATGTGTAGGAGATGAGCTTTGTGCACCGAGTGTATTCGTGAAGAGATGCATCTTAGAGACAAATTTATGAGGGTAGACTCTCGGGTAAACTCTATTTTTGACACAAAGGCAAGTTAGGACCCCATAATCCTCATAGATTTGAGTCAAAATCTTTCAACAAAAAATAAATAAATAAATAAAAATAATCAAATAAAAAGATTGCATGACTCAAACTTGTTCCCCCTGTACGTGGCCTAAACCCTAGTTTACCCGATTTGTGAGAACGAGTGGATTCCAGTCATACATCTCAGGCCAGCAGTTAGTTTGACACATTTTGGGCCAAATGACTGAAGGTTCTAGGAGGTATGCACATTAGGCGGTTCATTATTCCAAGCAGATAGAGGTATATGCGATATCTTTTGGAAGAGTAGAGGTATGAGTTTAGAAAACCAAGTGACAACTTGACCGAAAGTGGCGAAGTAGACAAGCTAACAAATTATGTAGTGTGTGTGTGTGCGTATATATATATATATATATATATATATATATATATATATATATATATATATATATATATATATATATATATTATCCATCATATTCCATCATATTCAACCAAACATAACTTGAGAACTTCCCTCACGACCAAGGTAGGAAATCACGATTCATTTGGGAACTGAGAGTTATTATGAGAGACACTCCACATATTCCTTATTCATATTCCACTCTACAAAAAGAGAGTGAGTGCGAGTTTCACCAAAGTGCATGGAATCTTACACAAGGGATCAAAGATCATTATTGGCTGGTATATAAGTGAAGAGCGAGTCAAAATATGGGACCCACCTTACCAATGCAAGTTACAATGTTTGCTCGAGGACGATCAAATGTTTAAGTGTGCGGTGATTTGATAAGTCATTAATTATACACATTTTATACCCTATACATATATGATATTGAACCATTATATGTGTTAACATTCTATTTATATGGATAATAATCACAACTTGAATGTTGATACTAATAATGAGATATTTATGTGATTTCAGGTGCAATTTGGACGGAGCATAGCTTGGAGAAAAGATGTTGGAGCACGAGATGGAGATAATAATCAAGACTCTGACCTGCCGACACAGGCTTAGTATTTCGGCCATAACTCACAATCTGGGCCTTCTCTATATGCATACTATATACTGCTGGAAAGAAGAGAACAAGGCACACAATTCATTCCATATCACCAGAGCCCAATTCAGAGATATACGTGTCCCAAATTGACCATCTTCTGGACAGATCTATCATGCACTTTTCATTCACTCTTCATGTTTTTGCCATGCTCATTCACACTCTTTGCATGGGGCTTCATTCATCCCTCATGATCACCTTTTGAGAGACATTATAACCAGGTGCAAGACATCTATTATATTCACTTTTGAACTTCATCATTCTCTCTCTTGGAGTTGGGCAAGTCAAGCAAGCTTCAATCTTCCATCCGCACTTCATTAATGGGTTCTATCATTATTTTCTTTTCTTTCTTTTCCATGTATTTCGAGTAAGCCCTTCGAGGCATAGTTAGTGTTTATGTTTTTGTGTTGTAACTTTTGAGACCATTAATAATGAATTTCATTTGAACGGTTATTATTTTGTTTTCACTTACTTATTATCTTTCATGCTCAATGAATTATTTTAAGTTTATTTCGGTCAATTCTATGTTCAATAGTAATTAACAAGGGCCACAAAATTCCTTTGTGCAAAATAACTCACAACAATCTAAACAGTTCTAAACAAGCTCATTGTTTAGGAGGTTTTGATTTGTTTAAATAACCAATGATTTCTATTGAATTGGTTATGATATTCAAGTAGGTTAGTGTTTTTATTTACGAGCTCATCTAAACTAAAACCCTATCTTTTTGTTTGAGTTATTTATCGGTTAGAGCTCATCTGACTGCATTTAAGAGATTAATTCCAAATTCGTTATTATAGTCAAAGATAAAGTTACACACAAATTAACTACACAAAACTATGCCTCAATTCACAAAACCACCACATCTCTTGATTTTTACTCTAAGTTTCCTCTTTACTTGTTACTTTCATTTTGTTGCAATCAACCAATCAACAATCCCCCCATTGTGTGTCTTGTTTTAGGTCTTGTGTTTTGTTTTATTTACGGTGTTGGTTTCTCTTTATTTTAGTTTTCTATTTTTGTTGAGTTCATTTTCATTAGAGAAGTAATCTTTTCACCTAATTTAGTCTAAATAGCTCTCTGTGGTTCAACCCCTACTTCCACTGTCTAACTGTATTGTAGTTAAGTCTAGGGTTATAAATTTCTTTTGGTAAGTGTAAAACGACTGCAAAAATACCTCTTATCAGGCATTTTTTCAAATTACAATCTAACCCAAAAAATAAAAAAATGAGCTAGTTCCGCCAGACCCTCTGGTAGTACTATAAAGAAATAACAAGTTCCGCCAGAGTGTCTGGCCGAACTTGAGGCATTTTTTTGAATTTACCCACTGACTTGAATCTGGACCCAAAAAAATTAAAAAATAGGTTACTTCCGCCATAGGGTCTGTCGGAACTGGACACTTCGTTCTTTTAAACCCTCATTTAAACCCGTCCGTCCCTCATTCAAATCCTATCCGTCCGTTCAAAAAAATGAACAAATTTGGGGGCGAAATTTTAGCGATTTCTTGAGAAAAATAAAGGAGAAAAAGGGAGAAATTAAAGGAAAAGAAGAAGCAGTTAGGAAGAAGAAGAAATATGTAAGTTATTTTATTTGATTGTGAGTTTTGTTTAGTTATTTTTGTTGATGTGGTTGAATTGAAATTGGTGTGAAATTGGTTTGGGTTGAGTGAAATAAGTGCGAAATAGGTTTGGATTCAGTGAGATTAGTTTGAAATTGGTTTAAATAGGTTGATAGTATTGAAATTTGTTTGAATTTTTGTTGATTTGAAGAAGAAGAAGAAGACGAAGACGAAATTTTTTCATCAAATTTATTGGCTATGAGAAAATTTTGTAATTAATTTTTATTACTTACTTATTTTAAAAAAATATATAATATAAATTTATTTAGTAATATATTTATTAATAGTAATTCTTCGAGATGGATTTTTAATATATACAATTTTTTGTATTAAAAAAAAGAATGAAGGAATTTGTTTATTTTTGTGTTAAATAGTTTGTTTATTTAGTTATCTAATTATATATTGTTTAGTTTTTATTTATATAGGGATATTTTTCTCAATTTTATTCGGTATGAAAATATTTAGTAATTATTTTTTATTATAGTTATTTTAAGAAAAAATAACTAAATAAACAAACTATTAAAAGAGAATTGAACTCAACCGAGAGTTGGAGAACTAGCCAGTAGCTCCCTTGAGTCGATTCCAACCTCCAATTGATTCTTGATTCAAGCTAGAATCAACTGATACGAATTTTACCCCAATCAACCCCAAATTGCTCGATTACACTCAAAAACGAAAATTATAGCTCAAAAAGCTTTGAGACCCAACAATGGTGGTTCTAGAAGAAGAAGAAGTAGAAGAAGAAGAAGAAGAATGGAAAGTGGTGTGTATGTACAATGGAGTGGGAGAATGAGTGATTTTCAGTTTGGGCTTTTTAGGTGCCTTATATAGAGAGAAAAAGGCTTGAGAAGGTGAAACTTTGTTTGATTGGATCCGAAACTTGAGAGGCAACACTGGAATTTTCGTTGAAAAGAAACTATGGTTCAAATTTGAGAAATTTTCATTGAAAAATGAGGGAGATATTTGGATTTGATGTTACTGAAATTTTTCCTCTATTTTTGGCGGAAAAAGCTTCAGATGCAGACCTGAATCATGTTTGAATGTTTGTTACGAGTGGTCCCCCCACTTTTCGATTAGGTGTAGCAACACGAGTCATAGATTAATGTAGTGAGACATATTTTGGCTTATTTTGGCACTAGAATCAGATTTCAATCTGAACTTCATTTTTTTTTTTTGTTTCTTTTCCCGTTTGGGTTAAAACAATCATCCTAAGCTTGCAATTCACAGCCTCTTAGTAAAAAATTTCAACTCGGATCTGTTCTCCTTGTTCTCACGAATCCACATGACTTTGAATAGTGCGATTTCATTGAGTAATGCTCAAGATATTTCACTTTGAACACCTACAGCTCAGTATTTTTCCAGTTTCGACCAGCAGTAATAATTCGAACTCAAACTCATTTTATGATCAACGATACTCAAAACGTTCAGTTGAAAATCTTCCTTACTTCCTCACGATACTACATGAACTTCAATGGATGAAAATGATCAAGTAAAACTCGAGTTATGCTCGAAAAACCGAGCTTCAGGCACCGTTTCAGCTCGAATTGAGTTACTTCAGCAAAAACAGAATTCAAGTTCATTGAACACTTACTTCAAACTCGATTATCTCACTCATTTCTTCATCATATTTGGTGTTCTTGGTATTCATGAAAAGAGGAAAGATAGGAGAAGAAAATACAGTATGTTTTTCATGAAAAGGAGGTTTGTGGAGTGAGTTATGGACTTGAAAAGTTTCAACTCGAATTGTGTTATTTCAGCAAAAATAGAATTCAATTTCATTGAACACTTATTTCAAACTCGATTATCTCACTCAATTCTTCATAACTTTTTGAGTTCTTTATATGGTTGGAAAGAGGGGAGTAAGGTGAAGAGAATGGTATTAGAATTATAGAAAATACAGATATGTGCCGAAAATGGTGAGCTCGAAAAAACTGCAACTCAAAATTGGTGATTTTTAGGCTGAACAGTAGGTTTTGGCATTTTCTAGCGAATTTCGGCAGTTCCAGGTCATGAGACCATATAAGCAGGTTTGTCTCGTCGAAATGAGTTGAATGATGGAGAGTTTTATCGGTTTTGAGCACTTTGAAAAAATAACAATTTGGAGAAGATGAGTGTTTCACTGCAGGTTTGACTTCTCTAGGTTTTGACCATATTTTGAATTGGCAATTCTGAGAGTTCTAGAAGGTTTCTGATCGCGAGACTTATACCGTTGGATTCGTCTCCTTGAGCTCTTCGTTTTGGTATACCGTTTGACCCTTTTCAGTAAAGTTAACTTTTGGTCAACTCGGCGACTTTTGGCCTTTGACTTGGTTTTACTTGGTTGTCGAATTGTTGTAAATGTTTGGGTGAATGTTTGCAGGGCTTTTGAAGGTTTTGTTTAGCCATCTTTGGCCCACCATCTTTGGCCCACCAATTCTTTTTCCTTATATCAGCAGCCGCCCGATATCTCACGTGATAATAATTTAGCTTGTAAAATGTCGCCTCCACAATGGCCGTAACAGGTAGTTTTCTTATACCTTTCAAAACAAAATTCATCACTTCAGCATCATTGTTAGTTGGTATGCCCCATCGATAACCTTCCGTATCGTACGAAATTGCAAAATTTGATTTATTTACCTACAGTAACCAATTGGTCGCTGAACTATCTTTTTTTTTTCTATTTTTTCCCATATCATATTAACTTTATATTTATTGTGCGCACATACTAATCCTTGAATCATTGGAACCACTGTTTAATCAGTTACAGTGGTATTGAAATTTGCTTGAAGATGCCGCATGCAATAACGATGATAACCATAAGGTGGCTGCCACCTTCTCCCTCTCAGTGCACTAATTATACCAGCATGCCTATCCGAAATAATACAATACATATTTTCTTCTCTGAGAACATCATACAAACAATTAAAAAATCACCCCATGTCTCATTCTTCTCCCTATCAACTAAAGCAAAAGCTAAAGGAAATAGCTGACCATTTGTGTCGGTAGCACCGTCAGTAATGTTCCTTGGTATTTTTCGGATAGAAATATTTCATCTATTGTTATGACGGGCTTGCAAAACTGAAAATCATAGAGTGATGGGCCAAATGCCAAAAAAAAACCTTCGAACTCCAACTCACCATCACTATTTGAGGCACCAGTTTTAAATGTATACATAGTACCAAATTTGTTGATGTTATTGCCGCCATCAACTCAGGAAGAAAATTATGAGCTCTCTCCAACCCCCATAAGAATCGAAACACGTGTTGTTTTGCATGCCAAGTCTTCCAATACGATATGGTATATTCAAACTTCAATTTAACGGCTTCTTTTATGGTTACGAATTTAACATCTAAATCCGCTCTAACGATATCTAGAATTAGCCCCCCCAATAAGCGCACTCGTTAACTGTTTGTGGTATTTTCTAGGTGTTTGGTTAAAACATATGTGTGATTGCCTAAATATTTTAATCTCCCATAAATTTTTTTTTTTATTAATCGAAGTGTTCCTCCGACTACATCCTTTAGTACCTTCATCTTTAAGCTTGTATATCACAATGTATCTCGCTTTATTTGAGTGATCTACTTCTATTTCTCGGTGATACTTGACAATTTATGCTCTTACAGCCGATTGTAGTTCTGATTTCATTTCAAATGTACGTCCCTTATACAATATTTCATTTTCACTCACATTCATACCATATAGGACATAATTTCTCGCATATTCCCACATTGAACTATCTTCGAATTCTGCCGCTGGCGCATCACCGAAAGTACCTACACTAACCATCTCACCCTCTTACGTATATATAAATCTCCCTTTCTTCATCGCCATCTCCATAAATTTCTTCCTCATCCTCTGACTCTATTTTTAGTTCCTCATCTAATTCATTTTCATCATCATCTATTTTGGGAAGTACATTATTGCTCACATGTACCATATCAAAGGTCGCAAACGGGTCCTCATCCTCATTTTCATTATTTATTTCATTTTCTACGGGTTCTAATATCTCATTTTCGTCTGCATTTGGAATTATATTTGATCTACTACTAGTTCCTATCTAATATTATTTATTTTGGACGCGATCAACATATATTTCTAATTCCTCCATCCCAACTCTTATGATGCGCTATGCAAAATTAACCAATTGTGTATTATTCATAATTTTCACTAACCTATAATACCAAATGCCTTTCTTAAGGGAAGGAAATCGACCTCGGATTAAAAGAATATCACTATACGACCAACCGAGATTCTCATAAATTTCGTTACACAGTTGGTCATAATCACAATTTACGGTTGTACTTTCTGGAATATAAGCCGATTCCTCCAGGTCGTAATTGCATCCGTTCAGTAGATTTACAATAAGACCATCATAATATACAAGAATTGGAGAGTTTTGTGCCATTTTCTTCTTATTTGTAATAATATTTCAACAAATTAACAACAAATCTATGATAAAATCAATTAATTTTTTAATTTTTGAAAAATTCTATAATAGAATACCTATAAAGAACTCAAAAAGTGATGAAGAATTGAGTGAGATAATCGAGTTTGAAATAAGTGTTCAATGAAATTGAATTCTGTTTTTGCTGAAATAACACAATTCGAGTTAAAACTTTTCAAGTCCATAACTCACTCCACAGACCTCCTTTCCATGAAAAACATACTGTATTTTCTTCTCCTATCTTTCCTCTTTTCATGAATACCAAGAACACCAAATATGATGAAGAAATGAGTGAGATAATCGAGTTTGAAGTAAGTGTTCAATGAACTTGAATTCTGTTTTTGCTGAAGTAACTCAATTCGAGCTGAAACGGTGCTGAAGCTCGGTTTTCTCAATTCGAGCTGAAACGGTGCTGAAGCTCGGTTTTTCGAGCATAACTCGAGTTTTACTTGATCATTTTCATCCATTGAAGTTCATGTAGTATCGTGAGGAAGTAAGGAAGATTTTCAACTGAACGTTTTGAGTATCGTTGATCATAAAATGAGTTTGAGTTCGAATTATTACTGCTGGTCGAAACTGGAAAAATACTGAGCTGTAGGTGTTCAAAGTGAAATATCTTGAGCATTACTCAACGAAATCGCACTATTCAAAGTCCTGTGGATTCGTGAGAACAAGGAGAACAGATCCGAGTTGAAATTTTTTACTAAGAGGCTGTGAATTGCAAGCTTAGGATGATTGTTTTAACCCAAACGGGAAAAGAAACAAAAAATAAAAAAAAAATGAAGTTCAGATTGAAATCTGATTCTAGCGCCAAAATAAGCCAAAATATGTCTCACTACATTAATCTATGACTCGTGTTGCTACACCTAATCGAAAAGTGGGGGGACCACTCGTAACAAACATTCAAACATGATTCAGGTCTGCATCTGAAGCTTTTTCCGCCAAAAATAGAGGAAAAATTTCAGTAACATCAAATCCAAATATCTCCCTCATTTTTCAACGAAAATTTCTCAAATTTGAACCATAGTTTCTTTTCATCATGTTGGGAAATCCATAGCCATGTACGTTACATGCGCAGCGGAACCTATGGATTTAACCCGCCCTAGGATCTTCGTTAAGGGAATAAAAGTACGAGATTAGCCATTAAAATTTATACCTTGAATCTCTCTGATCCGCGAGACAAGGAACGGATGTAGGTCTGAACTTCTCCGACTCGCAACCGTCTCCTTCCCGAAGCTCGGCTCGCCAAGCTCCTTCCTAATGCTCGGCTCGAAGAACTCCTTCTTGAAGCTCGGCTCGAGAGATGGCTTCTTCTCCTAGGGATGAAGATAGATCGCTCGCAAGTTCTCAAAGTAGAGAACCTCTACTCGTATCCACGCAAACTTCACTCGAACGGAATAACCGGACTTGGCTAAACAAGTCCTGAAATACTTTCCGAATATCTCTCAAAACTCTCTCTCTCTTTTCTGTGTAAAGACGGCATCTTAGGCTTCTGAGTTGTGTGTCAAATCGAGAGATCTTGCCCTTCTATTTATACTAGAGAGAGAGGCGAACAATTGCTTAGTTACCATAACTAAAACCCTAATCTGCGCCTATTCCGTTGCCAACGGAACTATTCCGTTGCCAACGGAATAGGTATTTCCATAACGAAATATTTGGCAGCTAAGGTTATTACAGTTTCCATATATATTCCGTTGGGAACGGAACTTTTCCGTTGCCAACGGAATGGCACTATTTTGATCAATCAATTATCCAATAATCGATTATTTCGTTCACCAATTAATACATCATATGTATAACTGTTTTGAGACATATTCATCCCGTACGAATGGAATTCATTGTGTGACCGTGTAGGTTCCATTTAATGCTAGCAACGATCTTCTAAAGATCGTAAGTCATGAGTAACCTCTAGACTGATGTCATGACTACCCATGTTATATGAAATGATCAGCGATCGTAAACCTATCTGAACAGACATTTGCTTATTCCTTTTATTCTACGATATATGTCTTGATCACAAGGCACGGTAATATGTCATCCTTGAGTTTGATCAAAGTCTCTTTCCTGATCGAGAATTAGACTGAATAAATACAAAATGATATTAACAACACATGTTAATCCATTTTGAGCATGGCCATGCATTTCCTTCAGTCCTAGTTCATCAGGGGGCCCAGAGATATCTCCCTCATGATGAGAGGAACAAATCCCATCTTAGTCACTCACATCCCTCGTCAAGATTCAGTGCATACCTAACGATGACCCTAATGATCATCCTGTTACGGATGACGTAAAATCATATTAAAGTATGCATTTCCTCATACAGGAATCCATGGTGACCTCAGGTCGTAGGAACAAGCACACTATTTATATGAGAATCCCTAATGACATATACCATACATATTCTCATAGTGTGGTCAGTCCAGTACGTGTTCTCTAACACGTACCTATATTCCAGACTTGACATCTCTATGTCCATGATCAACAGAACATGATCATCCAGCCTGCGAATATACTAGTGTGGATATGTAGCTTCTTACTTGACGTATGTCTATCTCTATAAACATCCTACATATCACTAGGGACAGTTTAGAATGTCATTCGTTGGTTCACAGTTCTACTATCAGAATCACGTATTCTGATGACGTGAACCAGAAGTGTCATTCTTGGTTGATATAAGAAATATATATTCACAACCCATACAACATCCACCCCTTGTCGGCCTAATTCTCAACCTGGCCTTTTTCAACAATCCATCTTGGGCCCGACTCCAACTCAACAACTTTTTGAAGCTCTTGCCACACAATTTATCAACACTCATTTTTCTAATAATCGGGGAACCAATAATAATCGAGATGATGATGATAATAATAATAATAATAATAATAATAATAATAATAATAATAATAATAATAATAATAATAATAATAATAATAATAATAATAATAATAATAATAATAATAATAATAATCATCTCAAAAAAGGTGTGATGTCAGATCTGAAAAATTCCTGGCCACACTGCTGATATCTATTGTTGGCGCAACAACAACCAACCGCAAGCCAACACGATCTACACTCCACCAGTGGTTACCGACGGATGGTATCTCAACTCAAGTGCCACTAATCACATGACCTCTCACATCGGCAATCTTAACTCACATACTCCATATCTTGGCACCGATCAAATTCGTGTCGGGAATGGAGAAGGTTTGAAAATTAAAAATCTTGGTCAAACTTATTTTGATTCTTCTACACGTGACTTGAAAATTAATAATATCTTACATGTCCCTCTAATAACCAAAAATCTAATAAGTATTTCTCAATTCACAAAAGATAATCTAGTTATTACTGAATTTACTCCATCTTCTTGTCTTATTAAGGACCTAGTAACTAGAACCCCTATACTCAAGGCTTCCTTGGATTATCGACAAGCAAATTTCAGCCTTCTTTGGACGCAAGATCCCAGCTGAAGTTTGGCACCAACGCTTAGGCCATACATCATCTAGTGTTATGAAGAATTTAATTTCACAAAATAAACTTAGTGTGTCCTCTAATAAAATGTCTTTGTGTGATACTTGTTGTGTTGGAAAAATGCATAAATTGTGCTTTAAACATTCGGACATTCGTTCTCGTGAACCTTTACAATTAGTAAATTTTGATGTATGTGGGCCTTCTCCAGTTACTTCAAACTCTAGTGTCCGTTACTTTTGTAATTTTTATTGATGATTTTTCGCGTTTTACTTGGATATATTTCTTCTCCTCTAATTTACAGGTTCCACAGATCTTGGCCCTCTTCAAAGAAAGAGTTGAAAACCTTCTCTCTCGATCAATCAAGACGCTTCAAACGGATGGCGGTACTGAGTTTCTACCAATTCAATGCATGTTTCCCTCCAACACACACATCACCTCCTTCCCACAGCAGAACGAATGTGCTGAACGAAAACACCGTCACATCATTGATCTCTCCCTATCCACTATGGCTTTTGCTTCCATTACACAAATCCTTTTGGGATGATATCTTGTATAGTATTGTCCACCTCATCAACAACATTCCAAACATAAACTCTCCAAAATCCTCTCCATACCATATCCTTTTTCAAAAAGAACCTGATTATTCACTCTTTCGAATTCTTGGGTGCCAATGTTTTCACAACACCAGGCCACACAACTCTCACAAACTCAAACTCCACTCCATGCCGTGTGTCTTTCTTGGTTACTCTCCTTCTCACAAGGGCTACAAATGTCTTCATCTCCCCACAAACTGATTACACATTAGTCGGCATGTTATGTTTGATGAAACCCATTTTTCTTTTCAACATCTCTCGACAAACCCGTCATCATCCACTCCTCATACATCTCAACACACTACTCTCTCTTTCTTCTTGAAAACAACGTTCCCATCATAACACCATCTTCCAACAACAACCCACCACCCTCTTCCGCATCCTTTATTCCCGAACCACAACCACCCACTCATCCCATGGTCAGTCGAACACGTGATCACACTCGCAAAGTCAAGAAACACACTGACTTTATCGCCTACACCTCCACGAAACATCCCATCTTTACATCTCTACTTCCTGACAAAATTGAACCTACTTGCTTCACAAACGCAAACAAACACCCCAAATGGCAAACTGTAATGGAAGAAGAATTTAATACACTTCTTCAAAATAATACATGGACCATAGTACCACCCAACTCCACTCAAAATCTTGTCGGGTGTAAATGGGTATTTAAAATCAAGAAAAACTCTAATGGCTCTATCCAACACTACAAAGCTCTTCTTGTTGCCAAAGGATACCACCAAGAAGAAGGCATCGACTATACTGAAACATTCAGTCCCGTTGTTAAACCCACAACAATTCGTATTCTTCTTACCGTTGCCTTTCTCATTCGTCGCATATTCGGCAACTCGACGTAAATGATGTTAGTAGTATGCCCTAGGCCAATATATTTGAGACCTAGATGTATGGATTGTGTTAAACAAACATTGTGTTTATTTAGAGATATTTTATATAATAAATGAGTATTGGTTATTTTATTCTTATTACTAAAATGAACCTTGAATATGATATTCAGCTTTATATCATCAAAGTATGTGACTTTGATAGTAAAACTATAAAGTATTATGAATGATATTCTAAACCGTCCCTGATCATTCATAGGATGTTTGTGAGACAAACATACTTTATGATAAGCTATAAATGGACATCAGTATGTTAGTTGACTGATGGTCACGTTTTATTGATCATGAATAAGAGTTATTAAGTCATTAACATAAGTATATGTTAGAGACCATATACTGGATTGACCCACCTTGAGAATACTATATGGTTCGTGTCATTAGTTATTCTCAGTAAAGAATGTATCTATAATCCTTAGACTTGAGATTATCTCAGTTTCCTACATGAGAAATTTCATACTTTAATATAATCTAACATCGTCTTTAACCGGGCGGTAATAAAAATTATAATTAGGTATATAATGAATTATGCGGAGGAAAGAGTTTAATTATGATAGAATTTGTTCCTCTCATAAATTAAGAGAGATATCTTTAGGCCTCTTGATGATTTGATTGAAGAAACGCACGGCCCTGCTCAAGTGAATTAATAATGAGTTATTAATGTCATTTCATGTTCAATCAAATTCGGTGTCAAGAAATATTTATCGACCAACGTAAGGTTGACACAAACCATGCCATATGGACGATTGTAATGTGTATTTTTATACACATTTTTAGGGTTTTTATCATCTCAAATTCATTCTTAATTCACCTAAATGTATGAAAAATACTTATAATTCATAAAACATGATTTGGAACCTCTTAATACATTTTTATATTATTTTACAGGCGAAAAGGCCGTAAGATGAAGATTTTGACCCAAATTGCAAATCATGGGCCAAAGATGGCCAACCAAGTCTACCAAAACCCTACACAAATTCACCCAAATAACCGATTTTCAAACAAGCTCAAAATCGATCAAACTGCATATCCTTGGATTCAGCACGACAAGACGAATCGGCTGGTATTATTCTCCACCTCTGAGAACGCCGGCGATCGCCGGAATCCGCCAGCCAAAAGCAACCAGCCATGTTTCTGACCTGAAAAGCTTCTTCGAGCAACCTTGCTTTCTACAGTCCACCATTCGAGCCAAAACCAACTCTATTCTCTTCCTCTCTTCCTGCCCTTTCTATCCGTATGAAGAACTCATCAAATGGTGCAAAATCGAGTGAGAAATCTGAAGTTAAATCAACTGTTCGACGAAATCCTCAATGAACTTTTGAAGAACTGATGAACCAACGGTCGAGTTTCGAACAATAGATGAATTCGATCAACCATTTCAGTTTTTCTCAAGCAAAGATGATTCTTTTTGTGTTTTAAAGCTTTAGTAAAGGCTCACAATGAATTCCGAAGCCTCAATTCGATGGAAAAAAACTCAAAATCATAGTTTGATTCACGAGTTCGGCGTTTTTTGGTTATTTTTCGCGAAACTGACACCGAGTTGGTTAATGGAGAAATTCTCTGGATTCGAGGCGGATTGGGGAACTATAATGGTTGTGGATCATCGTGAGGAAGTTGAGAACGAAGCCTGAGTCACAGTTTTGGATTTCGTTGTGTGAAATGCGAGAAAAAGATCGATTTGCACACTCTGGTCAGCAATGGCGGAACCGCGAACCGATGATACGCAAAACAACAAAACTCGAGTTTTACTCAACGGTTTTCAACCATTCAAAGCCCTGTAGATTCGTGAGAAGATGGAGAAGAGATCTGGGTTGATGAATTACAGCGAAATGTACAGAATCACAAGTTCTAATCGATGGTTGTAAGAAACGGGTAAACGGGTCCGAAATCCAAGAGAAAAATCGATCCAAAATCCAAATTCGCAACTTACACGGCTGTCAGAAGATTGTTTTAGGACGAGCACACGAGCGCAAGCCACAGGAGATCGAGAGAAGAAATTCAGCGCTAATTCTGAAGAAGAAGATGACTCGTTTCATCAGTTATGACTCGTTTCACGCGATTCAAACCGGTTCGCCACACCAGATCAGTGGAACGAGTTAAAACGAGTCAGTACCCAGCTCACACAAAAGTGACTCGTTTCAAGCGAGCTGCAGCTCGTTTCGTCACATGAAATCCGGAGAATTAATTCAAAACTCAGCGCCAAAAGTGTGAATAAGAAGACGACTCGTTTCACGCGATAATGACCCGGTTCGCCACAGGAAATCAAAATGACAGTTTAAAAACTCAGAGATTAATAACAGAAATAGCGACTCATTTCACGCGATAATGACCCGTTTCACCACAACTTATTCTGAAGGGACCCACTGTCAGTCTCAGTAATGCGATTCAAATCGTATCTGAACTGAATTCATTCGCGCGAATAAACATATGAAATTTGCGATGATTCAAAACCGTTCAATTCTCAACCAAATTCAACGAAATTTCGTTCGGATCTTCAGTACACCCCACTTGATCTGCCTGAGCCAATGGAATCGCTCGGTTTGTTCCCCACTCTCCAGACCAGCCTCTCTATAAATTTAACCGATCAACCCATTCATGAGAATCATCCTTCCATTCTCCAAATTCTTTCAACACATTACTCTCCAATCATCTTCTTTAAGCTTCGGTAACTCCATTACTGAATCTCAGAGCTTTTCGAGCTTCAATTTTCGAGTTTGAGTGAAATTCACCAATTCGGGCTGATTTTGGTGAAAAAGGCAATTGATCGGTTCCGGCTGGAATCAAGCATCAGTTGGAGGTTCAAATCGGCTCAAGGAAGTTTCTGGTTGATCTTCTACGTCTCGGTTCGATCCAATTTTCATTTAATCTCTTGTATTCAATTTTAGATCACAAGATCCAATTTGTAAAAGAACATGATGAACACATGCCTAATTTCGGTTGATCTTATCATGTGTGAGTAGAATCTTGTAGGGATAGGCCTTTTGGTGATAGAATTGTTTGAAATCTTGTTTTAATTTGAATTAAATTGACTGATTTGGTTACTATTCATAATGTCTTTATTAAATCTGGATTTTTCTTGATTTAATCGATTTGGTTGAATTAATTAGGTCATTTAGAACTGAATTTTTCATGCATGTTAGTCCATTTTATCAACTTGAATCTTGGTTAAGGTTTTTGCTTGATTTAGTGAAGTTTTTAGTTCAAAAATTGAGATTAAACACTAGTTGGTTGATTGGTGTTTGATCTGAAATTTTGATCTATTTGCTGAGTTTTTCTGGTTGGAAATAATTCAAACTTGTGCCAAATCTGATAAACTGAATATTTAGTGATTAATGATACAATTCTTGATCAAATTGCCTTAAAAATACCTACTTTTATCCTATTAATTCAAAAATACATTTTTTCGCATTTTATTTCGTCGCCTTCAGGTAAAAAATTGTTTGACTTCAGATCTGATCAAAGAAAATTAAAAAAAATATATTTTGTGTTTCTTTAGATATTTTAGAACAACTTTCATATAATATGTGCCCAATGGTTTTATGTTAAATTTGTAAGAAAAAAATCTGTGCAAAGTTTTGACTTTTTAATTTCATGTTCTTGATTTTTGATTCTGTCTGTTTTTCTACGATTTTTAGAAATTAGTAAAAAAATCCTATAAATATAAAATTTAGGTCTCAGTAAATCATGTTGAAGTGTAGCTTCTAGATCTGAATTTTAATTGAATTGTTGTTTGGATAAAATTTGAATTCTACCCCTTTTTGGCAACATATACCATTCTCTGTCTAATTCCATCATATGTTTTGAGTTTTGACCATAACTGTTGAAAGATCAATCTTTTTGATCTGAGATTTTTACCACATAATCTGAACTTGTTTTCCTAATTTCTGTTAATTTTTGGTGATTTTTGAAGTAATTTTCGATTTTCTGTGATTTTTTGAATAACTCTGTTGACTGTTGTGAAAAGTGTGGACTAAAACGAAAATTACATAAAAAAATATGAACAAAAGTGATAATTGATTCACCTTGCATTGTGAAGATCTCATTCTCTATTTTCCATTGACATATCATTTGCAACTTTTGGATATTTGGAATTATTATTAAAGAATTTTCAAAGGATTTGTGTACGAATTTACTTCAATATATCAATAACCTTCTAAAAATAGTCTGCAACATCTGAACAAAAACAAGACCTACTTTTGAAAAGAATTGTAATATCTCAAGGCCATTCTCCTTGTGTTCGACCCCTAAACTCATTACCACTCATACTCGTAATTGATTAATAGGGAAATATAAATTGTTTTGTTAAATTGTGTAAAATTCAACGACGGTTTTACCGCGATTTACAAATGGCGCCGTTGCCGGGGAGACGGCTTTAATTGAGTTATTACTAACCTCTAATCAATTGTCTAGTATTTTTTTTTTTCATTTAAATTTGAAGGTGCATGAGAAAGACAAGATCGCAAGGCGAAGTGCACACACCTGTAAAGAAGGACATTAACAAACATCTAAGAAAGGTCAAGAAAGACAAGGCACAAAGCAAGCAAGAAGAAAATTACTCAAGGCAAAAAGGACGTAACGAGGCTTCTCCTTCCATTCAAGGGCCTCAAGAAGAAGAAGAACAAAATTGGGAGCAACAACAAGTGGAAGAGCCACAAGAAAGAGCTCCAACCTCTCCACTTATTCACTCATTATCATCCAAGCTAAACTCTCAAACTCTTTTTAGTTCTAATTCTAATTCAATACCATCATCATCTCAAATTCATAAAATGGCTCAAGAAAGAACATTAGGGGAACTTTTAGACCATCAAATCCCTCGAAATCCTGGAAATATTGTTATACCAACTGTGCCCAATTTTAAACTAAGTCCGTCTATATTAAATGTATTACCCATATTTGAAGGACATAAAAATGAGAACCCATATGCACATTTAGATAACCTAGATCGTAAATGCACAGCATTATTTGGTAAATCTGATAACTTAGATAATATCAAATTGATCCTCTTCTCCCACACACTTGGGGAAGCACCAAGGGATTGGCTAACCCACTTGCAAGGAGGTCCTTTTACAACATTTCAGGAGGTAGGTACGCGTTTTCTCAAACGATACTACCCGAGCACATTGATGGCCAAAATCCGCAAGGAAATCACAGGGATCCAACAAGGAGGAGGGGAGACACTTCAAGAATATTACGAGCGATTTGTGCGTTTATGCACATCATGCCCCAACCATAACATCGACGAGACCTGACTTATCGACCAATTTCTACAAGGGATGAACAATCTCGATGCGCGATTACTCCAATGCTCGGCTGGAGGATCGTTCAATAACATGACCCCATCAGAAGTACGAGCTCTTATCGAAACCATGGCCGAAGGAAACCAAGGACGCGGGGGAAGAATGGGTCAAGTGAACATGACAAGTGCGGTTGACCTCAAGGCAATGGAATCAAGAATCACACAAAACTTCGAGACAAGATTTAGTCAAATGCTCAAGGCTGTGGGCGCGAAGATCGAACCAAAGAAGTGCGAGTTTTGTGGGGATACAAATCATGCGACCGATGAATGCGATAGGCTACAAGAAGATGTCAATGCCATCGGAAGCTATTCAAACCAACGCCAACCTTTCTCGCAAACCTACAATGAGTCGTGGAAGAAACACCCAAATTTCCGTTGGAAGAATGATGATGCGCCACCTCAATTCTCACAATCCAATTACCAAAAACCGAATGTGTATGTTCATCCAAATTTCATCCAAATGCACAAGCGCCACAACAACCTCAAGCTCATCAACAACCTCCTCAACCCTCAACATCGAATCCCCAAACCTCTTCTCTTGACGAAAAGCTTGATAAAATGATGGCATTAATGGCGGGGAATTTCACAAACATCACGACTGAGTTGGGAACCGTCAAGAATGATGTAAGCTCACTTACCCAAAACCAAGCTACGCAAGGGCGTCAAATGCAAAACTTGGAAATGCAAATCAAGCAAATCGCGGGGGGAAGTCAATTTATTGAAAGGACAAGGGGGTAATCGGTTGCCTTCTCAAGGTTCGGGACCACTGGAGTATAAACCCATCAACGCGATACGCCTAAGAAGTGGGAGAGAGATTGGCTCACACGATGAAGAAGAGGAGTTAATGGTTCCAAGGAAGCAAGATGAGACAACGAGCTCAAGCGCATGTAAACAAGATGAGGCACAAGAAGAAATCAGGAAAGAGGAAGAGCCAATTCAAGAGAAAGAACAAGAAAAGAAAATCGCACAAGAAAAGGAAAGGAAGCGCGCACCATTCCCAACTCGACTAGCGGTTAACTCTCGGAAGGATGAGCTCGATAAAGATATTTTGGAGGTGTTCAAGAAGGTGGAGGTAAACATTCCAATTATCGATGCTATCCGAATGCATCCCCCATATGCCAAGTTCTTCAAGAATCTATGCACAAATAAGAGAAAATTAAAGGGGAACGAGACGATAAACCTACCCTCTGTGATGAGCATCAACACGCGAGTAGCACAAAAGGAGAAAGACCCTGGAGTTTTTGCTATTCCGTGCACCATTGGTCTTCAACAACTCGCGAGGTGCATGCTCGACTTAGGAGCCTCCATAAATGTAATGCCTAGGTCCGTTTACGAGACCTTGGGTTTGGGCGACCTAAAGGACACAAGGGTGATGGTGCAACTCGCCGACCGTTCGACGGCCGCCGTCCTCGGTGTCGCGGAGGATGTACTCGTCAAGGTGAATGGTTTGGTTTTCCCAGCCGACTTCTACATTCTTGAAATGGGCGACAACGCCGATTCATCCGCCATTCTCTTAGGAACGATGTCCATGGAATTCGACAACGAGAAAATCACCTTCAACATATTTGACACCATCAAGTACCCGAACGATTACAATGTATCGAGCATAACCATTATTGACGAGATCGATGAGATGGCTGAAGAACACTTGGAAGAAGAGTACTCCAAGGAATACGATGCGATTTTTGAGGATGTTTGGGGAGAGATCGACCAAGCAAATGAGAAGCAAGAAATAGAGCAAGAACATAATGAAGAAATAAAATTCATTTCGAATTCCCCTCACGAAGAACTCCAAATATCACAAGAACGCATTAAGCCATCAATCGAGGAGGCTCCTACTCTCGAACTCAAACCTCTTCCCGATCACCTCAAATACGCATACCTCGGGCCAAACAACACACTATCTGTCATTATCGCATCGAACCTAACTCTTGACCAGGAAAACCTATTGGTGGAAACTCTTGGAAAATACAAGAAGGCAATCGGATGGACATTGGCCGATATGCCAGGTATAAGCCCCTCGACATGTATGCACAAAATTGTCTTGGAGGAGGGATCAAAACCGTCAAGAGAAGCACAAAGAAGGTTAAATCCAGTGATGATGGAGGTGGTGAAAAAGGAGCTCCTCAAGCTTCTAGACGCGGGAATTATATACGCGGTGGCCGATTCGGAATGGGTATCTCCAATCCATGTAGTTCCCAAGAAGACGGGAATCACGATTGTGGAAAATGCCGAAGGAGAGAAGGTACCAACACGAGTGCAAAACGGATGGAGAGTTTGTATCGACTATCGAAAACTTAACGCGGCAACAAAGAAGGACCACTTCCCTCTTCCCTTCATCAATCAAATGCTCGAAAGATTAGCAGGGCGGCCTTACTATTGCTTCTTGGATGGTTATTCGGGATATTTTCAAATCGCCATCGACCCCGACGACCAAAAGAAGACAACATTCACGTGTCCCTTTGGTACATTCGCCTATCGAAGGATGCCGTTCGGGTTGTGCAACGCACCTGGTACATTTCAAAGGTGCATGATCTCTATTTTTTCTGAATTTTAATATTTCTAAATTCATTGAGGTGTTTATGGATGACTTTTCCATTTATGGCAACTCTTTTGACGAGTGTCTTCATAATTTGGGCCTAATAATGGAAAAGTGTGTGGAAGCTAATCTTGTCTTGAATTTTGAGAAGTGCCACTTTATGGTGAGCCAAGGAATTGTTTTAGGGCATTTAATATCAGAAAAAGGCCTGGAGGTCGACAAGGCAAAGATTGACGTAATAAAGACGCTTCCATATCCTCGCAATGTGAAAGACGTACGCTCTTTTCTCGGCCATGCGGGTTTCTATAGGCGATTCATTCGAGATTTCTTCAAGATCGCGCAACCCATATGTCGCCTTCTCCAAAAAGAAGTAAAATTCGAGTTCAATGACGCGTGCAAGGAGGCATTCAACATCTTGAAAGAAAAATTGTACGAGGCTCCAATCATCAAGTCTCCCGACTGGAATCTTCCTTTCGAAATCATGTGTGACGCTAGCGACTTGTGCGTTGGTGCCGTCTTGGGCCAACGCGTTGGTAAGGATTCTCATGTAATTTAGTATGCCTCTAGGACCCTAGACGAAGCCCAAAGAAATTACACCACAACTGAAAAAGAATTATTAGCAATTGTTTTTGCATTGGAGAAGTTCCGATCATATTTCGTCGGGACAAAAGTTGTTGTATTCTCAGATCATGCTGCGCTCAAGCACTTAATGAAAAAGAAGGAATGCAAGCCGCGCCTCCTCCGATGGATCCTTCTCCTTCAAGAGTTTAACGTGGAGATTCGGGATAAAAAAGGAGCCGAAAACTTGGTGGCCGATCATCTTAGCCGACTCCCAACAAACGAAGGCGATATCATTCCGATCAACGAACTCTTTCCCAACGAGCAACTCTATACTATCCATGGCATGGCACCTTGGTACGCCGACATCGTCAACTACCTCGAAACTCGCGAATTGCCAAACACTCTCTCTCGAGCTCAAAAGGACAAAATAGAAAATGACTCACGCTATTACTTCTGGGAAGACCCCTACCTCTACAAAATTTGTTCCAATCAAATGGTGCGAAAATGCGTGCCCAACCACGAGATAATTTCGGTACTCTCTTTTTGTCACACTTTAGAATGTGGGGGACACTTTGGAGGGCGACACACAAGTCATAAGGTACTCCAAAGTGGATTATATTGGCCAACTCTTTATAAAGATGCTCATTCCTTTGTAAAGAGTTGTGAAAATTGCCAAAAAACGGGCAATCTAACCCGCAAAAACGAAATGCCTCTTAAAGCTTTATTGTTTTTTGAGCTTTTCGATGTTTGGGGGATAGATTTCATGGGCCCCTTTCCTCAATCAAATGGGTATTTATATATTCTTGTGTGTGTTGATTATGTTTCAAAATGGGTTGAGGCCATACCAACAAGGGATGCCAACTCCAAAACGGTGATTGAATTCCTTAAAAAGAATATTTTTCAGCGTTTTGGGGTGCCTAAAGCTATCATTAGCGATAGGGGTTCGCATTTCAATAATAAGTATCTCGAATCCCTTTTGAAAAATTATCATGTACAACACCGCATGTCAACCGCTTATCATCCCCAAACTAATGGGCAAGCCGAAATATCCAATCGGGAAATAAAATCAATCCTTGAGAAAGTGGTTAATCCCTCTCGCAAGGATTGGAGTCAGAGGCTTGGGGATGCTTTATGGGCCTACCGCACCGCATACAAAACACCGATAGGGATGACTCCTTTTAAACTCGTTTATGGGAAGAGTTGTCACCTACCGGTGGAAATTGAGCACAAATCATTTTGGGCAATCAAAAAGGTAAATCAAGATTACCCAAAAGATGTGGGGTTGCGGAAATTGCAAATTCAAGAATTAGAAGAGCTTCGCATTGAGACTTATGATAATTCTCGAATTTACAAAGAAAAACTAACCATCGCTCACGACAAACTTATTCGCAAAAAGGAATTTAAAATTGGCGATAAGGTCTTGTTATTCAATTCTCGGTTGAGATTATATCCCGGGAAGTTGAAGAGCCGATGGACAGGCCCTTACATAATTACACATATTTTGCCATTTGGAGTATTTGAAATTTCTAGGGGAGAAGACATCAAATTCAAGGTTAATGGTCATCGCTTGAAGGCTTTTTACGAGAATCATGATACAAGGTGGTTCGATGAGCATAATTTAGAAGCGGTGCCACAAAGCGAGGGAAGGAAAGAATGAAAGCATAAATGCGTCGAGCTCAAGACGTAAAACAAGGGCGCTTGACGAGAGGCAACTCGTCGTGTCAGGTCGTATTTTTCCTTCCTTTATTTTTCTTCTTTTTACGAAACTCTCTTTCACACTTAAACAATTGCTACGCAAAAGTTTAAGTGTGGTGGGGGAGGTTTTGCATAAAACCCCAATAATTTTTCCAATTTCCACAAATTTTCTCATTTTTGAACTTTTTGTTTGAGGACAAACAAAGGTTTAAATGTGGTGGGGTGGTTTTGTGCAAAACCAAGTTTTGTTTTCTTGTAAAAATGTGAAAATTCATAAAAATTAAAAATTTTCAATAACAAAAACAAAAAAAGATCATAAATATAATAAAAATTTTAACTTTTTACTTGTTTTTCTTTCATTTTGTTTTGTTATTTTTGTACATAAAAGTTTGTGTGATTTAAAGAAAAGCAAGAGAACTATTAATGAAAAAGTAAAAGGTTTTGAAAAATGGAAAAGATTTTAAAACTAAGCCCTCTCGAGCAATTTTTAGGGTTTTGGAAAATGATGAAAAGATTTGAAAAATTTCAAAAGGATTTGACCCTTGTCATGAATGGCATATTTTCCAATTCATTCCATCTATAATATCCATTTAAAATCCATTAAGCATTTTGAAAATTCATATATATTTCACTTGCCCCTTTAATGAAATTATAAATCATTTTCTTTAAAGTAATGTTGTGATTAAAACTTTTGAGAAATCAAACCTTACTTTTAATACCACTAGTTTCGCAAAATTTTCTAACTCAACCTATCTTTCATGGCATAGCTAATGACTCGTATGTCCATCTCTAATTTTCGCACTAAAAGCAAGTGACCGAAATCGTAACCTGTTATCCCTTCACAAAAAGAATTCAAAAATGTGAAAAATTATTTTTAAACCCTTGAAAAAGAAAAAAAATTTTACATATCCGCAATAGAAAATGAAGGATTTTTTTTGTACGTGCAAAGCACAGCTTGTCTTTTGATAACATGAGTGGATAGCATACCAACCTTTACGTGTTTATAAAAGAGAAAGTTGAGTTAGTTGGAACTTTTGGGGTAATTTGTATAAATTCACCATTTTAAATTTAAGGGGAGAAAGTATCAAAAACAAAATTAGGGCATTGCTCTTTGGAAAAAGGTTCGTATTTGAAGGATTGGGGAATTTTAAATAAATTTGAATTTGAAATTATTAATGGATATTCATCGACCCTCGTGTATTATTATAATAATCAAATATTAGTATATAACATTCATGACAATAACTAAATCTCTTTTCAAAACACTTTAAACTAATTCTAAAAACCCTAAGACTTGATTTTAATGTACGCTTGAGGGCAAGCTTGATTTAAGTGTGGTGGAATTTGTAATGTGTATTTTTATACACATTTTTAGGGTTTTTGTCATCTCAAATTCATTCTTAATTCACCTAAATGTATGAAAAATGCTTATAATTCATAAAACATGATTTGGAATCTCTTAATACATTTTTATATTATTTTACAAGCGAAAAGTCCGTAAGATGAAGATTTCGACCCAAATTGCAAATAATGGGCCAAAGATGGCCAACCAAGTCTACCAAAACCCGACACAAATTCACCCAAATAACCGATTTTCAAACAAGCTCAAAATCGATCAAACTTCATATCCTTGGATTCAGCACGACAAGACGAATCGGCTAGTATTATTCTCCACCTCTGAGAACGCCGGCGATCGCCGGAATCCGCCAGCCAAAAGCAACCAGCCATGTTTCTGACCTGAAAAGCTTCTTCGAGCAACCTTGCTTTCTACAGTCCACCATTCGAGCCAAAACCAACTCTATTCTCTTCCTCTCTTCCTGCCCTTTCTATCCGTATGAAGAACTCATCAAATGGTGCAAAATCAAGTGAGAAATCTGAAGTTAAATCAACTGTTCGACGAAATCCTCAATGAACTTTTGAAGAACTGATGAACCAACGGTCGAGTTTCGAACAATAGATGAATTCGATTAACCATTTCAGTTTCTCTCAAGCAAAGATGATTCTTTTTGTGTTTTAAAGCTTTAGTAAAGGCTCACAATGAATTCCGAAGCCTCAATTCGATGGAAAAACAACTCAAAATCATAGTTTGATTCTCGAGTTCAGCAGTTTTTGGTTATTTTTCGCGAAACTGACACCGAGTTGGTTAATGGAGAAATTCTCTGGATTCGAGGCGGATTGGGGAACTATAATGGTTGTGGATCATCGTGAGGAAGTTGAGAACGAAGCCTGAGTCATAGTTTTGGATTTCGTTGTGTGAAATGCGAGAAAAAGATCGATTTGCACACTCTGGTCAGCAATGGCGGAACAGCGAACCGATGATACGCAAAACAGCAAAACTCGAGTTTTACTCAACGGTTTTCAACCATTCAAAGCCCTGTAGATTCGTGAGAAGATGGAGAAGAGATCTGGGTTGATGAATTACAGCGAAATGTACAGAATCACAAGTTCTAATCGATGGTTGTAAGAAACGGGTAAACGGGTCCGAAATCCAAGAGAAAAATCGATCCAAAATCCAAATTCGCAACTTACACGGCTGTTAGAAGATTGTTTTAGGACGAGCACACGAGCGCAAGCCACAGGAGATCGAGAGAAGAAATTCAGCGCTAATTCTTGAAGAAGAAGATGACTCGTTTCATCAGTTATGACTCGTTTCACGCGATTCAAACCGGTTCGCCACACCAGATCAGTGGAACGAGTTAAAACGAGTCAGTACCCAGCTCACACAAAAGTGACTCGTTTCAAGCGAGCTGCAGCTCATTTCGTCACATGAAATCAGGAGAATTAATTCAAAACTCAGCGCCAAAAGTGTGAATAAGAAGACGACTCGTTTCACGCGATAATGACCCGGTTCGCCACAGGAAATCAAAATAACAGTTTAAAAACTCAGAGATTAATAACAGAAATAGCGACTCATTTCACGCGATAATGACCCGTTTCACCACAACTTATTCTGAAGGGACCCACTGTCAGTCTCAGTAATGCGATTCAAATCGTATCTGAACTGAATTCATTCGCGCGAATAAACAGATGAAATTTGCGATGATTCAAAACCGTTCAATTCTCAACCAAATTCAACGAAATTTCGTTCGGATCTTCAGTACACCCCACTTGATCTGCCTGAGCCAATGGAATCGCTCGGTTTGTTCCCCACTCTCCAGACCAGCCTCTCTATAAATTTAACCGATCAACCCATTCATGGGAATCATCCTTCCATTCTCCAAATTCTTTCAACACATTACTCTCCAATCATCTTCTTTAAGCTTCAGTAACTCCATTACGAATCTCAGAGCTTTTCGAGCTTCAATTTTCGAGTTTGAGTGAGATTCACCAATTCGGGCTGATTTTGGTGAAAAAGGCAATTGATCGGTTCCGGCTGGAATCAAGCATCAGTTGGAGGTTCAAATCGGCTCAAGGAAGTTTCTGGTTGATCTTCTACGTCTCGGTTCGATCCAATTTTCATTTAATCTCTTGTATTCAATTTTAGATCACAAGATCCAATTTGTAAAAGAACATGATGAACACATGCCTAATTTCGGTTGATCTTATCATGTGTGAGTAGAATCTTGTAGGGATAGGCCTTTTGTGATAGAATTGTTTGAAATCTTGTTTAATTTGAATTAAATTGACTGATTTGGTACTGTTCATAATGTGCTGTTAAATCTGGATTTTTCTTGATTTAGTTGATTTGGTTGAATTAATTTGGTCATTTAGAACTGAATTTTTCATGCATGTTAGTCCATTTTATCAACTTGAATCTTGGTTAAGGTTTTTGCTTGATTTAGTGAAGTTTTTAGTTCAAAAATTGAGATTAAACACTAGTTGGTTGATTGGTGTTTGATCTGAAATTTTGATCTATTTGCTGAGTTTTTCTGGTTGGAAATAATTCAAACTTGTGCCAAATCCGATAAACTGAATATTTAGTGATTAATGATACAATTCTTGATCAAATTGCCTTAAAAATCCCTACTTTTATCCTATTAATTCAAAAATACATTTTTTCTGCATTTTATTTCTGTCAGCTTCAGTAAAAAATTGTTTGACTTCAGTTCTTATCAAAGAAAATTAAAAAAAAAATATTTTGTGTTTCTTTAGATATTTTAGAACAACTTTCATATAATATGTGCCCAATGGTTTTATGCTAAATTTGTAAGAAAAAAATCTGTGAAAAGTTTTGACTTTTTAATTTCATTTTCTTGATTTTTTATTCTGTCTGTTTTTCTATGATTTTTAGAAATTAGTAAAAAAATCCTATAAATATAAAATTTAGGTCTCAGTAAATCATGTTGAAGTGTAGCTTCTAGATCTGAATTTTAATTGAATTATTGTTTGGATAAAATTTGAATTCTACCCCTTTTTGGCAACATATACCATTCTATGTCTAATTTCATCATATGTTCTGAGTTTTGACCATAACTGTTGAACGATCAATCTTTTTGATCTGAGATTTTTAACACATAATCTGAACTTATTTTCCTAATTTCTGTTAATTTGTGGTGATTTTGGAAGTAATTTTCGATTTTCTGTGATTTTTTGAATAACTCTCTTGACTGTTGTGAAAAGTGTGGACTAAAATGAAAATTACATAAAAAAATATGAACAAAAGTGATAATTGATTCACCTTGCACTGTGAAGATCTCATTCTCTGTTTTCCATTGACATATCATTTGCAACTTTTGGATATTTGGAATTATTATTAAAGAATTTTCAAAGGATTTGTGTACGAATTTACTTCAATATATCAATAACCTTCTAAAAATAGTCTGCAACATCTGAACAAAAACAAGACCTACTTTTGAAAAGAATTGTAATATCTCAAGGCCATTGTCCTTGTGTTCGACCCCTGAACTCATTACCACTCATACTCGTAATTGATTAATAGGGAAATATAAATTGTTTTGTTAAATTGTGTAAAATTCAACGACGGTTTTACCGCGATTTACATCGATATCGATATCGTGTAACAAAGGGATACAATGCATGAACATAAATTATGTTTGATCGAATCATCCATACTTGCTTAATTTGGATAATCATGATGTCTTGCTAGAGGCCACTCATGATTTATAATCCGTTGTGATTATTGCCAACATTAAGTAAACCTACAGGGTCATACACAAAGAACAACTATTGAGACGTACACAGAAAAATCATAACTTATGCGATAAGTTGTATGAAGAGCTACATAGTCAAGTGACATATCTAATCCTACATCTTATATGATAAGATGTGTTGCATATATGGTTACATAGTTACCATGCACATAGGATATGAAACTTATGGACTATATAGGCACAAGAGACACCCCAAAATTATTAGGAAAGGCATTATATTTTTCGTCCAACTTTTGTGAGACAAAAGGAGAGAAAAATTCGTAAATCATTCTCTTGTTATTTCTGTGAGAAAAAATGAAGAACGAATACTATCATATATCGTTCTTTATCCGTTCAAAGGGGTTGTTCGTGTGGATACCGGTAGAGGACGAAGCGAAGAAATAGTTTTTATGCAACAACCACTAGGCTTCTTTTGGGTTTCGAATTCGATTTTGTTTCGTTTTTGTTTTTTCGCTGCGTTATGAACGGTAGAAACCCAACAAATGATGCCTTTCTAAATGGAGAACTCGAAGAAA
Organism: Juncus inflexus; assembly: GCA_024447665.1. Lineage (NCBI taxonomy): Eukaryota > Viridiplantae > Streptophyta > Magnoliopsida > Poales > Juncaceae > Juncus > Juncus inflexus. The sequence continues at coordinate 4,950,545 of JAJHPC010000005.1, forward strand.
TAGTTTTTATGCAACAACCACCAGGCTTCTCTGACCCTACTAGGCCACATTATGTGTGCCAACTTCACAAAGCGTTTTACGGCCTCAAACAAGCTCCTCGCGCATGGTTTAACAAACTCAAAACTACTCTCACTCATCTTGGCTTCGCAAGCTCAATTTACGACCCCTCTCTCTTCATTCGCAAGAAGGATAATGACCTCACCTTCATTCTTGTATACGTTGATGATATCCTTATCACTTTGAACAACTTAATAATCTTCATTCCCAATTCTCGCTCAAAGACCTTGGCCCACTTCGCTACTTCCTTGGCATTGAAGCTCAAACTTCTCCCGAGGGCATTCATCTTTTCCGACCTCAATACATCCTCAATATCCTCCAAAGAGCAAAAATGGATGGCGCAAAACTCTGCCCCTCGCCTATTCTTGCAGGAGAATAACTCTCCCAATTTGATGGCGAACCCATGGACAACCCTACTCTCTATCGAAGTGTTGTTAGGGCCGTTCAATATACCACCATCACACGTCCTGGAATCTCGTTCGCCATCAACAAGGTCTCTCAATTCATGCACTCCCCAACAACCACACATTGGGCCATTGTTAAGCGCATTCTTCGCTATCTCAAAGGAACGATCACTCTAGGACTCCAACTACGCCCCGCGACATCTCTCTTTCTCCAGCCCTTCTCTGATGCTGATTGGGCAGGCTGTACAGATGATCGGCAATTCACCACAGGCTATTGCGTCTTCCTTGACCTAAATTTAATCTCGTGGAGTTCCAAGAAACAAGGGACGGTCTCTCGATCTAGTACTGTGGCTGAGTATCGTTACCTTACCATGGCTTCCCAAGAAATAGTGTTGCTCCCCAATCCTTTCTCTTCGAACTTCACATCCCTCAAACATGACCCCTCGTCCTATGGTGCGACCACATTAGTGCTACCTATCTTGCTCAAAATCCAATTTTTTATTCCCGCACTAAACACATCAGTATCGATTTTCATTTCGTTCGCGAGCTCACAACTTCAAAACAACTGCTCGTCCAATTCATCAGCACCAAGGATCAGATCGCAGATGTTCACATGAAGGGATTGTCTACACCACGTTTTCAACTACTTCGTCGTGCGCTCACCCTTCGAGAATTAGTTTTGCTTAGGGGGGGGGGATGATAGAGTATTAACTATAGGAGATTAATCATCAATTTGTATTTGTACTCTAGAATAGTTAACGGTTGAATTTAGCCTTAGAACTATAAATACTCCTTGTAATATCTCAATCTAATCATGTAATACAATCAATAATCCATTCTCTTTTCTTTCTATCTCCCCTTATAACATTTGTTGAAATAACATGAGTGCATAGAAGCATTAATTGTTGAACAATTTGTCACATGTCATCATCAATATAAGAGATAGTTGGTAGAATATTTCATAAATAATTCATTGTAAATGAGTATTAATGTAGTCCTCTCTCGAGCATATGAGTTCTTTTGTCATTAGTGGCTTCATAGAAGGACTTCCTTTTAAGCATGTTTTTGCCATTGTGAGGTGATTGAGCATAGTGTAACCTTATAGTCTTGTTTAGGGCTTTGTTGAAAGCTCGAGGGAGTGAGGTAGTGTAAAGGTTTGTAGATCTTGTTTTTACTATTAAATTTTTTGGAAAGATGGTTGTTTCGGTTGGTTCGTTGCACCTAACATGAAGATGTAAAAAAATTGAAATACATAAAATAGTATATTTCTCTTGGACCACACGAGAAAAACATACTGTTAACTCAAATAGTTAAAATTTTCTTGTATGCATCGCCAATAGGATAACGAACTAGCCAAAATCTCCACTATTCCAAAAAATTTGACAGTAGAATAGTGAGATTTATGAGCCTTCGCACAACCTCAATGCCTTGAGCAGTTATCAAACCTTACAATACCAAAATGATACACCAGTCTCTCTCCCTCTCACAACAGATGTTTATTTTAAGAAAACACTCATGATAAATAGGAACTCGTATGTCTGAGAGAGCTCTATTATGCATAAAAAAAACCCATTCATTGTTGAACCAAGAAGAGTAGTTGTATTTTACTTTGTTGAATAGGGTTTTATGAAAAAGCCGGTGGGAGTGAGGTAGTGAAAGAGTTTGCAATTGTTACTTTTCACTGTTAAATTTCTTGAAAAGAGGGGTTTTTTGTTAGTTTGTTGCCATCATTTCATGTGAAGATAGGAGGATCGAATTACTTAATGTATTATTGTTATGTATTCTCGTGAGAATACATGACTCTTTTTAGTATTTTTCCTTCTATATAATAAGTCAACATTAGCCAACGCTTCCGGTGTTCAAAGATATTTGACTGTACAAAATTAAGATTCGCATGTTCTCACACGATCTCACTCTCTCAAGCACAAGATAGTGTACATGTGCAACATCCATTTTCTTGAGAATATTTGATACACAATTTTCTTAGACACAGTACAAAAATATATCATTTTATTAGTCAACGTGACATTTTGAATTTTATATTTTGATATGTTTATTATACAAAAAAATATCCAGATGATTCTTCTTTTTGTTGATTAGTTTATGCTTGCAATTCGGCGAATGCCTCTCTATGCAACTACATGAATACGTACAAATAAATATTGAATTTCAGATTTGGGTGGGATCTCAAATAGAAACAACCTTGATCATATCAAATTCAATGAGTTCAGTACAATCGACCAGTTTCGTGATTTTGCAAAAGGCGATATTTGAGAAACCCTTCATCAAATTCTCAATAGAAAGTAGGATTTGAAATTTTGTTGCAACCATGAGAAGATCAAATAACTAAAATTAGCAAATTATCATGATTTAGGAAAGATGACGTTGTTTTAAGAAATGATTCACCAATTCGAGTCAGAAGATTAGTTATTCTGCTTTTGAGTTCACTCTAAATAACATGGTACGTGAATTCTATTTTCCGGCTTTAATTTCTTCACTCTGTTAGTGGAATAATCATCGAGCAGAATAGCTCTCTTGGGTATCCAACAACTGTTCGACAAAAATCGTACGAGGTTTTTTCTTTTTCTTTAAAAAATAGAGAAATTGACTTGTGACCTTTAATTTTGGACAAAACATTTTGTTTAAGCATGATGTGTGAAAGCTTTGTGGACGGCAATGGGCTATGCCATGTACCAATTCTGTATATTTTTACGGGTTTGTTTGTGTATTTTTTTTCGTGTAATTACTTCATTATATCTTACAATTTTTTTAGTATGTTTTGTCATGTTATATTTAGTTTGGTATGAGAATTTTGTATCTGATATGACACTAACTGAACCAATTGAATCATTCTGATTTTATAAATTCAAGCAAAATCCAATCTTAGTTAGTCACAATTTTTTTTTTAAAAATAGTAGCGAGAGCTTACGAAATACTTTCATTAATAATAATGACAAGATGGTTACATAATTATTGCTACATTACACTCGATGCAACTCAAAAGTTAAACTTGAAAATAAAAAATAAAAAAATATATGCCCATAATTTCGATCTCCATTCTCGGGCCAATTAGGGTTACACGATTCTTTGAAGTTGTCGATCTTCGGGCCGATTAGGCTTTACGTCGCCCTGTAGATTAGGTACCAGCGCCCCGGCATCATCTTGCAGATCCACAACTAGAAGGGCTTAAGACCTGAAGAGGCCAAAATCCACCAAGCGAAAACAGGCTCAAAAGAGCACCTTCAAAAGGTATTAAAATATCAACTGGCTTAAATCCAATCTCTGGACATTACAACTAACACCTTGAAGACAACTGTTATGTATGCCTCGATATCTCACTATAATATGTTTTTCTTTTTGGTAATGATATTTAGGAAGGATTAGGAGAAGGAAATAAGTATTTAGGAAATATTTGGAGGATGGAAGGAGATGGCTTATTTCCATCTTTGTATCGTTAGTTTAGGTTATTTTCATATGGTATCTTTAATTTAGGTAGTTTATATTTTGGTAACTAGTCAAGGCTCTACTATATAAAGATGCCTAAACCTATTGTAATGGTATCCCAATTCTTACAATGTAGTCTCTCAGTTGAATAAACGATTTCTCTCTTCTTCTCTAGTTATTTCTCTCACGAGTTCTCTTACCATACATCAATATTCTCCCCATTACCCTAACAAATTGGTATCAGAGCTATGTTACGACAATTTTTGTGCTTCTGCAAGTCAAATATACCGTTTTGTATCATCATGATTTCACATGCGGTTATGTCGACAAAATTTGATAGTGAGTTTTGCACTTTGCCAAGTGCGGATGAAGACTATCTTGTCCAATCTAGGAGCGAAGGTCGCCGTCTCCGGACGACCAAAGGAGATGATAGGCAATGTATGAGAGGAGATGCATGATAGAGCCCTCTCGACAATTCAGCTATATTTGGGCAACTCGACTCTTCAAGAAATTCTCATGGGAACTACATCAGATGGCACATGGAAGAAGTTAGAAGAAATCTACATGCAGAAATTGGTTACAAACCGGTTATGTTTGAAGCGGTGATTGGACTCTTTGAATATGGCAGACGGTATGTATGTTAAAGTATCGGTATTAAGATGGACAAAGAGCACATAGCCGTGAAGTTGTTGTGCACACCGCCAAAGTCATATAATGAGTTTAAGGAGATCATGCTTCATTCAAGGGAGTTATTTATCCTTGAGAATGTCGATAGTAACTTATTAGTCAAGTCAAATATCGACTATGACTTGTCCATGGCCGAAAGTAGTCATCAAGAGATTGAGTTGTTTGTGGAGAGGAGAAGTGTTGGGAAATCCATAGCCATGTACGTCACAATGGATTTAACCCGCCCTAGGATCTACGTTAAGGGAATAAAAGTACGAGATTAGCCATTAAAATTTATACCTCAGATCTTCCTGATCCGCGAGACGAAGAACGGATGTAAGTCTGAACTTTTCTGACGTGCAACCCTCTTCTTCCTGAAGCTCGACTTCGCGAACCACTTTGCTTCTCCTAGGGATGAATAACTGATTGCTTGCTTATCTCCAAAGGAGGAGATCTCTACTCATATCCACGTGAATTTCAGATAGACGGAATTACCGGACTCGGCTAGACGAGTCCGGAAATACTTTCCGAAATTACCCTCACAAGACTCTCCCTCTCTCTTAGTATTACGGCTGCCTCTAGGGCTACTAATTGTGTGTCTAATAGAGGGGGCATGCCCCTCTATTTATGCTAGAGAGAGAGGGTGAAAGAATAGCAAGTTTCGATAAGGAAACTCTTCCAGCCGCCAGAGTTTCGGCCGACCATAAACCTATATGAATAGACGTTTGTTAAATGACTACCCATGTTAAATGAAATGATGTCATGACTACCCATGTTAAATGACTACCCATGTTCCAGCCGACCATAAATCGATCTGATGTCATGACTACCCATGTTAAATGAAAGGAAAATTTATCAAAACCCCCCTAACTTTTCTCAATATTATGAAAAACCCCCTATATTTTTAGATTCCCTCTTTTAGTCCCTATAAAGTATTTTGAATTTTTTTTACCCCATAGAGGGGTTAAATCTAACATATAAGTAGTTAATTTCTTTTATTGACCAAAATGCCCCTCCTTTTTATATTCGATTTTAAGATATAATTAATAGATAACTAATAAATAAATAATACATAATTAAAATAATTAAAATATAATAAATAATAAAAAAATCATAAATAATTAAAATAATTAAAATATAATCATATATAACTAAAAAATAATTAGGTAAAATATTACTTTCTTATTCTTGCGTAAATATTATATTTTTTTGTGTAAAAATATTATTCTCTCATTTTTTTTATTTTTATGATTTTATTTATTTATTGCTAATTTTATATTTATATTTTATGTAAAACATTATTTTTATACTTTTTATGACTTTGTATTATGTAAAATGTTTATTATTTTCTCTAAATTTTTATTTTATTTTATCTAACAATGCTATTTTTCCTTTAATTTACTTTTTTTTTATGATTTTATTTACTTTTTCAATTCCCGTATATAAAATATCATTTTTTATTTATTATCTTAGTGTGTAGAAATTAAATTATAAAAATTATTTTAAAAAGGGCATTTTGGTCCATATAAAAGTTGAGATGGATGGAATGTTATGTTTAACCCTAGTAGGGGGTAAAAGAAAAATTCAATATGTTTTATAGGGACGAAAAGAGAGAATCTAAAAATATAGGGTGTTTTTGATAATATTGAGAAAAGATGGGGGTTTTTGATAAATTTCTCTAAATGAAATGATCAGCGATCATAAACCTATCTGAATAGACGTTTGTTTATTCCTTTTGTTCTACAATATATGTTTTGATCACAAGGCACGGTAATATGTCATCTTTGAATTTGATCAAAGTCTTTTTCCTGATCGAGAATTAGACTAAGTAAATACAAAATGATATTAACAACACATGTTAATCTATTTTGAGCACGGTCATGCATTTCCTTCAGTGCTAGTTCATCAGGGGGACCAGAGATATCTCCCTCATGAGGGGAGGAACAAATGCCATCTTGGTCACTCACATTCCTCGTCATGATTCAGTGCATACCTAATGATGAACCTAATGATCATCCCATTACGGATGACGTAAGATCATATTAAAGTACGCAATTCCTCATACAGAAATCCATTGTGACCTTCGGTCGTAGGAACAAGCACACTATTCATATGAGAATCACTAATGACATATACCATGCATATTCTCATAGTGTGGTCAGTCCAGTACGTGTTCTCCAACACGTACCTATATTCCAGACTTGACATCTTTGTGTCCATGATCAGGAGAACATGATCATCCAGTCTGCGAACATACTAGTGTGGATATGTAGCTTCTTACTTGAAGTATGTTTATCTCTATAAACATCCTACAGATCACTAGGGACGGTTTAGAATGTCATTCGTTGGTTCATAGTTCTACTATCAAAATCACGCATCCTGATGACGTGAACCCGAAGTGTCATTCTTAGTTGATATAAGAAATTTACAACCCACAACCCATACACGAATATATATATATATATATATATATATATATATATATATATATATATATATATATATATATATATATATATATATATATATATATATAAATAAATAAATAATAATGTCTTAATACATAATCCATTTCCTAGCACAAATACATTTGGCCTAGGGCACTAATCCTACAATCTCCCACTTACACTAGGCCAACTCTAAGCATCTTATGCCCATAAGCCTAACATGACCCTCATGCTTCACTTGCGGGAGTGGTTTAGTTAATGGATCGGCGACATTGTCGTCCGATGGCACTCTACACATTTTAACATCACCCCTTTGTATGATCTCTCTAATTAGATGGAAGTGTTGTAGTATGTGCTTGGACTTTTGGTGAGATCTCGGTTCATTTGCTTGTGTGATCGCTCCATTGTTGTCGCAATATAGATCCACTAGTTCCGAGATGCTCGGAACTACGTTTAGCTCCGCCAAAAAGTTCTTTATCCAAACAGCTTCTTTAGCCGCTTCTGCAGCGGCTATATACTCTGCTTCTGTTGAAGAATCTTCTACAGTACATTGCTTGAAACTCTTCCATGTCACTTCGCCTCCATTTAGGCAAAATAAATAACCAGATTGCGGTCTAAAGTCATCTGAGTCAGTTTGAAAGCTTGCATCGGTGTAAACCTTTACAACGAGCTCGCCTTCCTGACCTCCATAGACTAGAAACAAGTCCTTAGTCCATCGTAAGTACTTAAGGATTCTTTTAACAGCTATCCAGTGACTTTCACTTGGATTAGACTGAAACCTGCTTGTTGCGCTCAATGAGTATGACACATCTGGTCTAGTACATATCATGGCATACATGATAGATCCTATAGCCGAATCATATGGGATCTTAGTCATGCGTCTTCATTCCTGCTCACTTGTAGGACAATGTGTTTTACTGAGAGACACGCCATGTGACAAGGACAAAAATCCTGTCTTGGATTCTTGCATTCTGAACCGTTTCATGACCTTGTCTATGTATGTACTTTGACTCAGACCTATAAGCCTTCTAGATCTATCTCTATAGATCCTGATTCCTAGCACGTAGGAGGCTTCTCCTAGGTCCTTCATCGAGAAACTATCTCCCAACAATTTCTTGATGTTCAATAATGTTGGGACGTCATTTCCCATGAGTAATATGTCATCTACGTAAAGTACCGGGAATACTACCGTGCTCCCACTAAACTTCATGTAAACACAAGGTTCACCTTCACTTTTGGTAAAACCAAAACTCTTGATGACTTCATCAAAATGAAGGTTCCAACTTCGAGATGCTTGCTTCAATCCATAGATGGATTTCTGAAGCTTGCAAACCTTACCAAAATTCATAGGATCGACAAAACCCTCGGGTTGCGTCATATGCACGTCCTCGCTCAGATTTCCATTTTGGAAAGCTGTTTTGACATCCATTTGCCATATTTCATAGTCATAATATGCTGCTATGGCTAATAGAATTTTGATAGATTTAAGCATAGCTACATGTGAGAAAGTTTCGTCATAGTCAATACCATGAACTTTTTTGAAACCTTTCACCACAAGCCTTGCTTTGTAGGTTTGTACCTTTCCATCCACGTCAGTCTTGTTCTTGAAGACCCACTTACATCCGATGGTCTTCAAGCCTTCAAATGGATCAATCAAATTCCAAACTTGATTGTCATGCATGAATTGCATCTCGGCTCTCATGGCCTCTAACCATTTTTGAGAGTCAGGACTCTTCATAGCATCTTGGTAAGACGTGGATTCATCATCTATGAATCTCACATCATCATTGGACACGAGAAATCTGTATCTCTCGGGCCCATGATGAATCCTACTAGATCTATGTTGAGTCTGCTATGTTTCAAGCTCACCAACTCCTTGAGAGTTTGTTTGCTGCTCCATCATAGGTTCTGCAACTATAGGTGGATCTTGAATTTCTTCGAGTTGTACTTTTCTCCCATTGCTTCTCATAGAGACAAAATCTCTTTCCAAGAAGGCTCCATTGCGAGCAACAAACACTTTGTTCTCCGATGGGTGGTAAAAGTAATATCCTTTAGTTTCCTTAGGATATCCCACAAACAGGCACTTATCAGATTTGAGTCCGAGTTTGTCGGGAGACTGACGTTTGACAGAAGTCTCACATCCCCAAATTTTAAAAAAAGACAACTTGGGACTCTTCCCCGTCCATATCTCATATGGCGTCTTTTGAACCGCTTTGGATGGAATCCTGTTCAGTGTGAATGCGGCAGTCTCAAGAGCGTAACCCCAGAAAGACAATGAAAGGCTAGTTTGACTCACCATCGATCAAACCATATCCAATATGGTTAGATTCCTCCTTTCGGACACTCCATTCCACTGAGGAGTTCCTGGAGGAGTCAGTTGTGAAACTATTCCACATTCTCTGAGATGATCGTCAAATTTCTGGCTCAGATATTCGCCTCCTTGATCAGATCGAAGTGCTTTAATCTTTTTGCCAAGTTGATTATGAGCTTCATTCTTAAATTCTTTGAACACTTCAAAGGATTCAGACTTGTGCTTCATTAGGTAGACATATCAACTGAAGTCATCCGTGAAAGTTATGAAGTACCGATACCCACCTCTAGCGGGCGTACTCATTGGTCCACATACATCAGTATGTATGAGTTCTAATAAGCCATTGACCCTTTCACCAACTTTTGTGAAGGGTTTCTTAGTCATCTTGCCAAGTAAACAAGACTCGCACGTCTCAAATGATTCCAAATCTAATGAGTCTAAAAGTCCATGAGAGTGGAGTTTAGAAATGTGATTCTCATTTATATGGCCTAAGCGACAGTGCCAGAGGTATGTTGCTTTTGAGCCATTTGGTTTAAATCAATTAGTGTTAATGTTATATATGGACTTATAATTCTCTTTCTTAAGATCTAGCACGTAAAGACCTCTTTCTAATAGAACATTTTCATAGAAAAGATTATCTTTTAAGATAGAACAATTATTATTCTCAATAACAAATTTATAACCATCCAAAGCTAGACTAGAAATAGAAATAATATTTCTACTCATAGCAGGTACAAAATAACAATTATTAAGTACTAATACTGTTGGGTTTCTACCGTTCATAACGGCGGCAAATACAAAACGAAACAAAATCGAATTCGAAACCCAAAAGAATGATCCGTGAATTACAATTAAATCAAAGAAAAGTTCATAACTTTGTACCTTCGGATTACGCTTAATCCGTGATGATCAAAAGCGAATTTGGTTGACGCTTTTCTTTGGTCGATTCCAAACCGGTTTCCAAACCGATCCTTTGTATGTTTCGCCTAACCGGTCCAACAAACCGATCTCCAAACGAACGGATTCCCAAGCAAACCGATTCTCCAAGCAAAACTACGATTTCAACCCGAATCACAAAGACGCCGCACTTCGCTTCGTCCTCTACCGGTATCCACACGAACAACCCCTTTGAACGGATAAAGAACGATATATGCTAGTATCCGTTCTTCATTTCTCTCACAGAAATAACAAGAGAATAATTTTCGGATTTTTCTCTCCTTTTTGTCTCACAAAATTTGGACGAAAATATAATGATCCTTAATCTGATTTTGGGGTGTCTCTTGTGCCTACATAGTCCATAAGTTTCATATCCTATGTGCATGGTAACTATGTAACCATATATGCACAACACCTTATCATATAAGATGTAGGATTGGATGTGTCACTTGACTATGTAGCTCTCCATACAACTTATCACATAAGTTATGATTTTTCTGTGTAAGTCTCAATAGTTGTTCTTTGTGTGTGACCCTGTAGGTTTACTTAATGTTGGCAATAATCACAACGGATTATAAATCATGAGCGGCCTCTAGCAAGACATCATGATTACCCAAATTAAGCAAATATAGATGATTCGATCAAACCTAATTTATGTCATGCATTGTATCCCTTTGTTACACGATATCTATATCGTCCATAAGGCATGGTATGTGTCAACCTTATGTTGGTCGATAAATATTTCTTGACACCGAATTTGATTGAACATGAAATGACATTAATAACTCTTTATTAATTCACTTGAGCACGGCCGTGCGTTTCTTCAATCAAATCATCAAGAGGCCTAAAGATATCTCTCTCAATTTATGAGAGAAACAAATCCTATATTAATTAAACTCTTTCCTCCACATAATTCATTATATACCTAATTATAATCTTTATGACCGCCCGGTTAAAGACGATGTTAGATTATATTAAAGTATAAAATTTCTCATGTAGGAAACTGAGATAATCTCAAGTCTAAGGATTACAGATACATTCTTTACTGAGAATAACTAATGACACGAACCATGTAGTATTCTCACAGTGGGTCAATCCAGTATATGGTCTCTAACATATACTTATGTTAATGACTTAATAACTCTTATTCATGATCAGTAAAACGTGACCATCAGTCAACTAACATACTGATGTACATTTATAGCTTATCATAAAGTATGTTTGTCTCACAAACATCCTATGAATGATCAGGGACAGTTTAGAATATCATTCATAATACTTTATAGTTTTACTATCAAAGTCACATACTTTGATGATATAAAGCTGAATATCATATTCAAGGTTCATTTTAGTGATAAGAATAAAATAACCAATACACATTTATTATATAATATATCTCTAAATAAAAACAATGTTTGTTTAACACAATCCATACATCTAGGTCTCAAATACATTGGCCTAGGGCATACTACTAACAAATACAAGTCCACTAGGCAAAGTCAATAAATAAGTTCCTACGGCTAATGCAGCAACTCTTGCTCCAATTCCCACACGTAGGTCGACTCCGCCCTTAGCTAATCTTTTACTCCTTTGTAGTCCCTGCACATCATTACAAATGTGAGTACCACATCCGGTATCCAATACCCAAGATTTAGGAGTAAGTGAATTAGTTTCAATAACAAAAATACCTGAAGCGGTAGTCACACTACCCTTCTTGATTTCGTCCTGATAGAGCTTGCCGTTTCTCTTCCAATGGCCAACCTTGTTGCAATGGAAGCAAACTCCCTCCTTGTCTTTCTTCATCTTAGGTTTAGATAACACCTTGCCTTTACCCTTGCTCTTGTTCCCGATCTTCTTACCCTTCTTCTTGTGAACCATCAGGATATCTTTGACAACATTTGTCTTCATGTCCTCCTGTGCGTTCTTAAGCATCCCATGATACTCGGTGATGGATTTCTCCATCTGAGGAGGTAACGACCTGAGAATTATGTTAACAACCAATTCTCTTGGCACAGTTGAACCAAACCTCTCCAATTGATCAAGATAACTCTTCATCTTGAGTACATGAGCACTCACAGATGAACCTTCAGCCATCTTTGTGGTAGTCAAGAGAGACGGTCGCTTTGTAGCACTCAATTCTAGCCTGCTCCTGGAACATTTCCTTGAGAGTTACGATCATATCGTAAGCACCCATGTCCTCCAGTTGCCTCTGAAGCTCGGAGGTCATCGTCGCTAGCATGAGACAAGCTATCTCCGTGTCGTCCTTGACGTATTTAGCATACGCATCTCGGGCGGCCCTTGGAGCTCCCTGTTCTGGTTCCTCTGGGTAAGCCTCTTTTGTGACATACAGTTTATTGTCAGCCTTGAGAACAATTCTCAGGTTTCTAAACCAGTCAAGGAAGTTAGACTCATTGAGCTTATCCTTCTCAAGGATATATCGCAAATTCAACCCAGTTGAATTATTTGCCATTATTCTACAAGTTAAAATGTAAAGTGCCATTATTATTTATTCATTGGGGTTATGTTTTGGTGTTTCTTATATTGTACTCCTACTATTTTTCTTCAAATCAACCACCTTCAGTAGCATTTATTTGGAAACTTCAAATGAATGAGGTTTCATAGTGAATCAAGATCCGTATTTCATTGAGTATTAAGTGCGCTTTGGCGCAACCCTCAATACACAACTATTTAGGTAGGAACACTTCCAATTGTATCATATACAACTCTTTCCTTTTATGGAATGAGCATAATATGCCGGGTGTATTATTCCATCTTGTAACCTGAGCCCAAGTTTGACTTGCTTGCTCAGTTAAGTTTAACCATGTATGATGATCAGCAACATAGAGTCCAACACACTCAGCTTTGGCATGACCCATGCTGGACGTCATTTCTCTCATACCCTCCTTTACAAAGACAATCCTCCATATGCTCAGCTTTGGCATGACCCACATGGAAGACTGTCTAAGTATCGAGGGCTTTAGTGACATGGGGGGCACTTCTTTACTTAACATTCTGAAGGATTTTATTTTAGATTTATAAATATAAACATCACAGAAACAATGTTAATATGGTATGAGCTTAACCCTCACGAGCGATCATCAGGTTCCTAATTCTAGATCTATCTCTAGATTGCAGAAGTAATCTTCAACGAACCCTTCGTTGTGTGTGCGAAGATCCAATGCCATCTCCCGAAGATTGTGCCAAGATCTCTTGCCTTGAAGTCTTGAGTTAATATCTATCCTAACAACTATCCTATTGCTAGGAAAGGTAATTTACAAATTTGGACAACTCACAGGTTGCCATAATTACAACTTTGGACAACGCACTGGTTGCCATAGATATTAAATAACATTAGAAGCATTCACACACAAGATTACATCATAGAACAATCTCAGATCTAAAGCTCATACCATATTTGTATATTTAAATTCCATGTATAACAAAATTTAGGGTTTCTCGCAAAATCAGCATTATTCCGTTGGGAACGGAACTATTCGATTCTCAACGGAAGTGCTCCGTTCTCAACGGAGACGTGTTGGAAATTCGTATTTTCTTTTGTTTTATTTCCGTTTCCAAAAGGCATTTCGAAAAACTATTTTTCAAAACTCCAGAGAATCATAACCATGATGTTTTGAAATAATATTTTCAAAACCCTAAAATTTATTATACTAGAATTTACTAAACTTTAAATATGTAATCGACGATTATTTCCTTAACGAACGCTCTGATACCATTGTTGGGAAATCCATAGCCATATACGTTACATGCGCAGCGGAACCTATGGATTTAACCCGCCCTAAGATCTACGTTAAGGGAATAAAAGTACGAGATTAGCCATTAAAATTTATACCTCGGATCTTCCTGATCCGCGAGACAAAGAACGGATGTAGGTCTGAACTTTTCTGACGTGTTACCTTCTCCATCCTGAAGCTCGACTTCGCGAACCTCTTTGCTTCTCCTAGGGATGAAGAACTGATCGCTTGCTTATCTCCAAAGTAGGAGATCTCTACTCATATCCACGCGAACTTCAGACAGACGGAATTACCGAACTCGGCTAGACGAGTCTGGAAATTCTTTTTGAAATTACCCTCACAAGACTCTCTCTCTCTCTCTCTCTCTTAGTATTACGGCTGCTTCTAGGGCTACTAAGTGTGTGTCTAATAACGGGGGCATGCCCCTCTATTTATGCTAGAGAGAGAGGGTGAAAGAATGGCAAGTTTCGATAAGGAAACTCTTCCAGTCGCCAGAGTTCCGGCCGATTGGGAACCCGTGTTCTGGTTGGCCGAACCAATTCCACCATTAGTTATGGCCGACTGGAACTTGTGTTCCAGTTGGCCGGAACAATTCCAACAAATGTAAAATTTCAGCATCTAATGCTTTATTCTTTCACCAATTTTATATCACATGTATAACTATTTCTAAGGTATTTTTCTTCCCATCCGAATGGAGTCCATTGTGTGACCGTGTAGGTTTCATTTAACGCTGGCAACGATCTTCTAAAAATCATAAGTCACAAGTAACCTCTAGTCTGATGTCATGACTACCCATGTTAAATGAAATAATCAGTGATCATAAACCTATATGAATAGATGTTTGTTTATTCCTTTTGTTCTACGATATATGTTTTGATCACAAGGCACAATAATATGTCATCCTTGAGTTTGATCAAAGTCTCTTTCCTGATCGAGAATTAGACTAAGTAAATACAAAATGATATTAACAACACATGTTAATCTATTTTGAGCATGGCCATGCATTTCCTTCAGTCCTAGTTCATCAGGGGCCCAGAGATATCTCCCTCATGACGAGAGGAACAAATGCCATCTTGGTCACTCACATTCCTCGTCATGATTCAGTGCATACCTAATGATTACCCTAATGATCATCCCATTACGGATGACATAAGATCATATTAAATTATGCAATTCCTCATACAGAAATCCATGGTGACCTCAGATCGTAGGAACAAGCACACTATTCATATGAGAATCACTAATGACATATGTCATGCATATTCTCATAGTGTGGTCAGTCCAGTACGTGTTCTCTAACACGTACCTATATTCCAGACTTGCCATCTCTATGTCCATGATCAGCAGAACATAATCATCTAGTCTGCGAACATACTAGTGTGGATATGTAGCTTCTTACTTGAAGTATGTTTATCTCTATAAACATCCTACATATCACTAGGTACAATTTAGAATATCATTCGTTGGTTCACAGTTCTACTATCAGAATCATGCATTCTGATGAACCCGAAGTGTCATTCTTGATTGATATAAGAAATTTACATTCACAACCCCCCCCACATACACACACACACACACACACATATATATATATATATATATATATATATATATATATATATATATATATATATATATAAGAAACAACCTTTATTGAATAAATAATAATGTCTTAATACATAATCTATTTTCTAACACAAATACATTTGGCCTAGGGCACTAATCCTACAAGAAGACCTAAGGAGAGAGATGCAACATTAGAGAAGACTCATTCGCAATTCAAGTATAGAACCTGATGAGCAACATTGCAAGAAGACGGGAGACATTAAGGTCGACTGTTACAATCTCAAAAAGAAGCAGGAGGCGGATAACGGTGTTCTATCGGAAGAAGTTTATGAGACTAAATCTGGTAAGGTTGAGGTACTTCTTTTGGCGAATGAGTATAAGAGACTTGAGAAGAATTCGGTGGGTTCGGGTAATTCAAATCAGATGATCCCGAATCGAGAGTGGTTCACCACATATGTGGCGTCTAGTGGAGATGTTCTTTTGGAAGACGATCATCTATGTTGCGTTGCCGATGTTGGCACGCTTGAAATCAAGATGGAGGGGGGGGGTTGTCCATTTGATCAAGATGTAGGACGAGGTTGTCCATTTGATCAAAGATGCAAGGCCAAGTTGTCCATTTAATCTCATTACGCATTCTCGGAGATATCATTTGTAAGTTCTTATGTGAAGGTGGAATACTCAAGGTATCTAGATGGGCTATTACATCGATGAAGGCTAGAATGACTGGTGTGTTATATATTATGGAAGTCCAGAGTACCGGAAAGTTATTTCGGGAAGTTGGCACAGTTTTAGGCTCGTTCGTCGTCACCTTCTCTGCCTCAGTTAGAAGGTCAGAGTTTATGATTGGATGTGGGGTGACAATTTGAGTACAAGGGATCTACTGTGTGACCAGAATATCGGTGTGTTATATTCTGGAAGTCCAGAGTACCGAAAAGTTATATCGGGAAGTTGGCGCAGTTTTAGGCTCGTTCGTCATCGACTTCTCTACCTCAGTTAGAAGATCAGGGTTTACGATTGGATGCGGGGTGACAATGTTGAGAACGAGAGATCTACTGTGTGGCCAGAATACCAAAAAGCATGAGTTGTGAAGATTTCGTTTGTGGCAAATGGAGGAGACTCAACTCTAGTACAGCCGTTCATCGCACGAAAAAAATTTTGGACGATATCTATTTTGATTTGTGGGGACAAATTTGTGATCATTTTATAAGGATTGTTCAGTATTGCATGGTTGTTCTCTCTCGACAACATAATGGCGTGGTTGATTGGAAACAACTCGAGAAGGCTTGGTGCATGCTTTTTGGGGCGGGCTCAGGGGAGAAGTTCTGGGTAGAAGCCACTAATACTGTTTGGTGGTTGTTCAACCGTTCTCCGAATAAAGCAATTTGGTGCAAGACACCAACAATGTTTGGTCGGGTAAATAGGTGTATTACTTGACATTGCAGGTATTTGGACATCCCGTTTATGCACAAGTCATTAAATGGAAACTCGAGTATGGGGAGAAGAAATGTATTTTTCTTGGATATGCTTCAGGTGTGAAGGTGCATCATTTGCGGTGTTCAGTTCTGAAACTCCTGATTTTGAGAGATGTGACTTTTGAGTTGGTTATGTTATGGGAAAGGGAGCAAGTGCCTGATCCGACTTTTAAGGCTGATGAGACGGTCACAAAAAAGGTAGAGTTTACAGTTCCCGATTAACAAGGTAAAGTTACTCAACGTAACTTTCAGCATTATGATGACTCTTATTTTTTATGATGATGCATCGGTTAAGGCGAGTCGGGAAGGTGCGTTGGTAAGGGATCGTGTTGGATCTCCAATGAGGTATGGATACTTCAATTTTGTGTTATTTCTCTCACGAGTTCTCTTACCATATATCAATATTCTCTCCATTACCCTAACAAAAACTCTTCCGCTCAATTTACAGCCCCCGTTATAACCAAACAAATAGCAAAATGCACTCCCGTCAGGGCACACACAATCTTTCACCTCGCTTTAACCTCTCGAGCATTTTAGCACAACGCGAGAAAGTTCCAAAGAGGTCTCATTCCCACAATATCACATTGTGTAAAGATCCACATGAAAACAAGAAAAAACCGGCTCGAAAGAGAGGTGCTAAAGAGAGGAAGGAGAAGAAGAAAAGGTGCTTAGGACTGGTGGTTAAGGGGGCGGTAGCGATCTTCCATCTCAGATCCAAAAGAGCCCAGTGAGCTGAGATAGCCATGAGAGGCGAATTGTGTGGAAGCGAGTTGCATTGAGGCGAGCGATGAGAAAAAACTTTCTAGATCTAGGGTTTAGTGCGGCAGGAGTGGCTGCTTGCTTGTACGGGAGAGAAAACAAAAGGAAAATTTTGCCCTGAGGGGATAGTGGAGGCTATGCGAGGAGAAGAGGGAGCTGCGGGAAGGTGGTTGGATCGAAGGAGACCCGGAGGAGGCGCCGGAAGGGTCACCTCCCCCTTGGTCGAAGCTTTGTCTTAGTGGCGACGGCTAGGGTTTCTTTTCGATCGATCGATCGAGAGAGAGAGAGAGAGAGAGAAGAGAAGAGCCGTGAAGAGAAAAATTGAATAAGAGGAATATCAATTAGTCACTTTGTATATCATTGAAGGAAAAAAGATTAAATGATCATCCATTTAATTTGTATCTCCAAATATTTTGTTGAATTTTTTCTTTAATTAATTTTAGTCTATGAATGTGGGATCACCCACCTAAGGCAATCTTATTAAAAAAAGAAAAATACAGTGAAACAAATGGAATGTAAAAGGTTTCAAATATTTATAAAAAAAAAGGTAGAAAGGTTTCAAATTTATACTTCTCTTTAAAGTTGGATGAAACTCATCAGGGCTTGACATGTGTTCTTTCGTGTTTTTTAATATTTAGTTTTTCGGCAAGCCACTTCCACATAACAATAAGAGGCTTTAGTAAAGTTCGTAGGTAATATTGCGCTCCGCCTAAGATGTTTTGTAAGTTCGACTCCAACATAACTTTTTTTTTCTACATGAACATTTTAATAAAATATAAATTTGATTTCCCTACAAAACACACAGAACAAGCTTATATTTGGACACATTTTTCCTTGAAATAAAATAGAATAAAATAAAATTCAATACTGAACCTTGCAAGTAATAAAACAAATGATTTTCAACATTTACTACGGTAGTTAACAAAACAAAATTTTTTGTGTTGATTTGTGAAAATATTTGGCTCTCAAAATATTATTGTACCTTTTCTAATAGACTAACAATTAACATTAACTAATATCATTTAAAAAAATTATCGA
Organism: Juncus inflexus; assembly: GCA_024447665.1. Classification (NCBI taxonomy): domain Eukaryota; kingdom Viridiplantae; phylum Streptophyta; class Magnoliopsida; order Poales; family Juncaceae; genus Juncus; species Juncus inflexus. Next base: position 4,969,397 of record JAJHPC010000005.1, read on the forward strand.
CGTTTCCCCACAGCCCACACATCATAAGCATGTATATGGACAACATTTTTCTTGCAATTACGTGAAAAAACAAAAGATTTTCAATTTTTAATATTAAAACAAAAATATTTGTGTTGTTTTGTGAAACTATTTATCAAACCTTTATCTAACATTAATTAATATCATTTTAACTTAGTGGGCCTTTTGCCACAACCCAAATAGAACAAGCCTGTATTTAAACAATTTTGTCCTTGCTTGAAATAAAAAAAACAAAGCAAACTAGACTGAACCACACCAAGTAATAAGACAAAAGATTTTCAAATCTTTAATAAAACCAAAGCTTTTGCGTTATTTTGTGAAACTATTTGGCACTCAAGATATTATCATACCTTATATAACATTAATTAAAATCATATAAAAAATATTAATAACTAACATAAACTTTTAAATCTATGTTGTTTTTTGAAGGAACCACGCAAGGCGCATTAGTTCAATTAATTAATAATGAAAGAGTTTTACAAAAGAGGGACTAAAGTATATAAAACAAGTAATCAGAACATAATCCTATGAGTCTTCCTCAATTTAACTCCATTTAAACCAGGCAGCCGCTTCTTTTGCCGCCTTCTTTGCAATTTGAAGTGGAGGCTGTGTTTTGGAGTTAAAAATTCGCTCGTTTCGTTCTCTCCAGATGCACCAACAGACTGCTAACCAAAGCGTGTCCCATATTTTCCTTTTATTTGCCAGATGTCGTGTTCAGTTGTTGTTCCATGTTGAACATGTCTGTTTGGAGCGTAGTTCCCACCATAGATCTTGAGTATTGGTCCACTAGCTTCCATGTAGCTATTGTGTAAGAATAATTAACAAAGAGGTGGTCTCTTGTTTCGAGGGTTGAACTACATAATGCACATGTAGTATCGTGCGGCCACCTTTTCCTATGTAGTAGCTTGGCCATATTAATGCGCTCATGAAGCGCCAGCCAGAAAAATATTTTGACCTCATGAGGAGCCTTGATCTTCCATATGATGTTACCCCATTGTGTTTGTATACACCCAGGTTTCTAATAAAAAGGTATGGGGATTTGGAAGAGAACTTTTTCTTTGGTTCCCATTTTCATTGTAGCTGAGATTCATCCACTGCACTGAGTGGATGTCTTGAAGGCAGGGAGGATCTTTTGCGAACTCCTCAAAAAAAAAGATATGCACGTTTCATTAAGATCAGTAAGAGCACTCGATCCACTTACCCAACAAAGTCTTGAGGCACATTTTCTCCAAATACTATCTTGCTGGTCATCCAACTTCTAGATCCATTTGGTTAGTAGGGCATCGTTCCTTATTTCGGTATGCGCTATTCCTAATCCGCCATTTCTTTTTGGAAGGCAGACCTTCTTCCAATTTAGGAGGCAATTACCGCGGTTGCATTTCTCTGTTCCTTTCTACAGAAAACATCTTGTGCTTTTATTTATTTCTTTTATGCACCACTTTGGCAATTTTATAACTTGCATAAGATGCGTAGCCATGGAGGCCAACGTGGCCTTTATAAGTGTTACCCGACCCCCTAAGGAGAGGAACCTACCCTCCCATGAGGCTATATGGTCTTTTATTGCCTTGATAAGTAGGAGGAATGAAATCTTCTTTGGCTTCCTTGTGGTGAGGGGTTCTCCTAAGTATTTTAGGGGTAAGGTACCTACCTTAAATTGTAGTATTGAGTTGATACTATCATGGTGTGCCGAGGGGATGGATATTGGGACAAAATTGCTTTTTGACCAATTAATCGATAACCTTGTCATCCCTTTGAACGTCTCAAGAGATAATTCTAGTAGTTTAAGATTCTCTGGATGTGCTTCCATAAAAATAATAGTATCATCAGTGTATTGAAGGACTTGTATTTCCATGGGGAAAATCTTGATGAAATCGGGTTCTAATTTTGTCATTACAGTCTACAGTGCGTCTACTGCTAGGTCAAAGAGTAGAGGAGAGAGGATCACCTTGTCTTAGGCCTCGTCGATGAAAAAAAAGGGGTTAGATTTCCATTTATCTTTACTACCGATCTTCATGATTTTAGGATATTTCATATCCAATTATTCCACTGAACCGGGAATCCTTTTGCCTCAAGCAACTTATGTAGGAAGTTTCAAGAGACATTATGAAATGCTTTCCTGAAGTCTACTTGAGCATTACAGTTGGTATCTTGTGAAGTTTGTAGAAATGTAAGATTTCTCTTGTTACTACAAATGATTCTGAGATGGACCTTCCTTTCGGGAATGCCGTTTGGTTTTCATGAACAAGCTTAGGCATGAAAGGCTAGAGTCTGTTTGCCATTAGCTTAGATAACATCTTGACCGAGAAATTGATTACGCTGATCAGCCTAAAGTTATCTAAAGTGATAGCATTTTCTTTCTTAGGTACCAACGTAATGGCCGCTTGGTTTATCCTCCATAGGTCTAGACATTCATCATGAAACTCTTGCGTTATTTTTACAAAATCCTCTTTAAGTACTACCCAGAAAGTTTGTAAAAATTATGTGGATAATCCATCCGGTCCCGAGAACTTTCCTTTTTGAAGTTTATTTACTGCCATCCAGATTTCTGATTCGCTAAACTGGTCACAGAGGGAGCTCAGATCAATGTAGAGTTTCTGAAGAGCTGTCTAATGTTCAAGTTTAGATTTGCTGACCGGGCCCCTGGGCTTTCTTTGAAATGATTGAGAAATTCTTTTTCAATGATTTGTGGGTCCGATATTGCCATACCCCCAATGTTCAAAGTAGTGATGGAATTTCTCATCCTTATAGGTAGAGGTGGCAAACGGGCGGGTCGGGTCGGGTTCGGGTCGGGTCAATTCGGGTTCGGGTCAATTCGGGTCGCGGGTCGTTCGGGTCGCGGGTCGTTCGGGTAGTTGGTCATTCGGGTCTCGGGTCATTTCGGGTCTCGGGTCATTCGGGTTCGGGTTGCAAGTCAATTGACTTATGGTCAACGTCATATTCTGGTCAAGAGTCACTCAGATTAGAGGTCGTTATTCATCCGAATTGATATTTCAGGTCATTTGAGTTATTCTGGTCAGTATTATCAGGTCAATTATGTTAGAACAAACCATAAAATTCTTAATTTCGAGATTTTTTTGAATATTAAAACAAAAAAAATATTATTTTCGGGTCAAATCGGGCGGGTCATTCGGGTCACGGGTCAATTCGGGTCACGGGTCATTTGAGTCACGGGTCATTCGGGTCGCGGGTCATTCGGGTTTCGGGTCGTTCGGGTCGCGGGTCGTTTCGGGTTCGGGTCGTTTTGGGTTTCGGGTCGCTCGGGTTTAGGGTTTAGGGTTTAGAGGTCGTTATTCATCCGAATTGATATTTCAGGTCATTTGAGTTATTCTGGTCAGTATTATCAGGTCAATTATGTTAGAACAAACCATAAAATTCTTAATTTCGAGATTTTTTGAATATTAAAACAAAAAAAAAATTTATTTTCGGGTCAAATCGGGCGGGTCATTCGGGTCACGGGTCATTTGAGGTCACGGGTCGTTCGGGTCACGGGTCGTTCGGGTTCGGGTCGTTTCGGGTTCGGGTCGTTTTGGGTCTCGGGTCGCTCGGGTTCGGGTCGGGTCGGGCGGGTTTTTCGGGTCGGGTCAGATTTTGCCATCTCTACTTATAGGGGAGCCTACGGCATGGAAGTAGAAGGTGTTTTTGTCCCCTAATTTGAGCCATGTGCAAGATGTCCGTTGTTGCCATTTAATTTATATTTCATTTGTAGTGAGATGAATATATTCTCTAATATCTACCCGTAGGGTTTTTTCATCTGGGCTAAGTTGTCTACTCTTTTCAGCTATATCAAGGAGTTGAAGAACTTTTTTTGCATTGGATAAGAAGGTTTCTTGCTGCCCAAGGTTCTCCTTGGCCCAAGTTTGTAGTGCCTTCTTAACTTTATGCAGTTTATTAATGTATAATTGAGCCACATTATTCGCTCGTTCATCATGTGAACTCCAAAGTCTGTTGAAGATTTCTTTTGCCTCTGAATGGTGCAACCACGATCTCTCAAACATTGAGGCTAGTTTCATTTTTGGAGCATGTTTTGAGACGGTTAGCTTGAGAGGCACATGGTCTGATATAGTCATGGGTAAGTCTAAGAGGGATGGTATGATGTTGAACGTCGTGAAGTATTGTGAGATTAGTGCTCGGTCCAACTTTGAGAGGGTGAGGTCGGGTCTTTTACTAGACCATGTGAAATTCCTACCATACAGTGGCCGTGTGGTTGTTCCCTGTAGTTTCACTCGGGTTTCTAATGACATTAAAGCCTCCCATGATGATCCATGGAAGATCAGAGGAGTTAATGAATTGACGCTTGTAACTACGCGAAAACGTGTCTTGTGCGTAATCACGTGTTAACAAAAATATTTATATTTTACCCTAATTCAATTCAAATAAGTGTATATGTGGTATTGAGTTTAGGGATCGAACACAAGAAGACTGACCTTAAGTAAAATAAGTTCACAAATCAATTCTCAAGTACTAAGTGTTTATACAAATTCCAAGGATTATGATTTAAGAACAAAAAAAAAGTGTGTATGATGAAGTTGCTTAAGAAGATAGAAACTTGTGCAAGAAAATAACAAAAGAAAGAAAAATATTTTTGTTATTTTATTTTAAGAGTTAATAAAAAGGTAGGGAAATTATGACAAATTGTATAACATGTAAATCCTTAATCACAACAAGTAGCAATTTTTCTCATAGTTCAAAAAGCAAGGCTTGACCAATTTATTTCCACAAATTAATCAACAAATAAAACAAATATTAGATATACTCAAAAACTTCTACTTCCAAGTTTTTCTTATACTTGATTTAAAACCTTACTTGAACATAACAAAAACTCTACCAAGTTCTTAATACTCAAATAGTCCCGAAACACATCCAATTTAAATCAAAATTGATCTTCTAATTAGAATCAACTTAATATTTATATTTTTTTGAATCAAAAATATTCTTCCAAATAATTTAATTCAACAAGTTAAAGTGTTCTTGAACTAAACTTTTTAAACCACAAAAATGCCCAAATCAACTCAAGATTTCCATCACAAATGTCACACAAAAAGTCTTTCCCTACACAAAACTACTCAAGCATACACACACAAACAATATTCACATACATACTTGATAATTATTCATTCAACAAAAGAGAGAAATAAAATAAGGAAAAGAAAAGAAAATTAATCAAACTAAATGATGAAGATTCAAGCTAGAGCCTCCTTGGTCGATTTGAATCTTCCTTCAAATCTCGCTCCTTCTAGAACGAAACCTCCTTCTTATAACTTGACTCCTCTTTTGTCTCAACTCACCAAAAAGAAAATTTAGGGTTTTTGGACAACCTTAAAGAAAGAGAAAGTGGAAGAAGAAGAGTGGTATTTACAATGATTTTGAGAAGAGAGAAGATGAGAGAATGGATTTTACGATAGATTAGGGGAGAGAGAATATATCTTTTGAAGGAAGAAGAAGGGTTTATTTATAGATGATTTTCCCTTGCAAAAATTGAAAACAAAGATTGTGGGACTAAAGAAAGATGTTTGATCCGATTCTGATATCGGGTCGTAATTTTGGGGATGTTTAACCTTTCTTCCTTTCTTTCTAGTTCAAATTCTGACTGGGTGTAATTTTCTGGATGTATTTATCAATTTTTCTCAACCCTATCCTCAATCAACAGCCAGCACACATGGCACTGTTGGATTGGCCACTTAATTTCCTTTCGATTCTCAGAATTCCCTCGTACAAACGAAAAGCACACGTGGTAGGATTTTATTATGTAGAAAAGGCTCCTCGTACTGACCCGCGGCTGGTTCTTCAGAAATCCCGTGTATTTCTTCTCCATTCCATGGCACCAGACGGTCCAATAAGTGCTGGAAGGCGTGTTATGTAGGTAAGGGAGTTGTCCAATTTTTTCAGAGCAGTAGAGAGAGAATGGAAATGCTGAGGGAGAAAACGTGTTTCTGTGTGGGAGGAATTTGTGCACACATTGATGTCTTATCTCTGAAATGTGCCACTTCATAATCCGCTAATCAAATGGTCTCTGTGTTCGCTCAAACCATAATTGTCCATTGGGGGGTTCAAAGTGTGCACGAGGGTAATGAAGGGTTTTGTTTAAAATGGAATGGAGCTGATTTACGAATGAGTTGAAGATTGAATATCAGACAAAGCGTTTTCTCCTTTGGCTAAATTGATGCATTTGCTGATGCCATGTGTCGGCTTCCTATTGGCCCATATTTTGTGAAATTAGTTTTTTTTTTTTTGCATCAGATTTTCATTTTCGCTTTCTGAGAGTTTTAGAATGCTTCTGAATGCACGGTTTGTTGGTAAGATTTTGACTTGGACGGTCAGTTGGTAAGAGTTATAGAAGGTCGGAGAAGCGTGTGTAGGGATTTCGCGGAGATTTGTGAAGAATTCGGCCATCTTTGACTCAGGATTTGCAAATCCGTCCTTCATTTGGAGTTGACTTTTCACCAAGTCATCTAAATATCATTTTCTTTGTCTTTTTACCTGAAAAATCACACAAATGTGTATTAAGAGTTTGAAAAGTAATTTTTACTCATTTTAAATATTTTTTATACATTTTATATGATTTAAGGATGAATTTTGTGTTATAAAAACTCTAAAAATGTGTATAAAAAATACACATTATAAAGCTCAAGTATGAAGTCATGTTTGAGGGAGTCATTAGTCTGGCCATACACATTAGAAAGTAAGAACTTGAAGCCATTACTTGTAGAGAGAATATTTTTAAGAGAATAGGTAAGAGAGAAGGTGCCTTCACAAGTGAACTCACACGTCCAAGTGTGTTTTTATAGTACTGGATAAAAGCTCTCTTAATTTCTCCCTCTTCTCCAAGTCTAGTTCCGTCAGGCAGCTCGATGGATTTAATAGTATTGTATCGCCTATGATTTGTGTTGAAAGGTGGAAGAATTTAGTATTTTGGTCTCCTAATAGTCGCCATTGTAATCTCGAGCGTTGATATCAATACTCCTCCATTTCCAAGAGCACCTTGTTGTACTCAAAATAGAGGGAGCTAATCTATGTAAGGATTTCAGACCCATAAGTTTAATAAGTAGTATTCAAAAGATGGTGTCAAAAATCTTGGCTAACAGATTAAAAATAATAATTAATTCTCTTATATTACCTAACCAATTGGGTTTCCTAGACTGAGGAAAAATAGCTGAATGTTACATCTATGCTAGAGAGGTTGCACATAAGCCAAATAATTATAATATACCTCTTCTTTGCTTCAAGGCTGATATTGAAAAAGCACTTGATACAGTCTCATGAGATTTTATTGTTAAGGTGTTTGAACAGAGGGGTATAAGAGGGATGTGGCTTGAGTGGATTAAAGCTTATGTATTAAAGGGTTGAATTAAGATTATCCTTAATGGCAAGCCAGGTAAATCTATACACATGAGAAGAGGGGTCAGACAGGAGGGCCCACTGTCCCCCCACCTATTTATTGTAGTCATTGGTACTTTGGAAAGGGTAGATGAGAACCTCACTCATATAATTTCATTGAAAAACCTTTTTTAAATTCCCAAATATCCCTATATTATACTGATGATTTAGTGTTTCTCATAAAACTAGAAGTACAACGAGTTCAGAGGCTCAAAATGATGTTAAAAAGCTTTGAAAATAGCCTGGTTAAAAAATTAACTTTGAAAAGTCAAAATTTACTATTATCCCAGAAAATCACCCAGCTTCAAATGAAATTTCGAGAGAATTGGGTTGCCCACAAGTATCAATGCACATTAGATACTTGGGGCACTCTTTTCACTTCAAAAAATCAATGAAAAGAGATTACAGAAACTTAATTGAAAAATTTGGGAAAAAATGCAACGTTGGAAGGGATCAAATCTGAGTATAGGGGGCAGATTAGTGCTTATTAACTCAGTTTTATTCTCACTTTCAGTCTATTACCTTTCAGTGTTTAAGTTCCCAAAATAGGTTATAAAAGAGATAGATAAAATCAGACAAAATTTTTTATGGAATGGAAATAAAGAAAAATGTTATAATTTAATTAATTGGGAAAAAGTTTGTAGACCAAAATCAGGAGGTGATTTAGGAGTATTAAATCTAGAAATTTTTTACAATGTTATGCTATAAAAATGGATCTGGAAATATTTCAGTGAAAATCATGGATTACAGTGGAAAAATCGAGTTTCTAAACTCTGCTTAGAAGGAGGTGAGGTAATAAAAAATAATGTTGATTCTTACTTTTGGATTGAAATTAAGAAACTCATGCCATTCTTTTTAGTAAGTACTGAATTTGTGCTTGGTAATGGTGTTTCTGCCAATTTCTGGCATAGTAATTGGGGTGTGGGGGTGATTAGTCACAACATGACATCTCTTTATTCACATGCAGAGGTTACTAGAGGTTCAGTACAGAACTTCATGAATCTTGATTCTATTGAAGAAGTTTTTAGAGAGATCTTTGCTGAGTTACCTCAGCAGGAACTTTATATCTTTCAATAGACCCTAGCTGATATTCACCTAAGTGACCAACCGGATTCCATCAAGTGGAGATGGACAGAGAATGGGCGCTTCTCTACGCACAATGCCTATTCTGTTCTCTCTCTTGGTATTCATACCTCAAACAAGTTAAAGACGATTTGGCCAATAAAGGTTCCACTTAAAATGAAGGTTTTTCTCTGGTTCAAATAAAATCGAGTACTCACCCAAGATAATTTGAGGAGAAGAGGAATGATTATCATCAATCGGTGCTCGCTCTATTGCAATCAGCTAGAAACAACCCAACACCTTGCTGGAGAATGCTTATACATTCAATATCACTGGTCCAAACTCTGCTCCAAACTCAGTGAGATTAAATCGACAGATCCTTTCCATTTAGTATTCACATAGACCTCAGAGGGTATGGGAGGAGATTAGCTTCGACAAATCGCGTTTCTGTTTATGTTTTGTGTTTGGCGGCAGAGGTGTAGAAAGATCTTTGAGGAGGAGAGAGTACTGGAGGTGGATTTAGTAGAAGAGGTGTTAGAGGAGCTAAAGTTGATTCGATCCATGGAGAAAAGGAAGAGAGAGGAGCTCATCGCCATGGCGGCGCAGGAACAAGGAAGAAAGGAAATAAAGGGAGAAAGAGATTAGGGTTATGTTGCTGTGTAGGTCGAAAATATCTCGGTCTGAAACATAGATGAGATTTACCATTTCTTGTTTTCTAGTTTTTGTTAATTTTGGAAAAGTTTTCTTAGATTTGTAATATATAGGCTGAGCTGGATTTTTTCTTTTCTTATTTTTTTTGGGCCGTAAAACTTTTCCTGTTTAGGAAGAGTTTTCTTTATGCAATTTTGCAAAAATTTGTAAAACTTTTAGCAAAATTATATATAATCAATTAGATTGGGGATCTTAATCCCTCTCCAATTTGCTCGAAAAAAAAAAAGATTACGATCAAAGTTTCTAGTACTTCAAAAGAATGCAATCCCATTCATTGATAAGTTTGTGGATGGTTCGGATTAAGAAGGACTAGGGTTCAAAGATTAAAATAGAGGGCATACTACACAAAGAGATGTGGCGGCAGATAACTAAACATAAATTAGGGTATCTCTAAATCTTAGTTTCAATTAAATTTATCACATTCGTTGATAAGTTCGTGAATGATTGTGATTAAATTTGGTTAGAGTTCCTTAATATTAAGGATAAATCTGGCCTCACTACCCAAATCACTACCATATTCACGGAATACTGATATGTGGGGTTCAAGCAAGACACAAGCAAAAAGGTCATGGTCCCCACTCCATTCCATCTTGCTTAAATGAATTCTACCGCAACCCATTATATTACCCGATTTCTTAATGGATCACATAAGGACAATACAACCCTACCTTTCTCTCCCATATAAAAATCGCGCTGTTAATGTAGCTCCGCAGTAGCTTCCCCAAAATCGCACCTTCCCCAAATCTCCGATCGTAGCTCCTTCTCGCCGGTGCCAGAATCAAGAAAGTCGCAGATACTTTTCACCTCCGACCTCCAAGATCCTTTTTATTATTTTCCTTCTCTTTTCAACTTGTCATAAACTTTAAAACCTGATTCGAAGTCAATATTTTTGTATCTTTTGTTCTGTGTTTTTGACATAAAATTTGTAAGTCAGAGTTTTAGGACTCATGCATTGGAAGGCTATAATTTATTTTGTACAATCAAAATAATTTCAACTATCAAATATTTTAGTTCTCTATTTCTTTGAAGGAAATTTTAATTCTTTTATTTCTAGCTTTATCCTTAATTGAAACTAAATATTGTATATATTTATTTAATTAAGATGACAATATTAGTAATTCTATTTTTCATTCATAATTTTCATTTTTATAGTGATAGCTATGGAAGATATACCGGATTCAGCTGGATGCGATGAAGATACATGTAATGAGTGCAGAAATGAGGAAATAGAACAAAAATATGAGATAGTTAAGGAACCGGAAGAGGGAATGTTTTTTGATACACATGAAGAAGCGTTTGTTTATTACGGAAAATATACTTTGCAAAAGGGTTTTTGTGTTGCAAGAAGAGGAAGTAAAAAAGTTAATGGAGAAGTGCATTATGTACAATTTGAATGCACCTGTGCTGGGAAGGCAAATGTCACATAACTCAACCCTCTTAAATCACCACCACAAACAAAGACCTAATGTCCACCTCATCTTAACCTTATTCGAACCCCAAATGGAAAATGGAGAATAAGCATGGTTAAATTGGAACATAATCATTATTATAGCCTAGGAAAGGCTAAGTTTTTCAAAAGAAATAGATATCTTGGTATGTAAAAAGGCAACTTATAATGAATGATAAAGCCGGTATTAGAGCGTATAAGACTTATGAGTCTCTTCAAATCCAGGCGGGAGGGCATGAGAACCTTTCCTTTAATTTGAAAGATTGTCAGAACTTCTTAAGTGGGGAGCGCGGTTTAAAGCTTACAGAGGGAGATGCAAATGTGATGCTTGATTATTTCACGAAAATGCATAAGGATAATTCTGAGTTTTAATATGCCATTGAGATGAATGAGTATAATTAGCTAAAAAATATTTTTTGGGCTGATGCGAGGAGTAGGGCAGCATGTAAGGAGTTTGGTGATGTTATATCATTTGATACAACATACTTGATGAATAAGTACCATATGGCTTTTGCTCCATTTGTTGGAGTTAATCATCATGGTCAGACGATTTTATTGGGTTGTGGTTTAATCTCTCACGAGGACTCACGGTCATTCTAATAGTTGTTTAGTACGTGGAAGGCATTCATGTGGGATCGTTCTCCTCCGGCAATTATTACGGATCAATGTATGGCTATGAAGAATGCCATAGAGGAAGTATGGCCGGGGACACGACATCGATGGTGCATATGGCACATTATGAATAAGATTCCAGAAAAATTGGGGAAATTAAAAGAGTCGGCTTCCATTTCAATTCTTATGCATAATGCAGTTTATGATTCATTAGCAATCGAAAAATTTGAGAACAAATGGAGTGAATTCATCAATGAGTATAATTTACAAGAAAACGAATGGTTAAATGCGTTGTATAATGAGAGGGAACATTAGGTGCCGTCCTATTTGAAAGATATTTTTTGGGCGGGCACATCATCAACACAAAGGAGTGTAAATTATTATTTTGGTGATTATATCAATGAAAAGACCACAGTAAAACAATTTGTGGAATAATATGCGAATGCTTTGTCAGGAAAAGTGGAAAGTGAAAGAGAAGCAGACTTAAAGAGTTCGCAATCTTTTATCCCGATAGTGGTTCAACACGGCTTAGAAGAGTAATTTCATAATTTTTACACAAATGCAAAAGCGAAAGAATTCCAAGAACAATTTGTCGCAAAACTAATTGATTGTGCACTGCATGCAAAAATAGAAGGCGATTTTATGTGCGAGTATGAGGTGGTTGAGTGGACTACGTATGGAGAAGAGAAAAAAAAACGTGTGTCATTCCTCGTTAATTTTAATAAAGAGACGAATGAAGCGGATTGTAATTGTCAATTGTTTGAATTTAGAGGAATGATGTGTGTTCACCAATTGATGGTGTGGAGTCATTTGGGCATTCAAAAGGCACCCGAAAAATATGTTTTGAGAAGATGGAGAAAAGATGTGGAAAGAATACACACCACAATTCGTATCAATTATGATAACACTTTCAATAAATCCGAAGCATTTCGGCAAGAGTTTTTCAGTCGTCTTTGTGATGAGGTTGGCGGTATAATAAGGCGTTCTGAAGAGAAGTTTGCTAAGGTGGTAAAAGTAATATAAGGGTTAAAAGAAGAGTTTGAACAATCCTCAAATATTTGCAATAGTGATATTATTTGTGAATCGGGTACTCCTAATGATTCTTCTTCTGTTGGAGGTGGAGTCATTACTCCAAACGAGGGTAGGATCCTTGACCCACAAAGTGTTCATCGTAGAGGTAGACCGACGACTAAGAGAAAGATAGGACTTCTCGAAAAAATTATCACAACGAATACAGAAGAAAAAAAAAGGTATAACAATATTTACTATTATTTCATAGTACATTTTTAATTATAATTATTGTTAATTAACTTTTATGTTCCAATTTTAGGATGTTGAGAACTACGCAAATAATCAAGTATTTGGAATGAACGATAGTTATGCTAATATAAATATAAGATTTGTACATATATATATATATATATATATATATATATATATATATATATATATATATATATATATATATATATATATATATTTCATGAAACAGTTTGGGAGCTCGAATTACATGGAGATGGATTATACATGGCCAAACATGATGTCCCAATTTGGAAACATTCCTTTTTCTCTAACTGACTCGAATGATTATGTTTGGAATGGACAACCGAGCAATATGGCAAGTTCATCGAAATTTAGGGAGGGAATGTAGTAGATTTTGGTGGTAATTATTTTTTTGAATGTAAGGGACTTATATAGTGATGGTTGATATTTTGAATGTAATGGATTAATAGTATTTTGTTGCTTTTTGGTTGCTATTTTATTTCGAATGGATTTATTTTGTTGCTTAGGACTGATGAAGTTTATTGTTGAAATTCTCCTTTTATTAGAATCTGTTGGGTTTTTATATATCATGATTTTAGTTTTTCATTTTGTATTTTCACTTTTGTAGAATCGTACCTTTCTTTATCAACTACTACATATCATACAACACAAACTTAACAATCATATCCATTACAAAAGAATAATGATTGTCATATATGTAAAGTGAAGTTCATAAATATATGCACAGTCAAGTTCAAAAATAAAATTCATTCTTTCATATACTTGAATTACACAATCCAATTTCGTTCCCAATTACCATATACATTATACATATTTAAGTTACATATACACAATCCTAATCCTAAACCAAATCCAAATGCAAATCTGAAACTCGTAATAAGTTTTCTATAATAACTGCATTTATAAAAGAAAAAAAGTAATTAATTATTTTGATAAATTGACCAAATTGATAAAATAAAAATTTAAAAACTGCTAGCATATTAAATTTGCTATAGCACTCATTCTTGTTTGTGCATCTCTAAATTAGGACTGATATTGTTTACAGTCAAATTCAATCAAATTCAGTACATTTGAGTGTAGTTAGGACTGATTTGGGATAATTAGAGTATGATTAAGTCTAATTAGTCAGAAAAAAATTCTAATTACCCTCAATCAATCAATCAAATCCTGTACTTTTTAGATTGATTAGTGTATGATGTTGTCCTAAATAATCCAAAAAACCCTAATTACTTCAATCTTCCTCAATTCCTTAAAATCTCAACAAGAAACCAACAGTAAACTACCTCTCATTAAGTTTTCCGGTTGCATCTTATCGAGATACGCCTTCTTGTGTTTGAAATCGCCCCCAATTTTGTGTTTGAAATCATGATTTGATGGACAAATCATGGCGGACTAGATCTCTGGCGAGAGAGAGAAGGAGATGAAATCGGACGTTTTTTTATTGTTGGAACAGGAGAGAGAGAGAGAGAGAGAGAGAGAGAGCAACAGATAGGGATGAAAACAGTCCGGATATTACCCGGCTGGACCGGACTGGATCCGAAAAATATCCGGATCCGAATAGAAAAATCCGGATCCGTTGAGATTGGATCCGGATCCGAGTCATTTATCCGGATACGGATCGGGATACGGTATTGGATTTTGGTGTAGTATCCGGATACTATTCAAAAACGGGTACCCATTTTTTGATTCATATTCTCAAATAATGTATCCATTTTTTACCCAAATTTTGAATTCATTGAAATATCTATAAATTTAGTAATACAAAATCTTCAAATATCTATAAAATTAATAATTATTAATTTAAAAAAAATACAATATTATATAAATGAAATTTATGATATTTTTCTTACATATTCATATATTTTTGATGATTTTTTTATATTTTATATAGTTTATCAAATAGTTGTAATTTTTATCCAAGTAAAAATATGTTTTGCTATTAAAATTCAAATTTTTTTTGTGTATAAATATTTGAGAATTATATAATAAATATTTATATTAAGTATTAAATATCCGCTTTAATTATTCGAATAAAACCCAAATCCGTATTCGTATCCGAAATATCCGGACCATATCCGTATCCGTTTAAGATCCGGAACGTATTCAGAAAAAAATATGGATATGGATATGGAATGACCACTATTCGAACCGGATCCGGACCATTTTCACCCCCGGCAACAGAGAGAAGGAGATGAAATTGCAGTTTCTTTCTGAGTTCCGTTTGGGAGAGAAAAGGAGGAATTATCTTAGTTAATTTTTTTTCAACCTAATTACTGCATCCAGTATGGGCCACGTCACATAATTACTATTAATCATCCGATTAATCACCTCTTAATACTAATCATCTGATTAAGCACCTATCACCTCTCTCTTCATGTCGCTGGGTTCTTTTATCTCCCTCAGTCCTCACCCCCTTTCACTATGACTGGCGCCTCATCAATCAGTCTTACTCTCCAAATTACCTTCCTATCTCTCGCTCTGAAGTCCCAATCAATCCCTCGCGTACTTTATTTCTCTCGCTCTCTCTCTCTCTCTCTCTCTCTCACACACACACACACACACTCGATACCAATAAATCGCTTACCAAATTGCCGGATTTTTTCTCTCTCGATCGCGCCTAAGCATTGCAAATCGATGATGTTCTTCTCACTCTTTCCCTCACACAATCCAGCCATAATCGACGGTCCATCATTAGAGCATCCTCTCCATATCGGCTGAACAGTATTGCCCAATTTCTCTCACCTCCACTAAGGGATCGATCATCTAGGGTTAGGAAAAGCGCCACCTTTGATTCAATTGACTGAAGATATTTGGTTAGGATTTAATTTTTTTCTCAACTTTTGTAGACAGTTTAGGCATTATCGTTTCCTTTTTAGATTTTAATTTGGTAATTGAATAATTTAATTATTGGAATGGATACTGTTTTTTTCTCAATGGTCCCTGGTATTTTTGCAGCGATGTTGTTCGAAAGGAATCACAAACTAAACAGTTGATGATTGCATACGAAGGAAGTGGGAATGTGAATGTTCACAGATGTGACAAAATATGAAGGAAGTGGGAATGTGAACGTTCACAGATGTGACAAAATATGTATTAATGGCCATACATTCAGGTAATTTTACATTATATTACCCTTCTTTTTTCTACTGACGCAAATAATGCCTGTTATTTAGTTAATTTTTGAAAAATAAATAAAATAAAACTGATGGTTTATTATTATTTACACTTCTGCAATAATTTATTATCTATAGTGATTAATAAATTAAAAGTATAAATTAATATCACAAATCTTACTCTACAATAACCACATAAAACAAGTCAAACCTTAAACATTGAATTATTATTAATCAATTAGTGTATGTAGAAACTTACTGGAGAAGAGGCTATCAACCAAAAATTAACAAACTTTTTAGTTCATTTAGTTTGAATTTTTTTATTATGACTACATCTAAAAAATTTAATGTTTATATTCTTGCAATGTCTGCATTTTTCGTGGATTCGAGTCTAATTTCATTTAAATTTGATATATAAGATATTTTTTTGTCGATTCCATGGTATAAAATATTGGTACCATCAAATATTTCAAATTTAACTCTTTATTTAGAAAATATTAGTGTTGCTAATTACAAATTAGTGTTGATATTAGTATTCATAAAATTTGGAGGCCAATTAAGAGCCATTTCCAACAGTAATTGATAGTTGCTGATAGATTTGATAATTAGAAGCAAGGTTGAATAATTTACAAATCCAGTAAAATATTGTAAAGTTTTGTAATATTTTTTTTTTATCAAAAAATAAAGTAATTTAATTTCCAATATCGGTGATGCAGTATATTTACACAAGGAGAAACAAGATTACAATTAATCAGCAGCATTCAACTAATCTTGCTAACCAATTTGTAGGCGTCGAACCAAAAGATATGTTCTTCTCCACAGTCCCAATAATTAAACTCTACAATGCAACATAGGAAAATTTGCAAAAAAACTCCCTCAGTATTGCCGAAAATGTAATTGAAAACCTGCGTTAATTGAAATTGCAAAGATGGTTCTGTATTATTGCCGAAATTAAAATTAACGTTGTCATTAGTTACAAATACATGGTCTTTTTTGCTATTTTATAATAATTCATTGGCTTGATTGCAAATTTTCCTTCAACCTGATTGCACCACAACAACAATACAATCTCTCCAATCAATTGCAGGTCCTATTGGGCTATCAGGTTTTAGGGTTTAGGTAAACCAATTGCATGACAATATCTATCTCTCCAATCAATTGTAGAATAAATGACAACTATGAAGAGTTTGCTAAAGATTTATTATTTTTTTTAGCAGAAAAAAGAAGGATGTGGAGTTGGAAAAATGGACCTGCATGATCTATTCGAGGTTATTGTCAGCCAGCCCAAACGTCCTGTCAGTACATAATCTTTTTTGTGCTATTTACACATTGAAAATTCAATTATGATTTCAGTCTCTGATTATTTTGTTATATTTTGCTTCATTAACAATGGAGAAATTGAGAAAAGCTAACTACAATTGGCATCTACTCTCAACAAATAAAAGCCAATATATAACCATATGTTTACATTTTCAAGTACCTCAATTTGTCTTAATTATTTTTAATATTTCTCAATTGTTTTTGAATCCGGTTTTGGAATATTATTTAATTCTTGATATTAGTAGGTAAATAATATGAAATATGATTGATGTATCTTCTTATTTTTAGTTTAATTATATACCTCAATAATGAAAAATTAATATCCTATATATTTATATATTTTCAATGACATCTTTTTATCTATTTCAAGCAAAAGCACAGCTGGTATTTCAGTCTTTGGCTCCTCAGAAAGGTAATTTATTCACTAATATTCAATTGTCGCTTATTAATTATTTGATATTTATGTAGACCTTAATTGATAATTTTATTTTTCTTTTGATATAAGATTTTCTCATGTTCTGTATTTACAAAAAAATCACAAATAGATGACCGAAGTCTATTTGACTTTCGCCTTGCAGCAATCACGTGTACTGCTTACGCGTCTCAATTTTAAAAAAAATTAATTTTATTTTAAATTCCATTTTTAGTACCTATATTTCATTTAAATTGTTTTGCAATGCATGCAAAGTTGTTCTTATACTTGATTCAACCATTATTTGAATAAAAGAAAGACTCTTCCAAGTCAATATTACTCAAAAAAATCTAAACAATTCTCATAAATATTTTACGTCAAATCATTCTTCTAAATAACTCAACTTAGATCTCATGAAAAAAATGTTAAGATTTAATCTTAAAATACCATAATAAAATGCAAAGTTTCACTTAAGATTTCATCAACAAAAGTCACACAAACATTCTTTCCATACTCCTAAAACTACTCATTCATGTCCACAAAAACCATTTACATATTCTTGATTTATTTTATTCATCCAAAAATAAAGAGAAAAATAAATCAAACACTAAAGATGCCAATCGTTCTCGATCTCTCCCCTTCTTGGTTGATTTAATACTTACTTCTTCTAGATTAAGCACTTCTAAAATTCTACTCTCTCTTTTCACTCTCAAGAAATGAGGATTTGAAGGCTGTGGACATTAATGGTGGAAAAGAAAAAAATGAAGAATGAAAGTGGTGAAAAATGGATGAAGAAATGTGTTTGATGATAGATGTGAGAATGGTTATATGAGTGTATGTGTGTGGGTTTATTTATAGGAAAATTTGCCTTGCAAAAATTGGAAACAAGGGTTGTGGGACTAAAGAAAGAGGTCTGATCCGATTTTGCCTTTAGGTAGTAATTTGGGGGATGCTTAACCTTTCTTCCTTCATTTTTCTATACAAATTATGTCGGTGTGCATTTTCTGGGTGTCTTTATCAATTTCCCTCAAACTCATCCACTTCCAAAGTCGGGACACATGGCGACCCATATTTGGCTGAAATAAAATCCAGGAATTTAAATCCAACGAATAAGAAACTGCCACACATCAGATTCCTCAACTCTGTTGAAACAAGCTAACACGTGTCCTCACATGATTGGGTGATTTGTTTCATCGTACTGACCTAGTACTTACTTTGCAGATAACGCGTGGACCTTCTTCTCGATTTTGCTTCATTGGTCAGTCCAGTATGTGCTATTTCGCATGTAAATACTGCTCTGGAGGCGTGCAGACTCTGTTTAAATGGAGTGTGATGGAATATGAAGAGAGTTGAACAACAGAAAACGTGTTTGCTGCAGAAGGAATATTTCTGCTTCCCCTGTTTCAGGCGATTGGAGAGGTCCAATTTATAATTAAATGCATGGAGGATTGGAAAAATGGAGGGTCCATTGGTTCATAAGTGGAGATGATTTAGACTGAGATGAAGATTGAATCAAGAAAATGCGTTTTCTTATTTGGCAGAATTTTTGATCCATTCAATGGTCCTCTGCCACGTGTCCGCGCTTGAGATTGGTTGAATTTTTTGCAATTAATTCTCTTGCATCAGATTTTCATTTACGTTTTCAGAGAGTTTTAGAAAGTCCTTTTTCGCGAGATTGGTACCGTTGGATTCGTATCGTCGAGACCTTCGTGTTGACACCCCACAAGACCATGTTTCGGGAAAGTTAACTTTTTGGTCAAAGACGATTTTCGAGTTTGACTTTTTATATTTTTGTGGATTTTTGCCGTCTGGCTTGAATGATTAGTTAGAAAGGGTTGTAGAAGATCGGAGAGGCATGTGTAGGATTTTTCGAGTAGATTTGTCGAAAATTCGGCCATCCTTGGCCCATGATTTGCAGATCGACCCTTATTTGGAGTTGACTTTTTATCAAGTCATCTAAATACATTTTTCTTGGTCTTTTTACCTGAAAAATCACACAAAAGTGTTTTAAAAGTTTCAAAAGTAATTTTTACTCATTTTAAACATTTTTCGTACATTTATGTGATTTAAGAATGAATTATGCCTGATAAAAACCTTAAAAATGTGTATGAAAATACACATTAGAAATCTCACCACTTAAACCAACCTTACACTCAAGCGTAAATTTAAATTAAGTTTTAGGATTTTTAGAATCAGTTTAAATTTATTTGCAAAGAGATTAAATTATTGCCATATTATTAGTCGATTATTATAATAATACACGAATATTGATGAATGTCCATTAATAATTTTAAAACCTCAAGTTCGTTTCAACTCGCCAATCTTGTATCCCAATTATCTATTTTCCACAAAATAGTACCCTAACAAAATATTTCTACTTTAGCCCCCCTAAGTTTTGCACAAAAGCTTCAGCTAAATTTCACTTCGCCCTTTGAAACAAATTGAAAGTTCACACACCCAATTTCCAAGCACAAAATTTGTGTCTAATGGCACTAAAAATCATTTATTTCTTTATTAAGAAGTATATAAATATATATAATTTTCTTATTTTCTATTTTTTTTATTTATATATATATATATATTTTTTATTTATTATTTATTTATTTTATTTTATTTATTTATTTATTATTTATTTATTTTTTCATCTTTATATTTAATAATCTGCTACCCCAGCCTTTGCCTCTCCCCGGCAGATCATCTCTCTCTGGTCACTTCTAGCATACTCGGATTCGAGGCCATGCAGCGGGCCCTTCCGCGTGAATATCAGTGATTCATCATCATCGATACCCAGCTACTTGGTACCATGCAAGTTGGATTGCCTGTAACCGAGCGTTAAAAACTATCTCTCGCGCCGTACACCCCTGAGGGTCACCATAAAACTAGGTGTGGAAAATTATTTAAAAATCATATAAAAATAATGCGTTTTTGCACTAGAAAATGGGTGGTAGGTCTTCAACAAGTTTCAAAGGGCTAATAAAATCAGACGTTTCACGAAGCCACAATTTGAAAAATAGGGATAATTTCGAAAAATTTAAATACGGCACTAAAGGATGGAAGTATTAAATTTTGTCGTAAAATATTGAGGAGATGAACACGTTGTGAAATTTTTAAACCATTAATGGACTTTACATGGATAGTATAGATGGAGTGAGATGGAATATGAAATATTATGGCAAATAATTTAATGTCCTTTAAAAGTTTTCAAAAATATTATCATCATTTTCCAAAACCTTATACTTTTCAAAAACTTGTTGCTTGAAGGACTTGGTTTCAAAACTCTTCTTTTCCAGAACCCTTTTATCACTTTTCTTTTAAAAGTCTTTTAATTTATTAACAAATCTAAGCAAGATAGTGTATTTAAAAATAAAATAAAAAATAAACAAGTTTATTTACAAAAAATAAGAAAAATGAAATGAAAACAAAATTTAAATTTTTTGCTAGTTTTTTTTTTCAATTATTTTTTTTACTTTTTTGGACACAAAAAGGTTACAAAACTTCATTTTTGCACAAAATCAGTATTACCACAATTAAACTTTTGTATGTACAAGATAAAGTTTAGGAATTGTGAAAATTGGAAATAGTAAAGGATTTTGTGCAAAACCACCCTCACCGCACTTAAACCTTTGCAAAAAGATTAAGTGTAAATGAAGAGGTTTTGTGAAAAGAAAAAATTAAAAATAATAAATAAAAGGAAAAATACGATCTGACATGATGAGTTGCCTCTCGCCAAGCGCTCCCCTTTAACGTCTTGAGCCCGACGCATTTTCGTTCATCCTTCTTTTTGCCTCTACGCCATTTGGCACTTCTACCAATTCTTGCTCATCAAACCACCGCGCGTCGTAATTTTCGTAAAATGCCTTCAAGCGGTGGCCATTGACTTTGAATGCGACCCCTCATTCCCTAGAGATTTCAAACACTCCAAAGGGAAAAATGTTGGTTATAGTAAAGGGACCTGTCCATCGGCTCTTCAACTTCCCGGGATGCAATCTCAACCGAGAGTTGAACAACAAAACCTTATCGCCAATCTTGTACTTTTTTTTGCGAATAAGTTTGTCATGGGCGATGCTTAGTTTTTCTTTGTAAATTCTCGAATGGCCGTAAGCTTCAAGACAATGCTCTTCCAATTCTTGAATTTGCATTTTTCTCAATACCGCATCTTTTGGGTAATCTTGGTTGACTTTTTTAATTGCCCAAAAAGCCTTGTGCTCAATTTCTATCGGTAGATGACAACTCTTTCCATACACGAATTTGAAAGGAGTCATCCCTATCGGTGTTTTGTATGCAGTATGATAGACCCATAATGCATCCCCAAGCCTTTGACTCCAATCCTTGCAAGAGGGATTAACCACCTTCTCAAGGATTGTTTTATTTTCATGATGAGAAATTTCAGCTTGGCCATTAGTTTGAGGATGGTATGCAGTCGACATGCTATGTTGAACATGGTAATTTTTCAGAAGTGATTCGAGGTATTTGTTGTTGAAATGAGAGCCCCTATCACTAATGATAACTTTAGGTACTCCAAAGGGCTGAAAGATGTTCTTTTTAAGGAACTCGATCACCGTTTTGGAGTTGGCATCTCTTGTTGGTATTGCCTCAACCTACTTAGACACATAGTCGACAAATACAAGAATATATAAGTAACCATTCGATTAAGGAAATGGGCCCATGAAATCTATCCCCCATACGTCAAAAAGCTCAGAAAACAATAAAGTTTTAAGAGGCATTTCGCTTTTGCGGGTTAGATTTCCCGTTCTTTAACAGTTCTCACAACTCTTTACAAAGGAATGAGCATCTTTGTAAAGAGTTGGCCAGTATAATCTACTTTGGAGCACCTTGTGACTTGTGCGTTGAGCTCCAAAGTGTCCCCCACATTCTAAAGAATGACAAAAAGATAATACCGAATTGAAGTCGCAATCGGGAACGCATTTGCGTACCATTTGATCGGAACAGATCTTGTAAAGGAGCGGGTCTTCCCAAAAATAGTAGCGCGAGTCGTTCTTGAGTTTGTCATTCTGAGCGCGAGAGAGTATGTTTGGCATTTGCCCCGTCTCCAAAAGGTTGACGATGTCTGCATACCAAGGTGTGCTCGCCTGGATTGCATAAAGATGCTCGTCAGGAAACAGCTCGTTGATTGGGAGAATGTCGCCTTCATTCATTGGGAGTCAACTGAGGTGATCGGCTACGAGATTTTCTGCTCCCTTTTTGTCTTGGACCTCTACACTGAATTCTTGAAGAAGGAGAAGTCATCGTAAAAGGCGCGGTTTGCACTCCTTCTTTTTCATCAAGTACTTCAACGCTGCATGATCTGAAAACACAACCACTTTTATCCCGACCAAATACGATCGGAACTTTTCCAATGCAAACAAAATAGCCAATAATTCTCTTTCCGTGGTCGTGTTATTTCTTTGTGCATCGTCAAGTGTCCTAGAGGCGTAATATATAACATGAGGATCCTTACCAACCCGTTGGCCCAAGACTGCACCGACACTCAATCCACTTGCGTCGCACATGATCTCGAATGGGAGGTTCCAGTCGGGTGATTTGATTATCGGGGGGTACATAGCTTCTCCTTCAGGATGTCGAAGGTCTCCTTACACGCGTCGTCAAAGTCGAATTTGGCGTCCTTTTGGAGAAGGCGACACATTGGTTGCGCGATCTTGGAAAAATCACGGAAGAAGCGCCTGTAAAAGCCTGCATGACCCAAGAATGAGCGCACGTCCTTCACATTGCGAGGGTAAGGCAACGTCTTGATTACGTCTACCTTCGCCTTGTCAACCTCCGAACCTTTTTTCAGAAACAAGATGACCTAGTACAACCCCTTGGCTCACCATGAAGTGGCACTTTTCAAAATTCAAGACAAGATTAGATTCGACACACCTCTCCATTATTAGCCCCAAATTGGTTAAACACTCGTCAAACGAGTTGCCATAAATGGAGAAGTTGTCCATAAAAACTTCTATAAATTTTGAAATGTATTCAGAGAAAATAGAAATCATGCACCTTTGGAATGTATCTGGAGCATTGCACAACCCGAATGGAACGTCGTCTTCTGTTGGTCGGCAGGATCAATTGCGATTTGAAAATAGCCTGAGTACCCATCGAGAAAACAATAGTAGGGTCGGCCCGCCAACCGCTCTAGTATTTGATCAATAAAAGGGAGAGGGAAGTGATATTTTTTTGTCGCCGCATTGAGTTTGCGGTAATCAAGACAAACACGCCATCCATTTTGTATTTGTGTAGGCACTTTTTCTCCTTTCAAATTCTCAACAATTGTAATTCCCGTCTTTTTAGGTACCACATGAATGGGTGACACCCATTCGGAGTTGGCCACGGCATATATTATGCCTGCGTCAAGGAGCTTAAGTAACTCCTTCTTAACCACCTCCATCATCACAGTGTTCAATTGCCTTTAAGCTTCCCTTGAAGGTTTCACTCCTTCCTCAAGGGTGATCTTGTGCATACAAGTGGCGGGACTGATGCCTGGTATGTCGGCCAATGTTCATCCTATCGCCTTCTTGTGTTTTACCAAGACTTCTACCAGGCGCCACTCCTGGTCGGATGTGAGGTTGGAGGCGATAATCACAGGTAAGGTTTCTTCCGGCCCGAGGTATGTGTATTTGAGATGGGTTGGAAGAGGTTTAAGATCGAGTTTGGGCGCCTTCTCAATGGATGGCAACATTCGTTCTCCCGAAATCTTGAGCTCTGTCATCATTGGTCCTGAAAACAAAAAAATTCTTCCATCATGCATTTTTCAGAGTCAGGCAAATTCTTATTTTCAACTTCTTGTATTAATCTCACTTTTATTGCCTAACAATTTTTCGTTCTTTTGAGGTTCTAATCTGTTGTCATTTTCTATTTCATCCCAAACTCATCAAAAGAAGTTTTTAAAGAATGAAAAGAATGAAAAGACTCCCCTATCAGATGTTCTTTGACGAGCTCGTCAATTTCGTTGATGATAGAGATGCTCGACACATTGTGGTCGTCTGGGAATTTTATTGCGTCGAAAATGTTGAAAGAGATCTTCTCGTTATCAAATTCCATTGACAAGGTTCCCGAATGGCAGTCGATTCGAGTTTTCGCTATCCTGAGAAATGGGCTCACCAATAGGATGGAAGAAGAATCTGCGGTGCTTCCCGATGTAAAAGTCGGCTGGGAAAACTAGCCCGTTCACCCTGACCAACACATCTTCCACCACCCCTAAAGGTTGGATTGTAGAGCGGTCTACAAGGGTCACTATGACTCGAGTGTTCTTCAGACTACCCAGGTCAAGGGTCTCGTAAACGGACCTGGGCATTACATTAATCGCAGCGCCTGAGTCTAGCATGCACCTTGAAACTGATGGTGTCCAATTGTGCACGGAATGACGAAGATTCCAGGATCCTTTTCTTTTCGGGAAAGTCTGGCGTCTAGGCTTAAAACAGCCGAGAGGTTCACCTTCTCTTTTAATACAAGTCTTTCAAGAACTTGGCAACATTGGGGAATTTTTTGATGGCGACAACGATGGGGATATTTACCTCCACGTTTTTGAAAATTGCCAACATGTCTCTTTCGGCCTCTGCCTTTTTGTTCACCGCCAAACGGGATGGAAATGGTGCCTTTGGTTCGTAAGCTCTCTCTTCCCTTTTTTCCTTTCCTTGTACATTTACATCCTCATTCACACTCTTATTCTCATTCATAATTACATTTTCATCCTCTTACCCTAATTCTTCGTCTTTCTCCCCTTGTTCGTCACGCCTTTTCACAACAACATCTTTTTCCTCTCTAGGAAGCTCAACCTTTTTCCCACTTCTCAAATGAATAGCAAGAACCGGTTTGGTATCAGGTCCCCTTCCTTGAGATGGGAGTTTGTTATCAACCTGTCCTTTCAAGATGTTCACCTCATCCGTCATTTGTCTCATTTGAGTGCTTGACGAAGAAGGTTGAGGAGGTTGTTGTTGTTGCGCGTTGGGGTGAGTGTAGAGTCCTTGCCTTTGGGGTTGGGGGATTGGTTGTTGATTTTCCTCCGTTCTCCAACGAAGGTTGGGGTGTTTTCTTCCAGGATCATAAGAGTATTGAGGTTTTTGGTACCCATAACCCCCTTGGTTTCCCCCATAAGTTCTCATTGCATTCACATTTTGTTGAAGAGTTTCGCATTCATCGGTTAAATACGATGTACTCCCACAAAACTCACACTTCTTGGGTTCAAGTTTTCCCCCAACCGCATTAAGCATTTGGCTGAATCTCGTCTCAAAATTTGCGGTAATTCGTGACTCCATTGCTTCGAGATCCACTGCATTGGTAGCATTTACTTGACCACCACGTCCACTATGTCCTCTCATGCATTCTGCATTCGTCACAATGAACACTAGAAAAAACATGAGATCGGTTAGTCAAAAATTTAATACAAGCCGCTTCCCCAGCAACAGTGCCATTTGTAACTTCCTCTATTTCAGGCGATTGGAGAGGTCCAATTTATGATTAAATGCATGGAGGATTGGAAAATTGGAGGGTCCATTGGTTCATAAGTGGAGATGATTTAGACGGAGATGAAGATTGAATCAAGAAAATGCGTTTTCTTATTTGGCTCAATTTTTGATCCATTCAATGGTCCTCTGCCACGTGTCCGCTTGAGATTGGTTGAAAATTTTGCAATTAATTCTCTTGCATCAGATTTTCATTTACGTTTTTAGAGAGTTTTAGAAAGTCTTTTTTTGCGAGATTGGTACCCGTTGGATTCGTATCGTCGAGACCTTCGTGTTGACACCTCACAAGAACCTATTTCGGAAAAGTTGACTTTTTGGTCAAAGACGGTTTTCAAGTTTGACTTTTATATTTTTGTGGATTTTAGCCATCTTGCTTGAATGATTAGTTGGAAAGGGTTGTAGAAGATCGGAGAGGCATGTGTTGGGTTTTTCGAGGAGATTTGTCGAAAATTCGGCCATCCTTGACCCATGATTTGCAGATCGGCCATTTATTTGGAGTTGATTTTTTATCAAGTCATCTAAATACATCTTTCTTGGTCTTTTTACCTGAAAAATCACACAAAAGTGTATTAAGAGTTTCAAAAGTAATTTTTACTCATTTTAAATATTTTTCGTACATTTTATGTGATTTAAGAATGAATTTTGCATGATAAAAACCTTAAAAATGTGTATGAAAATACACATTATACATCAGTAGTTATTAGGGTTGGGTGAGATAAATAATGTTTTCCTATAAGTAATGCTTCTTTTTCTACAGCTTCAGTTGGCATGCCTATTAAGGTTCTTTTTCTTCTTTTTAGCATCTTTATTGTTACTTAATTAATTATTTATTTATCACTATTATATGCACATATATACACTATAATTAAATATTGTTCTCATCAGTATTGAAATAGATCTTTGTAAATTAAATTATGAACATTTATAGTGACATTTCGAAATATGCTTTTCTGAATATGTTTTTTTTCGAATCTACTTGATGCTCTTTAAATTTGTAATTAAAAAAATGAATCATCAGTTTTTTGGAGGTGCAAATAGAACATTTATTATTTTTTATTTGGTTTCTAATACGGGATGTTGCATCAAGAAGATTGAAGTTTATCATGACTTGTCATGACTTGTCGCAAATAAGAGGTATCTAATGTCTTTTTAAGTTATATTAATATTATTTCTAATTTATTTATTTAAGTAGGGTTTTCTACGAGTCAATGTTGCATACATGTGTCAGTGTTGCATATATGTATTTAACTGGGAGATAATAAGCAAGTTAAATATTTGAATTCTAACAAAGTGACGGTCATTCATGTATTTTTTATAATGTAATATTTTTGGTCGTGGACATCTAAGTGGACTATACTGCCTGTGCTCCATCCCAAAATGTTCCTTTTCAACATTATGTTTTTAGTAAATGATATGACTATTTAATTGTAGTTCGAATAAAGTATTGTACTTTGTTACTTGATAAGAAATATGGCAGCAAATACAAGTTTAATAAAAACTTAAATTTCTTTGTAAGACTGTTTAACGATTATGTTTTCATACAATTATACTTAGTGTTTTAAATATTTCAATTAAAATTTTTAATGTTTTATAATTTTATATTTTACAAACTTTGATGCATACCACGTTGAAATGAAAAATTAAAATTAAAATATTCACAGCGTAGTGCGGGTTTTTTTCCTAGTATTTGTATTATTTTGTAACCCGTTGGAAGTATTGGATCCATTAATAAACTAAACTCAGTCCAATGAGACGCAAATTAGAATGGAGTGGGGACCATGATGATGATAAATACAGTCAAGAATTTTGTTAAATACATGATCAATTTGTTTTTAGATGATTTTACCCCTACTTTTAAATAGTAACTTATAATTAATTGATATCTTATGATTATTTTAACAATTAATTAGGGCATTTTATTAATACCATATAATACACTTACTCTTTTTGGCGATTCAATATTTCGTCAGCCACTAGATTAAAAAAAAAAATCATAAGGTATGTGTTGTCTTATAATAATAATAATAATAATAATAATAATAATAATAATAATAATAATAATAATAATAATAATAATAATAATAATAATAATAATAATAATAATAATAATAATAATAACAACAACAACAACAACAACAACAACAACAACAATAATTCGACCCAAATATATTTATGTAGTACTTGCAATTTAATAGATTATCTATATTTGTCTTTGGGAGGTCATGATTTTACGTATTGGAACATAAAATTAACTGTCTCTCAATCATATAAATCGGTCAAATCCATGAATAAAATTTCATATAAGTAGCAACAAAGAAATATGTTCCTTCTTGGATTGAATAAAATTTTATTTATATAGCAACGGCTGAAGAATAGGTACCTTACAGCATAATTTGTCATCAAAGGTCTTTGTTATATTGAGAATGTGTAATTAATTATTTTCTATTTCAATTTAGGGGTAAAATCGTCCAAAAATAAATTGAGACTGTATTTAACAAAATACTTGACAGTAATTATCATTACCCTCTTTTTGCTTATGTCTTGCTTGAACCCCACATATCAGTATTCCATATTCCGTGAAGATAGTAGTGATTTGGGTAGCGAGGCTAGCTTTATCCTAATTATTAATAGGATATAATCCTAAATATTTTTTCTTTTCATCCCTCTTGCCACATCATTCCATTACTTTTATCCATTGGATTTAAAAATCAACGGCTAAAAAATCTAATGGAGAAAAAAATAATAACTCAAATGGAGAGATTTATATCCTTTATTTTTTATAAGGAAATTTTGAAATACTATCTTTTATGAATATTTCAAATAACTCCCTATCTTTTTAATATTTATAAATAACTCATTTGAGATACATTTCCTTTACAAATAGCCCCTTACAATAATTTTTCCATCCATCCGATTTTTTTAAATGCCGAAAATACCCTCACCTATATTTAATAAATTAGATTAATAAAATAAAATTAGATAATAATTATAAAAAGTAAAATAATTAAGAAAAGTAAAAGAGTTAAAAAAAGTAATTGAATTAATTAAACTATAACAAAATATTAAATTTATAATAGGATATAATTTTGAACATTTTTCTCTCCATATAATACAACACAATATCATTTTAATATGTACCGTCCATTTTTTTCCTTCATGGAATATTTGCAATTCGATCAATATCTGATAGACGAGATTGCTTACCTGCACGCAGCAATTTCAGCTCTCAAAAGGAAAAATTCAGTTAGAAGTGGAATTATTCAATCATAAGTTGTTACCATTAGAAAATAATTTCTTTGTAAAATTAGATCTTTTTATTTATATTAATATGTGTTAGAGACGCATTATCATTACGCTTCCATCAAGTTCTATTCCGCATCTTCTAGAGATTCAAAAGAAAAGAACTTAACGAAAAATAATTTAAAAGACGGTAATGCATTTATACAAAACTTCTAGCCTGAGCATACGTAATGGAGCAATAAACAATTAAGTGAAACAGTACCTTATGAACAACATTATTTATCTTTTGTATATCCACCTTTTATATTTTGTATATCATTTGGAGTATGTATTTGTTTTCACTGTTGAACAACTATTATGTATTTGTTCATACTGATGGTGTTATGCCCTAGGCCAAAGTGTTTGTGTCCTAGATTGACGGATTGAATTAACAAACATTATTTATTCAATTTAACCGATATGCACGGATTCTCGGATTGGTTTTGGACGAAATTTCGCCATGATGTATGGTTAAAAATGAACTTATCATCTTAATGATGTATTCATGATGGACGATGAGCTTCTTCATCTCCATGATGCATGTGTTGTGCCTAATGAACTCTTTCATTATATCAATACATATCAACATAGGTCTTTAAAATTTTTTATTTTTCCGCTGCGTTATGCACGTCCGAAATCCAACACATACCAAATATTTTAATCTCTAAACTCAGGTTAAATTCGGAACAAACAAAATATAAGAACAATAACATCTACACTATGATAACATTTTTTCACATTTTCATTATATAAGCAGTTTTAAGTAATTCGCGCAACGCCTGAGGATGCCCTTGTATTAATAAGAGTTGGACTTGAATAGTAAGACGTTAGATTGATAAAGTACATTAGGTTTTTTATACGTTCTAAAATAGATGAACTTCCTTATGAATTAGTGAAAAAAGAGCTCTCTGTCTCATTATAGAGAGAAAACAACGAGGCAACATTTTAGGGGTAATTTGGTTCTTGTTTCTAGAAGGGATGATGTGAAAAAGGATTGATACTTGATAGAGTTAAGGTTTCTCTTGTTTCTAGAGCAACAATTTAGTCTAGCTTTTTTGATGATAATTTCATATATAGAATCATTAAAAAGAAATTATGTACACAATGAGTTTTTGTTATAAATACTATTTCTATAGAAACTTATATTATTTTCTTTTTTTCCTTTCTTACTAAATTTATAAAATGAAATACACGAAAACATTAAATAAATATTTAACACACTAGAGAAATTTTCATTCACCTTCCTTAAAACTATCACATTTAATTTGCAAACTTTAGACATCCAAGTAAGTAAATTTTCACCACAAATTGCCGAAATTACTCCATGATATAGTTCTTATATTTTATATCACCAATTTAGATATGTTTTGAATAAACTTCCATAGGTTATCCTATGTCATTATTGAATCATTTTCCTTAGTTTGGAAGGGATAGTTTGCTATGTAGACATACATTTTAGGGAATTTTTTCAAAAACATCCTAACCTTTCTTAATATTATAAAAAAACCTATCTTTTTACATTCCTTCAAAAACACCTGATCTTTTTAGCCTTCTTGAAAAAAGTCCTAACTTTTTTCAATATTATAAAAAAAAATCCCTATCATTTAGGTATATTTTTAAAAATGACAATTTTACCCTCCCTCATTTTAGTATAAGTTTATTTTTCTTCTTTTTAAGGATTATGATTCTTATTCTCAATATTCCAAATTATATCGAAAAAATATATTTTTATAAAGATGCACAAAAAATGAAAAAAATATTTATAATATCTTTTAAATGTAATTTGCAGTACAATAGTAATAGAAGCATTCAATAGCAAAGTTTGACGAAAAATACTGGGGGATCAAAAACAAATATGTCTCTAATGATTAATACTGCAGAAAACTTTGAGGGTGGGAGGGGGCAAATACATAGAAATATATATTTTAATTATTTTACATTAACGCACTAATAATATATACTATTCTGTCAAAAATCTTGGATCTATAAAACTCAGCCACTTTAATAATAAAAATATATTGAAAAACTTTCGAATTAATTTTTTTATTTTTTTGTACACATTTATAAAAATATTTTTTTTAATATAATTTGGAATATTTGTAATATAAACAAAAAATAAAATAATAATTAGAGTTATAATAAAATAGAGGGTAAAAAATGGTTATTTCGAAATATATAATTAAAAGAGAGGGAGATTTTGAAGAAGCTTAAAAAGATAGGATATTTTTGAAGGAATCTAAAAAAATAGAGGAGTTTTCATAATATTAAGAAAAGATAGGGGGTTTTCCAAAAATTTCCCTACATATTTATGGATGTTCTTGCTACCTCAATTAGTCTGTTAAAAAAACAGTGTATTTTCCCCCTCTTTTGAGCCTGTGGTTCAGCTTGAATTTCGGCCCGAGTATTCTCCGAGTTCTCTAACAAATTTTGACCAAAATTAGCTAAAAATATACGTACGTACAATGTTGAGTTTCTGGATCTAACCACGTACAAACCCACTATAAACCTTAGCTATTTTTAGACAACCACAAAACTCAGCTCGTATTTTTCTATTGGCAACTCTACTTGAAGGTACATTTTCACATCCCAACTGAACAAAAAAGAATAAAGAATAGGTTTGTGTTCTTTCTTCTCTTGTCCTTCTGATTCATATTAGGCTCAATTGTTTTTCAAATCTATCTAATTTTGTTCAACATTTCTTTGATAACCACTAAAATCTAAGGTGTGAATTTGTTGCCTCCTAGAAATCATGTAATAATCTAATCTGTTTTACATTCGATAAATTTCAGTAATTTCAATCAACAGCATTGCCACCCAACATTGAGTGAAGTCATGGCCGCCCACGTCGAACATTTCCCAATTGGCGGTAAACATAAAATATTTGCTTTCTTTCAACGAAAATCTTAAAATTCCAATTTTTTTTTTGTCTTCGAGCATTTTAAAAAGTTGTCCATTACTCTTTGCAAGACTGAAAATGTAAATAATATATATAATGATCATAGTTCTGATTTCTGAAATATACCCTGAGAAAACTACCATTTTATTCTATACTGAGACAATCCTACACCATATCGATATCTTGAGGAAAACTATCATTATATTGTATTAATTTAATTTAGGAGTTTTCTCAGTATATATATTCAATTATGCATGACAATGTTTCATGTATAGAAAGACTTGAACATAAGATCTTTCACCACAACAAAAAAACTTCAAAACAGACTGTATACAATATAATATTTGATCAATACTATGATCATAAAATCGACAATCACGATCTTGAAATTATTGACTGATCATATAACCACAGGTCATGAGGACGGTACCGAAGAGAAGCGCAAGATGGCTTCATTCAAGAAGAAGGCGATGAACGCCTCAGCCAAGTTCAAGAACTCGATCACAAGGAGAGCCAGGAGGAGCAGCAGCAAGGTCGTCGACATTTCCATCGAGGACCCTCGCGATGCTGAGGAGATGCAGGCTGTTGACGCCTTCCGTCAAACCCTCATCCTTGAGGAGCTCCTCCCTTCTAAGCACGACAACTACCACATGATGCTCAGGTATGAATGATTGTTGTTATTGTATGAGTAGAATACTGATCTGATACAATTGTTCATATAAAGTGCTAAAAATTCATTAGACGAATGTATCGGTAGTAGTTTGATGATTTCGTAATATAAATTATTCAATGGCAATGAAAAACTAAGTCTCAATAACAAATTTTGTATGTATTTATAGGTTCTTGAAGGCAAGGAAGTTTGACATTGAAAAGACCAAGCAAATGTGGTCTGATATGCTCCAGTGGAGGAAGGATTTCGGGGCTGACACCATTTTGGAGGTAACTTTATATTATTATGTTCCATTATGTTATATTATTGTCATTATAAGAAACTAATTTTCATGATAATTTTGTGCAGAAATATGAATTTCCCGAGTTGAACGAGGTGTTAGATTACTACCCGCAGGGCCACCACGGAGTTGACAAAGAAGGCCGCCCGGTCTACTTTGAAAGACTCGGCAAAGTTGATGCTGAAAAGTTGATGCAAGTCACCAACCTTGACAGGTACGTGAAGTATCATGTCAAGGAGTTCGAGCGTTGCTTTGCCATCAAGTTTCCCGCTTGCTCCATTGCCGCGAAAAAGCACATCGACCAGAGCATCAGTATCCTCGACGTGCAAGGAGTGGTATGTGTGATATAAACTATTGTTTTTATAGTTTGAGTAATATACTGATTCAATATAAAAACTAATCATATTCGTAACCAGTTATGTATTGCGTTTACATGTTCGATTATATAGGGCATGAAGCACTTTAACAAGACTGTTAGAGAGCTAATTGGTCGTCTTCAGAATATCGATAGCAACAACTATCCTGAGGTAATTGTTTTTCTAATAATTAAAAAAAAACATTATTTTACAAATATGTCGTCATATAATATAACCAAACAATCAACATTTCTTTTTTCAAGACTTTGTGCCGCATGTACATCATCAATGCTGGCTCAGGATTCAGGCTGCTCTGGAACACCATCAAGTCGTTTCTCGACCCAAAGACCGCTGCTAAAATTCAAGTACTTGATTAATTAATGCTATTTTGATTTTTTATTATCCCTAATTTTTTGCATTTACTATTTACTGTAAGAATTAATTTTGATAGTTTATATTTGTTGTTTCTTAATTATCTAGGTTTTGGGCAACAAGTACCAAAGCAAGTTGCTTGAAGCAATTGATGCCAGGTCTGGTTCATTTATTCATTTCATCATGTTATATACAGGAAATTAATCTAATAATAGTACAATATTATCTTGTTTTTAATTTTATTTTTATTTTTATATATCACAGTGAATTGCCAGACTTCCTTGGTGGTTCCTGCAGCTGTGAAGGCGGCTGTTTGAGGTCCGACAAGGGCCCATGGAAGGACCCTGAAATCCTCAAGGTACATCTTCTACAATTTTCATTTCATTTAAAAGTACCACATATGAACAAATTGCTTCTATTATATCAGACAATTTCAATGAACATTTGACTCAAATTATATAAATATATATTGATATTTTAGATGGTTCAAAGCGGACTGGGCAAATGCGGTGCGCATGGCGAACACGCGATGGAGGCTGAAGAAAAGATGATTTCTGAGGATGAAATTGTGTACCAAGTTCATGCAGATGAACACTTGCCTTCGGTTTCCCGCAGCTTCATCCAGCATCCGACTTGCCTCTCTCCTGTTCGTGAGGAGATGAACTCTCCTAACCACTTCCAAGTAAATGTTAATTTAATTAATATTTTATCTAAGTTTTTCATTATGATGTTTTTCGAATTGTTTTATTGAATGATTGATGATTAGGTTCCCGTGCCAGAGAGCGACTCTACTCACAGCTCGGTTGATGGCAGCTATGTTGACAAGGCTGTCATTCGTACCTGGGAAGCGCCCGAGAAGAAAAGCACTGCATCTCAATATCAAGGTTCTTGTTATTTTTTAGCAATTTTATAACTTACATAAAGTAGTGGATTTGTGATCAATTGCAAAATAACCCTTAATATAATCGTCCTACTGTATTATTCTTATTATAACTTGATTTGAGCATTTTAAACTCGAATAATTTTTATTATTTACTTTTTACAGATGAAATGATGATCCAAGATGCTCAGAAAGAATCCGGACCGGCAAGGCACCCCACGGTGACCGGCGTGATGTCCTTCGCATTGGGAATCATGACCATACTCCGTGTCGGAAACGCGGTTCCGAGCAAACTCACTGACTCATCTTCACCAAAGCAGATCGATCAGGAAGATCCAAAAATCACGATCTCGGTTAACGAGTACTCAGCCGTGCTGAGACGCCTTGCGGACATGGAGGAAAAGGTTGTGGTGATGAGCAACAAGCCGGCCGAGATGCCGGCTGAGAAGGAGGAGATTCTGAAGGCCGCCGTCAGCCGTGCTGAGGCCTTGGAGGCCGAGCTTGCCGCCACCAAGAAGGTGAACCTTTGATATCAATTATGAATATATGATTGATTGATTTGGTTGGTATTAAATGGGTTTGAAACTCATAATGAGAATTAGAGGAGAGTAGGGATCGAAAATCAGCTGAATCAGATCGAAATCGGCTGAATCAGATCGATTTGTGAAAAGAATTGAATTTTCCTATCAGCCGATTTTGCAAACGACTTGCTTTTTGTTGTCTATAACAAATTGGATAAGACACACAAGATTTGAGGAAAAAAGTTCAACAAATAATAAAAGTATAATTTCCGAATTAATAAAAACAACAGAGACAACAATATAATGTTGTGAGAATAACATCATTATTGTTGATAGTATTCATAATTAATAATTTTCATTTTATTGTATTATTTAGGTCCTGGAAGATTCTATGGCACAACAGAAGGAGATTTTTGCTTACATTGAGAAAAAAAAGAACAAGAAGAAGATGGTAAGTCATTTTACACCACTCAAAAGCTCCTTAACTCTAAAAAAAGGAACAAAATCAAGAGGCCAATTTCATTTCTGCCCCTGCAAAATCTCAAAATATCATGTAGACTCCGCAAAACATAGAAAATAGCATGTAGTCCCAAAAAACACAGTTCAGAGGAGTAGATTGAAATTTCTAACTTTGTAAAGACATGCATGATATTTTGTAGGGTGCATATGAAATTATTTCAAAACAACAAATGACTAACATCTTTTTATTTTTATAGTTCTTCTTTTAAACGTCTCCAAAACCCGCCTGCTGGTAGAGGCTCAATTCTTCATATCCAACCGGCATACACAGTTTTTATTTCCTAAAACTTCGTATATGCCATGTATTGTATCGTAAATAACTGAATAATGTTATATTAATGATGATGCATCAATATGTTTTGTAATGAATAAATTTTTTGAATGGAGCAGATTCAAAGTCATATTTGATTGAAACCAAACCCCGGTATTTTGAATTTCGTGTAATATTAACCAATTTGGGGTCATTGGATTTTTATGTATTTAAGAATGATTTCCTTATTCTAATGATGATTATTTAATATTTATATTTAGTGTAGGTAGGAAAATCTTCATAGATATAAATCTACCATTATATTTTAGAAACTAAGATCTCATCCTAGAAAAAAAACTAATTTTGACAATTAAGGACTCAGCGGCGGATCTTGATAAAAAATCTAAGAGGGTTGTAGTAGAAAATACATCAAAAATATAGCTTTCAATATACAGTGGTATAATCTATATATACACACTATTACTACAAAATCTTAGGGACAATTGCACTCCTAATTTTTATTAAGATCCGTCACTGATTAAAATTGAAAACTTTAATATTCTAAACCGAATAGATGAAATAAGTTGGAAGTCAAGATGGCAAACTTGACTAGAACCTAAGAGATCCGTCCGACCCACCCAAAAAACTCTAACAGTAATAACTTATGTCATTTTACTTAACCCAACCTGAATCCATTAGAACTCGTGATTCGAAGTTTCGAACCCAAAACTGGTGTTAACCTGCATCAACAAGAAACCAATAGAATTGGATTTTAATTTGGTCCAGTTATACAACTCCACTACCTTCAAAATAATTAGTAGAAAATTG
The DNA here is from genome assembly GCA_024447665.1 of Juncus inflexus. Taxonomy (NCBI): domain Eukaryota; kingdom Viridiplantae; phylum Streptophyta; class Magnoliopsida; order Poales; family Juncaceae; genus Juncus; species Juncus inflexus. Next base: position 5,006,063 of record JAJHPC010000005.1, read on the forward strand.
TCATGATTTTTGGTAATTTTATTTAGAATATGTAATTTTATTTGTTAATTTTCAGAAGTAAAAAGAAGAGAACAAACAAAAATATATAAGATAATATGTTCTAACATAGTATAGTAAATTTATCTTCTTGGTCTATAAATAATTTTGTATCTATCTGGTTATGACAATCTCTCTCTATCAAGCATAACATGTCAATCCAATTAAAATTTGAAAAAATAAATAATTATCATGCGAAATAATATGACCATTCATGCTAAAATAGTTAATTCATGCTATTTCGTGGACAAACAAAACAGAATACATAAATCAAATGGTATGATAACTTTATATACAGATATTTTGTTAAAATAATTTCACACTATATAAATTCACAAATTGGTGATATATAAGCAATTTAAAAATTTTGTATACCTTGATATTAGTTTTGAAAATTTGTTAGAATTTGAGTTGCAAAAAATACCAAGTTAATACTACATTTTGTTTTTCTAAAAAAATAAAAGCGTTTTATGCGAGAAATATATAAAGAAACAAAATAGACGAATAAAAAAGAGACCTACTCACATATACTATTGTTCTAACTAAAAACAAGATATGAAAAGGCAGACCAATTTCCCCACCAATTCATTTTTCAAAGCCTTTTGATCATTTTCTCAAGAGGCACATTATCTCAATTATTTCCTCTCACTACTACAAAAACAGAAATTTGCTACCAATTTTTCGGCTACCAGGCAAGTTTGGTCACTAGTTATTACATTCAGTGACGAAAATTAATTTTGTCGCAGATAAAAATATCTTTTGCAACGACCACTTATGTTAGTTGCCAAAACTATCTTTTGCGCGACAAACACTGTTATTGGTCGCTAAATTGGTCTCAGAAGGAATTAAATAGTCTTCACAATATGTTGTTTTTCACTTAATAATAATATAGCTACAAATATTTTGTGGCAGAATAATTAGCAGAATTTGAGACCAGTATTTGGTTGTTAATAAACACAAATTATCTTATTCAATAGTATATTGACACTATAAATTGGTTACGAATAATGTAAATATTTGTCACTAGGAAACATATATTTGGCGGGTATATATTTGCTCCAATTTTTATTTTTAAGGTACTTTTTCATTTTGGAGGGATTTTTTCCCTCTTTTGCTGATCAAATATTTTTTATATGAATATTTTCCCTTCAAAAAATAATATAAAAAATTGGGTTTAAAATCTTAAAAAAAACCTAAATTTTATATTTGTTAGAATTAATTGTAATTAGTAAAGTAAATATATGAAAAGATAAAAATATATAGAATAAAGTAATACATTATTCTACAAATATATAAAAAGTGTTATGAATATAATTTATATGGATGTCCAATACTTGGCCCCTAAGAAAAGATAAATTAGGAAATGCTTGTAAGAATAGAAGGAGTTGTGGCAGGATATTTATTACTGTATATTCTATTGTATTTAGGTTAGATTATTTCTTTTATTGTAATTCTAAATTAGGTAAGAGATTTCTTGACCAGCATTCACCCTCTACTATATAAAGAGGGCAGTGGCTATTGTATTCTTAATCCACAATTCAATGAAATTCTCTCCTTCCAATTCTCTCTTTTATTGTTCTTTTGTTCTTTATTTTATAACACGTTATCAACACGACTCTACAATAAGCATTTGAAGTTCTATATAACATAACTGAAACTCTGCTTCAGAAGATACAATTTTAAATTATTAATATTTCATTATATTATTTATTTTGGGTTTCTTTTATTCGATTTTTTTTCTTTTCTTGAAATTCGTTATTTTACTAGCTTCTTTTAAGAACATATCTCTGCACCAGAAGTTGCAGATTCTCTTTATAGATCAATGCACCAGAAGTTGCTTGTTTAATTATTTTTATTTTGCAACCAGAAGTTGCGTGTTTATTTTTATTTACGCACCAGAAGTTGCTCGTTTAAATTATTTTGTATGCACCAAGAGTTTCTTGTTTAATTATTTTTGCAACCAGAAGTTGCATGTTTATTTTTATTTACGCACCAGAAGTTGCTTGTTTAATTTTATTTACGCAACCAGAAGTTGCATGTTTATTTTCATTTATGCACCAGAAGTTGTAAGTATATTTATGCACCAGAAGTTGCAAGTATATTTATCTTTATTCTATGTACATTTATTTTATGCACATTTACTTTTATGCACATTTACTTTTATGTACATTTATTTTACGCACATTTATTTTTATGCAAATTTATTTTTATTTATGCACCTGTAGTTGCAATAATTTTTTTTCCTTTGCACACAAGCTGCAAAATTTATTTTATGCATCATAAGTTGTAAAATATAGCACCAGTAGTTGCAAGAATATAAATCAGAAATATTGTCTAAATCTCGAAGATCAACTCTCAAATAATAATTTGAAAAAAAAATGAAGAATATATATTAAATAATGATACTCCTTACCTTTTATCTTGCTCTTGAAGCAGCAACAAGATGAAGGGAGTTGTAAGATATATTGAAAACCAATATCATATATTATTGTGAATAAGCAAACTAATGAGTTGTAAAAGAAGAAATTATGAAACTTGTCTAAATAATTGCATTCAATTCCCAGAAGTAAATGTTGCAAAATAATGACATAAATGAGACCAATGCCATAAGTCATTATAAGAAAATCACATAAGACAATGAGAAGATACAACAAGATATTATTTGTAACTGATTCCAAAATATGTATTTTTGATGTTGTATAAAAGAGCATTGGTTAAGTACCTGTTGTACACCAAAATATTTTGTCGAATTCTATAAAGTCTCTTTAAAAGAAAAAAAAAATTATGGTTAATTATGTTTATAATTGAAAATCATTTCAGTAAGCTCTTAAATATTACATAAGACTTTTAGGCGTACTTCCTTGACCATATATTTATTCAATTTATTTTATTTATTTGTGGAACCCAAAATGTCTATCATATATCCAGCAGACATTGAACAACTAAAATAATAATTAGAAATTGAAAGACAGGTATTAATATAATACCATGTATTATAAATGTAATTTAAGAGTCCAGAAGAGTTACCATTTTGTTGCTTGTATATAATAGATAATGCTTTAAAATTGTAAATTTTTGTTTCTTGTATATAAGCAAAATAATGAATTTTCATTAAAATGAAAAATCACGAATTATGTACAATTGGTTCCGCATCATTCCCAGAAGTGAATACCACATATACAAGTCGTGATTATTAATATGGATGCTGACGTGTAAGAGGTCAAGGTCGAAATTATACTTGTGACTGTGATGATTATATTAAGAAAAACACACAAGAAAGCAGAAAGAACACACAAAATGGTCTAAAAATTTATGTAATAGTAAAAGACATTTGATATGTCTCTATGTATGCCCTAGAATCTTGTGGAGGATTATTAAGCCGTCTTAAAAGAAAAGAGAAAATAATAATGTCGACTTGTTTATCAATATAATGAAAAAGTTGATAACCGATAATGATATCATCCGCTCGATTTAAAGCATATTAATAAGATCGAGTTAGAGAAAGAACTGAGTAAGAAAAATTTCTTTTACTCTATTTTATATTCTTATTATTATTGTTATTATCATTATCATTATTTTTCTTTCTTTTGATACTACTAATATGAATCAAAGTATGTATGGGCACAATAAGAATTATAAATATGTGTGTCTCATTGTAGTGGACAATATACCTGTATTTTGAGAAATATTCATTAGAACAACATGCATCTTTTCTATTGATTTGTATTATGAAGGACTAATACAATTAAGTTAGATTTATTAGTAAACCAGAAGTTTATTGACTTAAAACTTATTTATGCTTCTGCATATCAGATTTCGTCGAGTCGAAAAGTAATTTTATAATTTGACATGAACTTGAAGTTCACTAATTAGAAAAGTAATTTTATCATTAAACATGAACGAGAAGTTCAATAATTTGAAAAGTAATTTTATGATTTGACATGAACCAGAAGTTCACTAGTTCGAAAAGAAATTTCATGATTAGGCATGAAACAAAAATTAACTAATCTCGAAGCAATGATGATGCAAATAATCAGAGAACTCAAATATGCATCAATTAAAGAACCGGAAGATTCTTTTATCAAATAAATTTTCATGTGCTACATGTTATCAAAGGAGAATTAATTGTTAGACATCACAAATCAGTGTTGGGAATAAATCACCCAATTTCCTTGAGCGTATTAATCGAAATATATGTGGCCTTATTACTCTTTCATGTGGACCATATAGATATTTTATGGTATTAATAGATGCATCTATTAGATGGTCACATGTACATTTATTTAATCTCGAAATATTGTATTTGCGAGATTGCTTGCTCCAATATTCTAATTAAGATAATAATTTCTGGATCGTACAACTAAGAAATATCGTCTTGATGATGATCAGTTGGCTACATCCCAAGTAATAATTGACTTTTGTACGTTGATTTAGATTATAGTTGAGCATTGGCCCACAAACACACTTAGAATGATCTAACATTATATCTTGTTAAGCGATTATAATTAATCGTTGGCCCCTAATAATGAAATGAACGCTCGTCTTTTGATTGATGTCATGAAATGATATATGCTGCAGCACTAATTAGAGTAAAGCCAACATTTTATAATAAGTACTTCCCATTATATTTTGTGACCGGCCTGCAGCCGAGTAAATACTATTTAAAATCTTTTGGATGTGTAATATTTGTTCTGGTAGCTTCACCGCAATGCACAAAAAAGGGTCACAAATAAAAGTCGGGCATATATGTTAAGTTAAACTGCCCTGCATAATTTGATATCTTGAACTTCATTACACAAAATTATTCACTATATCTTAATTCGGATGGATATTCCTGAAGGATCATCCAAAAACACGCCTGAAGTGTGTTAGATGTTTGTAGACAAAATTCCCGAAGAAAGAATTAATACCAAAGTGTTTGTTGTTAAACAAATCTAATATTAATGAATATGTTCAAGATATAATAGACAATGAAAGTCCTGAAGAACTTGATTAATAATTAATGATAACATTAGGGGGGAGAGAAACAAGAGCTGGAAAACATAAGTTATAACTTATATGGAATGCATCATTAATATCTTTCACTTAGATCCTCTAACAAGTTAATATGAACTAGAAGTTCATAAATTTATTAATGTGAAATAATATACAATTATATTATTTATATTTATGCAAAAATGATATTCCAGCATTTAGTGCTCATTGAGATACCCTTGGATAATTCTATGTTTGAGATATGTCAGGAGCATGGTCGACCAATCGGTTCCAATGATAAAGATCCAAGGTAGAAGAAAAGAGCATGATAAGAAAGTTGGCTTGAAGTTATCAATACTTCAAAAGAAATAAATTCTTCTGAAAAGAATATTAATGATAAAAAAGTAGAAGACAATGACGAGCAAATTACCCCAGAAGAGGTTTAGGTACCTAACAATATTGAAAATAATGAGATCTCAACAAATTATGTCTCTACTAGAATAAATATGGAACCAAAATAAAATTGTGATTAATCAAAATTTATTTATACAATTGCAATTGATTTGTAAATAAAAATGAGGATCTAGAATTAAAATTATTTGTATAATGTCGACAGATAAAAATATTGACCAAATCGAAAGATGTGATTAAAGCATCATTATTTTCACTAGTGAAATATAAAATTGTGGACATGTAGTCCAAACACACCTGGCGTTGTATAACGGTAACTTATAAGCGGGTATAACTTATAAGAGGGTGTTTTAAGAATATGTAATGAAAAATTAAATTGTGATATTCAATTATATTTCTAATTTTGTCGTCCTTGATGGACTTATTAACGTAGTAGCAAATTATTCATATCTCATTTGATTGCAATATATTAATGAAAATCCCTGAAGGATTTAGAATGCCTGAAGCATTTCAAACTCTCGAGAGATTTAATCTATTAAATTACAAAGATCTTTGTACTAATTAATGCAATATTGAGATATATGATAAAATTGCTTGTTGAATGAATGTTATGTAATTGATCAAAATTACGTTTAGGAAACTATATATTTACCTTTTGAATGTTGATATATATATATTGATGATTTAAAATCTTATGGTACTCTCGAATAGCTCCAAAAGCTACCATGTTATTCAAAAGAATATAAGATTAAATTCTTTAAGGTATAAAATATTATCTTGAATCATAAATTGAATATTATTTCCCGGAAGGAGTTATTGTTTCACAATCCATCTATTACAATGATATAATGTGGAGAAATCACATCCATTAAGATCATCAAGATAACTTGTTTGATGTATTGACAATTGAAGTAAAAGATGCTGAGTTATTTTCATGCATGAGCATGATGATTGTGAAACGAATATTTAACGAATCTCCTCAAATAATGATCCAGCCGATCTCTTCTTAAGCATATATTACATAGATTGAACTTTGTCATCTCACATATAGTTGCATATATGAGGGGGAGAAATAAAACGCACTGCACTCTTTTTCCCTTGTCTATGATTTTTGTCCCAATGGGTTTTCCTAGCAAGGTTTTTAATGAGGCAACTTTTGTGCGTAATATATAGAATGATGATGCACTTTTTTCCTTCCCTAGGATTTTTGCCCATAGGCTTTTTCCTAGTAAGGTTTTAACGAGACATATTTAATATATGAAATAATGAGAAATAATGATAATACGCGATGCACTCTTTTTTTCTTAACCAAGGTTTTGTCCTACTAGGTTTTCCTTGTAAGGTTTTTAATGAGGCAAGTTCTAATACGTATGAAACATGGACATCCAAGGGGGAGTGTTATGAATATAATTAATATGGATGTCCAATACTTGGCCCCTAAGAAAACATAAATTAGGAAATGCTTATAAGAATGGAAGGAGTTGTGGCAGGATATTTATTACTGTATATTCTATTGTATTTATGTTAGATTATTTCCTTTATTATAATTCTAAATCAGGCAATAGATTTCTTGACCAGCACTCACCCTCTACTATATAAAGAGGGCGTGGCTATCAGTGTATTCTTAATCCACAATTCAATGAAATTCTCTCCTTCCAATTCTCTCTTTTATTGTTCTTTTGTTCTTTATTTTATAACAAAAAGTAAATAAATTTAAATTTTAAGAAAATTTATCAAAAACCCCTAACTTTTCTCAATATTATGAAAAACCCCCTATATTTTTAGATTCCCTCTTTTAGTCCCTATAAAGTAGTTTGAATTTTTTTTTACCCCCTAGAGGGGTTAAATCTAACATATAAGTAGTTAATTTCTTTTATTGACCAAAATGCCCCTCCTTTTTATATTCGATTTTAAGATATAATTAATAGATAACTAATAAATAAATAATATATAATTAACATAATTAAAATATAATAAATAATAAAAAATCGTAAATAATTAACATAATTAAAATATAATCATATATAACTAAAAACTAATTAGGTAAAATATTACTTTCTTATTCTTGCGTAAATATTATATTTTTTTGTGTAAAAATATTATTCTCTCATTTTTTTATTTTTATGATTTTATTTATTTATTGCTAATTTTATATTTATATTTTATGTAAAATATTATTTTTATACTTTTTATGACTTTGTATTATGTAAAATGTTTATTATTTTATCTAAATTTTTATTTTATTTTATCTAACAATGCTATTTTTCCTTTAATTTACTTTTTTTATGATTTTATTTACTTTTTCAATTCCCGTATATAAAATATCATTTTTTATTTATTATCTTGTTGTGTAGAAATTAAATTATAAAAATTATTTTAAAAAGGGCATTTTGGTCCATATAAAAGTTGAGATGGATGGTATGTTATGTTTAACCCTAGTAGGGGGTAAAAGAAAAATTCAATATGCTTTATAGGGACTAAAAGAGAGAATCTAAAAATATAGGGTGTTTTTGATAATATTGAGAAAAGATAAGGGGTTTTTGATAAATTTCCCTAAATTTTATATCTCCGCATCTTCTAGAAGTTCCCTTCGTTCTCAGTTCTCACGAGCTCTCTCCTCCTCCTTTCTCACGAAGTTCCCCCTCTCCCTCTCCCTCTCCCTCTCGATCCATCACCTCTCTCTCGAGAGATCCATCTCCCTTTCCCCCACTACGTCGCCCTCTTCTCCTCACGAACCTAACGGACAGAGCTTCGAGGAGGAGGTATGCCTGGATCTCGCCACAAAAACGACGCCTCAGGCAGATTCGAGAGGTAGGGAAAACCTTCGACGCCATTCGACTCCGACAGAAGCTTTCTCCACGAGGCCCGACGGGACAGGCAAAGCCCTAGCTCACGGTTTGAGCAGAAACCCTAATTTCTCTCACGATGTGGCCTGAATCGAGGACATCTCCAAAGCCCCAATTTTTCTGGTCAGAAACCCCACTTTCCTTCCCCAAATCGACCACTTAGCTTCTCAGCCCAATTCTCTAACAGTCCAAAATCTTTACCCTAAATCATCGATTGTCCAGTACAAACCTAGAGAAGGTAACATAACTTTGTTCTTTTCTTTTCAATTTCAATATCAGTTTTGTAATCCATGTACCAATTTTGGTCTTTTTTTTCCCCTGATTTTGGTGCATTTGATCTTATTTAATTTAATTGGGGGTAGTTGTTGCTTTCTAGATATTAATTAGGAGTCTATTTGTATCAAATTATGGTTAAATGGGTTATTTTCATAATTATTTAGGCATAATTTAGGGGCTATTGTGCAGAAGTGGTTTGGCAATTTGGGCATAATAGGGGCTGGTATGCAACTTGAGCATAATTGAATGGCTGAATTGAAATTTACGTATAATTCAGAAATATTTCTTATAAAAATTGGATAATTAAGACATAATTCAGATTTTTTTTTATTAAAATTGGTTAATTAAGCTCTAAAAAATTGTTTCATATAATGTTAATATTTTGAGTAACATCTGACCAAATCTATTGATTTAAAGTTTTTTTTGATAACTTTCTGATATTTATTGGTGTTTCAAGCTTTAATAGTACACTTCCTGGAGCGATTGTATGGATTTTCACATATTTCAGGGGCCTTAGTCCATTATTCCTCTCTTCAAGGCTGTTAGTATTGAAATTAATTATAAAAGGTAATTTATGTTGTGAAGTTGTTTGAATTTATATACACTTTTTGTAATGTATTTAATATATTTGGAATAATGGAGCCCAATTTGCAGGTCCGCTCCAGCCAAAAAGAGTATGGCTAACAATTAAAGGCTCCATTAGAATGAGGTGTTATATATTTTCTAATTTTTTGAATGATTTATTATTTTTAAATTCATGTATTAATTTTAAAGATTGTATCTTCTTTTTGTTGCAGGAGGATGTACTAAATCGTCAAGGTCCAAAATCTAATTCGTCAATTGTCAAGGTACTATAATATGTTTTAGAAATTATTTACTTGTTGATAAAAATGGCCTAAATAATTTAGAATTTTTTAATATTACCAGTTCTTTTGAAATGTATTTTGAAATCCTACCAGAATCTCAGTGTGCTTCATTTTCTACAATAATCCTATTTTTTTATTATTTTTCAACCTTCAAAGTTTCTTTTACTTCAAATTTTTAAAATTATCGTTATTGCTGAAGGAATTTTGACTTGAACTTTTTCGATGAATTATGTGCTATTAAAAATGAAAGAAATTTGAATTTAATGATCTAATCTTTATTGTTCTATTTCTTTATTATTTTTCTGCTTTCATTCTAATTTTTTTCCTTCTCCTGAAAATTGATCCTCTAAAAAGTAATTTGCTCATTTCTTCAAGGATAAAAGAGATTAGGTTATCAACTTTGACTGTAAAGTGCTAAGTAACTAATATACTATTTACTTCTACTTTGTTCATAGATGATAGAAATGGGGGACAAATGAACTATCTAAGTTTGCTTTCAGGAACAGATCATTTGGGAGGATATCTCGGTGTGTTGGCCGTTTCGCAAGAACACTCCCTTTGTGAAGATACCTAGTTTTGGTTTCATTGTAAGGAATGGAGCTTATTAATTTTGGTGTTGAAAGTGGGAGTGGCCTTGCTAAGTTAGTCTTGCTATCAATTGTTATGAGACATAAATATTTCTTTATAATTTGGACCTGAATGATGTATCTTTTTGATGATTATTATTCTATTATTTACAATGATTATTATTGTTATGTTAAATTTTTCTTCTGAAAATTTGTATTTTATCATCTCTTGAATTAAATAGTATGATAGCATCTACATCATTGAATTTTTTACTTATTTTGATTTCTTGTGGCAATAATGATTGATTTTTCTGTGATTGTTATTCTATATACGATCTTGTGCGAATCGTTTAAACTGATTTTTGGTCATCGGATCTTAATCAGATGATTGTGATGAATCATGGTCATAGTTGAAAATACCGTTGTAGCGTCGGTATAGCACAAAACGTTACACATCGGCGGCTAAAAACTGCATGCTATGATTTGTTTCCGTTATATATTTTTAACTCTAAAAATCAGATGTTTGAATTTAAAAATTATTTAATGAAGAAAAAATAAAATAAAATTATGATGTTTTATTAGAAATAAGTCAAACAATTATTTTTCTTTTACAAAACAATGCATTTCCTCTTGATGATATTTAATAATATCATCCGCTATAAAATTATGACATTCTCTATATCAACCGCTATAGCGTTCGCTAAACGCTATCCGCTGAAAAAATAATCTAAACACTACAATCAACAAAACGCTATTTGCAACCTTGATCAGGGTACATAGTATGTTCAAGTATTAATACCAATACAATATGAAGAGTTCATTGAATAAAAAATAAATATTTTTATCTTTTTTCTTTATTAATAATAATTCGCAATGAATTATTTTATTTCTTCTGTTAAATCTTGAAATATAAATTTTTTACAATTTTCTCTTAGTTTTGAATTCAATATTATTATAGTTCTAATTTAATTTCTTTTGTAAGTATGTGGAGATAGACAACATAAGAAAACATGTGAAAAAAGATACATTTATTAACCCGTAGCTTATTTTTCATCTCTCTTTGAACATTCTCCAGAGACAACAATCAATTCTCTTTTGACCGCCGATCAAATTTTTTCTCAAATCTTAGCTTTTAATTTAAATTATTAGCACAACATCACATGATTAGTTGGATTAGTGTTTCATGTTATATCTCCAATTACAGGAGAACTTTCACATCAAAATATCTATCAGAGTATTGAGAACTATATTATATTACTTAATGTATTACGAGTTTAAAAAAATCTATGTGATCGGTTTATTCATACCGTACATTTACAATCAACATCATTTTAATAGTTAGAAAAATTAAAAACAAGAAAATTAGTGGTGACAATATTTAGAGACATGTTAAATTTTTCTATGTATAGTAAATATTATTTTTTTCACCCATATATTGTCATATTTTTTTAAGCATCATGTTATATAAATGTTGATTTATTTTTGTTTTTTAAAATTAGTCATCTGTAATCAAATCTTGCTTTTTCGTTTTAAGTTTTCTACTAATCATCAAAATAAATCATTGAAATATATATCTTGCATTTTTTTTATGATTTTCTCCATCTAAATCTGACTAAAACTTGATCTTTTTCTAATATAATAAATCAAGAGATAACAACATAAGAAAATCAAAGAGAATAGTAAAATCTTAATGCAAACTGAAATTGAGATCATAATTAATTATCAAAATTAGTTTGTGGGCTATTGTTTTTTATTTTTCTACGAGTTTATTATTTATGTTATTTAATTTTTCATATGTAAATTTATTTGTATAAAGTTATCTATTCTTATAAAATTAGATATGATATAGAAAATATTTTGAATGAATGATAAATGAATAAAGTATCTTATGATGTAATTTAAAATTATTTTATATTATTTATTTGCTATGAATTAATTTGAAATTTCTATTATTGTTGTTTTATACATTTTATATCAAAATAAATAATAAAATTTAAATATTTGCAGCGTAGCGCGAATATTATCCTAATTATTATAAATTAAGGGCAAAAGTATCAAATAACTAAGCACTCATACAGGCCCGTAAATAACAACTGGAATGCATTTAATAATAACATGAATGAATGCTTGTAATAATAACAACATGAATGCTTGTTGTAAAAAAAATTACAAACAAGAGAGAAAATGCTGGTGATCTCTAAGGCGATATCCAAGGTGACTTCTACAACGACTAAGACACTGACGAAGGCGAGGAAGGAATCAGCAGTTCTTAATGGTGGTAATGACAAGTCGGCAAGCGAAGGGCGAGATATCAAGTCTTTCTTGGTGGGTGATATTCTCTGCCTCATTGAAGGGGGTAGTGAACCAGGATTGGAAATGCAATCATCGTCAAAAGAGCCCTCATGCAGTGATGCTCAAATTAATAGTGGTGAAGTCTCTGTACAAGAGGCAGAAAGGAGAAGTCTGTTGAATTCCAAGGAGAACGAATCTAGGGAGAGTAATGGTGATGAAGTAACTGGACGTGTTAATTTAGGGGTGGCAACGAGCCGAGTCGAGCTGGCATCAGCTCGAGCTCGGCTCGGCTCGAGTTTTAATAAGATTCGAGCTCGAAGGCTTGGCTCGAGCTCGGCTCGAAAAAAACTCGAGCCAGCTCGACTCGGCTCGAGCTAGCTCAAGGTGAGTGCAGTTTTATTTTTTTGATAATTTTGTTAGGGATTTTATTCTAAAACTCGAGTTCAGCTCGACTCGGCTCGAGCCAGCTCGAGTTTATGATTAAGATTTAAGATATGATAGGAATATATGATGTGTAAAACTATGTAAGGGGTCGAGCTGGGTCCGGCTCGAGCTCAGCTCGGTTTTGATTCGAGCTCGGCTCGAATTCAGTTCGAGCTGTTTTCGAGCGAGCTTTTTCGAGCTTTTTTCGGGTCGAGTTCGAGCGAGCTATCGAGCTACGAGCTTTTTGGCCACCCCTAGTTAGAAAGAGTAGATGGTGCTTTATTGAGAAGAGTAATGGATGGACAGACATTTGTAAAGGAGAGAAGAGAGCATTGAAGAGGGTACTAACAGAATCTAGAGTATGGGTGAATAAGAAGAAAATGCCTAAATTTAATGATCCTCCTAAATGCTTCAAATGTTTATCTACCACCCATTTAGGAAATTCCTGCATGGAACCAGTAAGATGTCTTAAATGCAAATCTTATTGGCTATAATCTGGTTGACTGGAGATTGGTTTGCAGACCAAAGAGTGCAGGTGGTTTCGGTGTGATGAATCTGCAAAAATTTAATGAAGCTATGTTATTAAAATGGTATTGGAAATATTTCACTAAAGAAGAGGAACTAAATTGGAAAGAATTTGTTAGCAATTGTGGAGAAGAAAGGTTCTTGATGGAACATAATATTAGAGATTCTTATTTCTGGAAGGATCTTAGAGAGTATCTTCATTATTTTATCCACAGTACATAATTTGAGGTGAAAAATGGAGAAAGAACAAACCTTTGGTGTTGTAACTGGGGACATGGTTATCTATATCTTAATCTTCCCCATCTTTTCTCTCATGTTGTGAATGTTGTTGGTACAGTGGCACAGTACAAAACTAGATAAAATCTCAAAGAAGCTTTCAACCTAATTACAGCTGAAATTCCAAATAAAGAACTTCAAACCCTGCAAGAAATATTAAATAAAACAGAATTAAGAGAAGGTGAAGATATTGTAAAGTGGAGATGGAATGAAAAAGAAAAAAATTTCAACTAAAAGCGCGTATCAGAATCTGGTTCTTGGAATTAATTCCAACTCAGATCTGAACAGAGTGTGGGATATTAAATTACCGCTAAGAATCTAAATCCATCTTTGGATAGGAAAACAGGGAAAAATTCTCACAAATGTTATCTTCAAAAAAGAGTACAATTTTTTTTTCTCATTAAGCCCGTAGGCAATTTCATTAGCTCAAAAGTGTTTATAAGGATTACAAAATTGTGAGAAAAGAGAAACACTCCTTGTAAGGCAAAAATTAATTCCTATTACAAAATTTCCTACTTGTATGAGATTCTAGCTTTTCCAGCTATGTTATCAGCTTCACAATTTCCTTCACTTGGTATGTATTTAATTGCTCCACCATTCATCCTTTCGAGAGCATGCCTGCATTGTTGGATTGTGTGATAAAATCTCCAATCCGTAATGGGCGAATCCATATTTATGAAGCACTTTGCCACCCCAAGATTGTAGGTATAAAAACAGCAACTCCCTATACCCATTGCAATAGCCATGGAGATGCCTTCCTTTAAGGCTATAGCTTCTGCCTCTTGCGGAGTCGCTACCGTAATTCGATGCGCCGTTGACCGTACGGTTTCCCCTCCCTTCTTGATAATGCAAGCTATACTCGCATCATTCAGAGACTTCCACGAGGCATCAATGAAACATTCGTACCCCTCTGTGTGAGCAGTGTGTATCACAGGATTACGGTCATGTACATGTTGCTTGTCTGGAGGTTCGGGTTGCACGCTTAACCTCTTCACATTGGTTAGACATTTTCCAGGGTCAAAAGGCACCTATCGGAAAATACAGTCATTCCGAAACAACCATATACTCCACAGCAGGTGTTCCATGGTAATGAAAGCAGTGTCATCCATCTCCTTGCTAACTGCCGTTATTACACTCTCGATTCCATTTTGCATGTCAAGTTCACGAGATCCGAACCAAATTGGGAAGACACATTCACAAAGAAAGAAATAGTGTGAAACATCCTCGAGTTCCTGTTTACACTTGGGGCATGTAGGCTTAATTCCATTGATGCATTTGTTAAGCTTAACGTGTGTTGCTAAAGCATTTTTGCAAAGCCTCCATAGAAATGTGCGAATCTTTGGTAGTATTCCTGGTGTTCGCCATATCCATTTCCAAAGCATGGTATTGCAGCTATCCCCTCCTTGATTGTATTGTGTTATCAATTTATAAGCGCTTTTTACGTGAATTCGCCATTCGTAGTTGCCTTTCATATCAGCCTATCTTCTTTCTCAATCCCTTCAAAGGAGACTAATCTGACATCACTAACGTGTATCGCTGCTTGTAGCCCCATTAGCCGAGCCACTTCCTCCATGTGCCGTTGCCCTGTATTGCATCAATAAGATCCGCCACCACTATTTGGGGGACCTATTCATTTACTAGTTGCACATTTTCCCAATTGTCAAACCATGGCTCTTCCATCTCCGGACACGACATCCCATTTCCTAGTTGCCATTCAATATTCAGGGCCATGTGTTCTCTTAATCGGAGACAAGTTCTCCAAAAGTCAGTGCAGTTTGTGAGCCTATTACTAGACCAGAGAGTGGATCTCGGGTAGTATTTTGCTCAAATTATGTGGACCCAGATTTTGTCCACTTTCGTCGCCAATGCCCATAGATTTTTCATCATCAGAGCTTGATTGAACGCCTTTAAATCTTTAACACCTAGGCCACCTAGTAGCGTCGGTGCTTGTAGAAGACTCCATTTGCACATGGCCATGTATCGTCCTTCCAGCTTTCCCCACCAAAACCGTTTCAAAATCCTTGTGATTTCTTCTATGGTTCCTGCTGTTAGCATTATAGTCCCCATGTAGTATGTCAGTAAAGCTTGCAACACGGACTGCATGAGCACTAAGCGGCCCGCATGGCTGAGCATGTGAGATTTCCAGCCGTTAGCTTTACGTGTATTTTCTCTATGAGTGCCCTTTCATCTACCTTCCCGTTAAATTTGATGAAATTCCCCAAAAAAGTTTCCTTCTCATCCGCCTTTTTCGCTCCAATTATGTTTAAGATCAGGTGTCGCTGCTCGGCCTGTATGGTTTTGCTAAATCATATCTTAGATTTTGCCGAGTTTGGTAGTTGACACGAAACACGTCGCAATTAATTGAGGGCAAAGGTCATACAGCTGGCCTCCACTGTGCTTGCTTTCCCGAATATGATTAAATCATCCGCATATAACATGTGCGAGATAGTTGGAGCCCGCGGCGCCAATTGAATGCCGGTCATTAAACTGGCTGAGGTGGCCGCTATCATAGAGCGAGAGAAGATCTTCATTCCGATTATGAATAGATACGGGGAGAGAGGGCAGCCCTGTCGCAAACCTCTCGAAGGCGTGAAGAAGTCGTCCGCCCTACCGTTGACAAGAATGGAGAATATTGCACAGGAGAGACAGGTGGTGATTTAGTCTACAAGGAGTTTTGGGAAACCGAAAGAAGATAGTGCTTGTTGCAAGAATTGCCAGCTCATTCGATTGAACGCCTTGGTGAGATCCGCTTTTAGGCAGAATGATTGGTCGTGATAATTCAGGGAGTTGAAGGAGTGTAGTACCTCTTTGAGAAGGATTGAGTTGTCTAGGATAGATCGGTTTGGCAGGAACGCGCCTTGCGTATTTGATACGAGCTGTTGGACTGCCGGTTGGATTCGATTAACTATTATCTTGGTGATGATCTTGTAAATTACGTTTGATACACATATCGACCTGTAGTCACTCATGGAGGTGGGGTTCGAACATTTTGGAACGAGAACTATGTTGGACTTCCCTAAATTTTTAGGCAAGTCTCCTATTTGGAAGATAGTTTTAATTGTAGAGTGGATCGGATTAATCAAATTTGGTAGAAAAGCTTGAATGAACCGGCCCGTTAGCCAATCCGGGCCGGATGATTTGTCAGGGCCTAGTTGCAATGTAGCTTCCTTTACTTCCTCCACTTGAATGGGCCGAGTTGGTTTTACTATCAAAATCACATATTCGTATGATGTATAACGGACATACATATTCTTGGTTAATTAATAATCTAATAACCTTTACGCATAATTATTATATGAAAATTTTTATGAGATAAAACATCTTATACATAAATATAATGTTTGATACATAATCTGTTTCTCACGGCAAAACAGTTTGGCCTAGGGCATTATTACTTTCAGTCTCCCACTTGCACCAGACCGGACTAAGTAATATATACTCATTGTTCCTCTATGACTCTCATGTTTCTCTTGTGGTAGTGGCTTAGTAAACGGCTCTGTCACATTATCATCGCCAGGTTTTACACACTTTCATGTCTCCTCTCTCAACGATCTCTCAGATCAAATGAAAATGCTGAAGTATATGCTTGGTTTTGTGATGTGATCTTGGTTTCTTTGATTGTGCAATTGCTCCATTACTGTCACAATAGATAACCTTGTTAGTAGTATGCCCTAGGCCAATATATTTGAGACCTAGATGTATGGATTATGTTAAACAAACATTGTGTTTATTTAGAGATATTTTATATAATAAATGCGTATTGGTTATTTTATTCTTATTACTAAAATGAACCTTGAATATGATATTCAGCTTTATATCATCAAAGTATGTGACTTTGATAGTAAAACTATAAAGTATTATGAATGGTATTCTAAACCGTCCTTGATCATTCATAGGATGTTTGTGAGACAAACATACTTTATGATAAGCTATAAATGGACATCAGTATGTTAGTTGACTGATGGTCACGTTTTACTGATCATGAATAAGAGTTATTAAGTCATTAACGTAAGTATATGTTAGAGACTATATACGGATTGACCCACCTTGAGAATACTACATGGTTCGTGTCATTAGTTATTCTCAGTAAAGAATGTATCTATAATCCTTAGACTTGAGATTATCTCAGTTTCCTACATGATAAATTTTATACTTTAATATAATCTAACATCGTCTTTAACCGGGCGATCATAAAGATTATAATTAGATATATAATGAATTGTGCGGAGGAAAGAGTTTAATTAAGATTTGATTTGTTCCTCTCATAAATTGAGAGAGATATCTTTAGGCCTCTTGATGATTTGATTGAAGAAACGCACGGCCGTGCTCAAGTGAATTAATAAGGAGTTATTAATGTCATTTCATGTTCAATCAAATTCGGTGTCAAGAAATATTTATCGACCAACATAAGGTTGACACAGACCATGCCTTATGGACGATATAGATATCATGTAACAAAAGGATACAATGCATGACATAAATTAGGTTTGATCGAATCATCTATACTTGCTTAATTTGGGTAATCATGATGTCTTGCTAGAGGCCGCTCATGATTTATAATTCATTGTGATTATTGCCAACATTAAGTAAACCTACAGGGTCACACACAAAGAACAACTAATGAGACGTACACAAAAAAATCATAACTTATGTGATAAGTTGTATGGAGAGCTACATAGTCAAGTGACACATCCAATCCTACATCTTATATGATAAGGTGTGTTGCATATATGGTTACATAGTTACCATGCACATAGGATATGAAACTTATGGACTATATAGGCACAAGAGACACCCCAAAATTAAAAAAAGGTCATAATATTTTTCGTCCATTTTTGTGAGACAAAGAGGAGAGAAAAATCCGAAAATTATTCTCCCCGTTATTTCTGTGAGAGAAATGAAGAACGAATACTAGCATATATCGTTCTTTATCCGTTCAAAGGGGTTGTTCGTGTGGATACCGGCAGAGGATGAAGGGAAGTGCGGCGTCTTTGTGATTTGGGTTGAAACCGTGGTTTTTGTTTGGAGAATCGGTTTGTTAGGAGAATCGGTTTGCTTGGAGAATCGGTTCGTTTGGAGATTGCTTGGAGATCGGTTTGTGAGACCGATTAGGCGAAACATTCAAAGGATCGGTTTGGAAACCGGTTTGGAACGGGCAAAGAAAACCGTCAACCAAATTCTTTTTTGATCATCACGGATTAAGCGTAATCCGAAGGTACAAAGTTATGAACTTTTCTTTGATTTAATTGTAATTCACGGATCCTTCTTTTGGGTTTCGAATTCGATTTTGTTTCGTTTTTGTTTTTCTGCTGCGTTATGAATGGTAGAAACCCAACAATGGTATCAGAGCCAAGTGAATTCCAATTAAATTAAGACGGATAAACTATTTTCGAAATATATCTTTCGATTTTGAGGCGTTATTTTTCAATTTTTGAATTTTGGTCATGAACGGTTGCAATTTCATGAAAGGAGGCGACTTCATGAAAGGGTGCATGTGATGTATCTTTATCATGAACGGTTGCGATTTCATGAAAGGATGCGACTTCATGAAAGGGTGCATGTGATGTATCTTGATCATGAACGATGCGACTTCATGAAAGGATGCGACTTCATGAAAGGGTGCATGTGATGTATCTTGATCATAAACGGTTGCGATTTCATGAAAGGATGTGACTTCATGAAAAAGTGCATGTGATGTATCTTGATCATGAAAGGTTGCGATTTCATGAAAGGATGTAACTTCATGAAAGGGTGCATGTGATGTATCTTGATTATGAAAGGTTGCTACATGATTGAAAGGGTGCCTTGGGTATGTCATGAAGGGATACATGTGATGTATCATAACCTTCGGATGGGTGTCTAAATTTTATGAAAAGGTGTGAAACTACGTATATGATACACTAAATAAATTTCGAAAAGATGTATTCAACACATCAAGTCATGAAGGGATCCCCGTTTTTCGGGGCCGCGCCCCGAACCCCGTACTCACGCATAGATTAATCATAGACCCCGAATTTCATATTCATAACGCCTTATACATATTTCGTAAAATGGTTTAAAGTACAACATAATGCATATAACATGGCCTATTAGATATGTGATGAATGATTGTGATTTGTGTGTGATGATGTGATGTGTGTAATATATGTATGTATGTAAAAACGGGCATGGTTCTGTTCTTGGTTGATGTGATGTAATTTATTTTGATGGTTAATTGTGACGGGCATGGTTCCGTTCATTTTAAATATAACATAACTACCACGATCATACACATCATGGAGATGAAGAAGTTCACCATCCACCTCATACGCATCATGGAGATGAAAAAGTTCACCGTCCACCTCATACACATCATGGAGATGAAGGAGTTCACCGTCCACCTCATACACATCATGGAGATGAAGGAGTTCATCAATGCCTTGTGGTTGAATGTATCTTAGGAAATGATCTTAATGATTGGCTCATTTAGATCATCAAGGCCATGTTATATCATATCATATTTATTTTATCTGTGCATGTGATGTTCTGTGATGAAATACATGATAAAATAAAACAACTAAAACAAAAGATTAGACATAACAATCCCTCATATAATATTGAATCATAGAAATGCCTCCCATGTATCTATACTTATTATCCCTTCGATCATGCAAAATTTGGGTATGCCAAAGCATAGTGAATTAGCATAATCTTAGGGTGATAAGAAGCGAGAAATGATGATTCTCGATATTTAAACATGGTTAGATTCAACTGAACTATCAAGTCAGACTTGGGTTCGGGGCATATGATAGGACGCATACGCCGAGCATATGATGCTCATCCTATGGATTAAATGAGAGTTGTATGAAATACAATTGGAAACGTTCCTGCCTAAATAATTAGGTTATAGGCGATGAGCCAAAACTCACTTGGAACTTGATGAAATATGGATCTTGGCCCACTATGAAATTTAAAGTTAAAATTTCCAAATCAATACATTTGAGGGTTATTGATTTGAATAAAACAGTGGGAGTTAAACTTATATTAAAATATCTCAAATCACATATTAATATAAACCTGCATTTAATTCTGTGTAGAAAATGGCAACAAACAACACATCAACTTTAACATTGCGATCCGTCCTTGAGAAGGACAAGCTCAATGGGAAAAACTTCCTTGACTGGCATCGGAATTTGAGAATTGTTCTCAAACAAGAAAGGAAGAACTATGTCCTTGAAAGGCCCATTCCTAACCAGCCCGCTGATGATGCTGATCAAGAAGTGATAAACACTTATGCCAAGCATACAAGCGACTCTAATGATGTGACATGTCTCATGTTAGTCACCATGGATGCCAATCTTCAAAAGCAGTTTGAAAATTTAGAGGCATTTCCAATGTTGGCACAGCTCAAGGAAATGTTCCAAGAGCAAGCTAGAAATGAGAGGTATAATGCACATTGTGCATTAGCAAGTTGTAAGATGGTTCCCAACTCCTCGGTGAGTGCTCATATTCTGAAAATGAAAGGGTACCTTGATCAACTTGAGAAACTAGGGGCAAAGGTTGGCAATGAGATGACTACCGATTTGATCCTTAGGTCTCTTCCTCCGAATTTCAAGCCATTTATAATGAACTATAATATGCATAACATGGACAAGAGACTCACGGAGTTGCATGGCATGCTGAAGAACTTCGAGGGGACTATGAATACAAATGTTGTCAACGATGTTCTCTTGGTTCAGAAAGGCAAGGGTCAAAAGAGAAAATTCAAGGGCAAAGTCAAAGGAAAGGTAAGGGCAAGGTGTTGTCCGAACCTAAGAACAAGAAACCCAAGGAGAGTGTTTGTTTCTTCTGCAACAAACTAGGCCATTGGAAAAGAAATTGCCAGGCATACTTGGAGGATCTAAAGAAGAAGAAGAAGAGTAGTGAGACTACTACTTTAGGTATTAATATTATTGAAATTAATTTATCTACTTCTTCATCTTGGGTATTAGATACCGGATGCGGTACTCACATTTGTAATAATGTGCAGGGGCTGCAAAGGAGTAGAAGATTAGCGAAAGGTGAAGTGGACCTGCGGGTGGGAAATGGAGCAAGAGTTGCTGCATTAGCCGTGGGCATTTATTTATTATCTTTACCTTCTGGACTTGTAATAAATTTAAATAGTTGCTACTATGTACCTGCTGTGAACAGGAATATTGTATCTGTGTCGACATTGGTTATGGATGGTTTTAAGTTTGTTATTGAGAATAATAACTTTACCATAAGTAAAGAAAATATTTTCTATGTGAATGGTCAATTAGAAAATGATCTTTATGTTTTAAATGTTGATCATGAACATTACAAGTCTATCTATAGCATTAATACAAAGAGATTTAAATCTAATGATTTGAATCCGACATATTTCTGGCATTGTCGTTTAGGACACATAAATGAGAAACGCATTTCTAAACTCCACCAATATGGACTTTTAGACTCATTTGATTTAGAATCATTTGAGACGTGCGAATCTTGTATATTAGGTAAGATGACAAAGGCTCCTTTCACAAAGAGAGGTGAGAGGGCAAGTGAGTTATTGGATCTCATACATACAGATGTATGTGGACCAATGAGCACACCAGCTAGAGGTGGTTTTCGATACTTCATTACTTTTACTAATGACTTAAGTAGATATGGATATGTTTACTTAATGAAACAAAAATCCAAATCTTTTGAATTGTTCAAAATTTTCAAGAGTGAAGTAGAAAACCAGCTAGGTAAGAAAATAAAAGCACTTCGATCAGATCGAGGTGGTGAATACTTAAGCCTAGAGTTTGACAATCATCTTAAAGATTGTGGAATAGTTTCACAACTTACTCCTCCTGGAACACCTCAATGGAATGGTGTCTCGGAAAGGAGAAACCGAACTTTACTAGATATGGTTCGGTCGATGATGAGTCAAACAGATCTTCCGATATCCTTTTGGGGTTATGCCATTGAGACTGCCGCGTTCATACTAAACATAATTCCATCAAAAGCTGTTCAAAATACTCCATATGAGATATGGACTGGGAGGAGTCCCACATTGTCTTTTCTAAAGATTTGGGGTTGTGAAGCTTATGTGAAGCGTCAAATTTCTGACAACTTAACACCAAAATCTGATAAATACTTATTTGTGGGATATCCTAAAGAAACTAAAGGATATTACTTTTACAACCCATCTGAGAACAAAGTGTTTGTTGCTCGAAATGGTTTCTTATTGGAAAGAGAATTTATTTCTAAAGGAACTAGTTGGAATAAAGTACACCTTGAAGAAATTCAAGATCCACTAATTAGCAATGAACAGCCATTGGAAGATCCACTAGTCTCTTCAAGAGTTGACGAGTCCAGTCTTGAAACACAAGATGCTCCTCGTAGATCTGGTAGAGTTTGTCAAGAGCCCGAGAGATATGGATTTCTCGTGACTGATGATAAAAATGTGGCGCTCATAGATGATGAACCCACATCTTACCAAGAAGCTATGAAGGATCCTGATTGTCATAAATGGTTAGAACCCATGAAAACTGAGATGCAGTCCATGTACGATAATCAAGTTTGGAACTTAATTGATTCACTTGAAGGTTCAAAGACCATTGGGTGTAAATGGGTTTTCAAAAGGAAAACTGACATGGACGGAAATGTGCATACCTATAAAGCGAGACTTGTTGCGAAAGGTTTCCGACAAACTCATGGTATAGACTATGACGAAACTTTCTCACCAGTTGCCATGCTTAAATCGATTAGAATTCTGCTTGACATAGCTGCATATTATGACTATGAGATATGGCAAATGGATGTCAAAACAGCTTTTCTTAATGGAAATTTACTCGAGGATGTGTATATGACACAACCCGAGGGTTTTGTTGATCCTAAGAATTCTGATAAGGTCTGCAAATTGCAGCGATCCATTTACGGATTAAAGCAAGCATCTCGGAGTTGGAATCTTCGTTTTGATGAAGTAATCAAAGGTTTTGGTTTTATCAAAAATGAAGATGAACCTTGTGTTTACAAGAGGGTTAGTGGGAGCGCAATAGTTTTTCTAGTACTTTATGTAGATGATATATTACTCATTGGAAATGACATTCCGACTTTAACAAATGTTAAGACATTTTTAGGAAAGTCTTTTGCAATGAAGGACCTAGGAGATGCCGCTTATATACTCGGCATTAAGATCTATAGAGATAGATCTAAAAGGCTCATAGGTCTATGTCAAATTATCTATATTGACAAAGTGTTGACACGATTTTGAATGGATGATTCGAAAAGAGGTTTCATACCAATGTCACATGGCATAAAATTGAGTAAGACTCAACGTCCTGCTAATCAGGAAGAACGAAATCGCATGAATAAAATCCCGTATGATTCGGCTATTGGATCTATCATGTATGCCATGCTTTGTACTAGACTAGATGTATCATATGCATTAAGTGCAACTAGCAGATATCAATCTGATCCCGGTGAAAGTCACTGGACAGCAGTCAAGAATATTCTGAAGTACTGGAGAAGAACTAAGGATTCATTCTTGGTTTATGGAGGATTTGAAAGTGAGCTAGTTGTAACAGGTTACACGGACTCAAGCTTTCAAACCGACAATGATGATTTTAGATCGCAATCTGGTTATGTGTTTTGTTTGAATGGAGGTGCAATAAGTTGGAAAAGTTCCAAACAGGACACTGTAGCGGATTCTACGACAGAAGCGGAGTACATAGAAGCTTCAGAAGCAGCTAAGGAAGCAGTTTGGATGAAGAAGTTCATTGAAGAACTCGGTGTGGTTCCTAGTATCGCAAATCCTGTGGATCTTTGTGTCAACAATGGGGCAATCGCGCAGGCAAAGGAACCAAGATCGCATCAGAGAACCAAACACATACTTCGATGTTTCCATTTGATCAGGGAGATCATTGCGAGAGGAGATATTAAAATATGCAGAGTTGATGCTGATGATAATGTTGCCAATCCGTTGACTAAACCACTTTCTCAAGCAAAACATGAGGGTCATGCTAGGTCGATGGGTATTAGATACTTGTTAGATTCGGCCTAGTGCAAGTGGGAGATTGTTAGTAGTATGCCCTAGGCCAATATATTTGAGACCTAGATGTATGGATTATGTTAAACAAACATTGTATTTATTTAGAGATATTTTATATAATAAATGCGTATTGGTTATTTTATTCTTATTACTAAAATGAACCTTGAATATGATATTCAGCTTTATATCATCAAAGTATGTGACTTTGATAGTAAAACTATAAAGTATTATGAATGATATTCTAAACCGTCCCCGATCATTCATAGGATGTTTGTGAGACAAACATACTTTATGATAAGCTATAAATGGACATCGGTATGTTAGTTGACCGATGGTCACGTTTTTACCGATCATGAATAAGAGTTATTAAGTCATTAACGTAAGTATATGTTAGAGACTATATACTGGATTGACCCACCTTGAGAATACTACATGGTTCGTGTCATTAGTTATTCTCAGTAAAGAATGTATCTGTAATCCTTAGACTTGAGATTATCTCAGTTTCCTACATAATAAATTTTATACTTTAATATAGTCTAACATCGTCTTTAACCGGGCGATCATAAAGATTATAATTAGGTATATAATGAATTGTGCGGAGGAAAGAGTTTAATTAAGATAGGATTTGTTCCTCTCATAAATTGAGAAAGATATCTTTAGGCCTCTTGATGATTTGATTGAAGAAACGCACGGCCATGCTCAAGTGAATTAATAAGGAGTTATTATTGTCATTTCATGTTCAATCAAATTCGGTGTCAAGAAATATTTATCGACCAACATAAGGTTGACACATACCATGCCTTATGGACGATATACATATCATGTAACAAAAGGATACAATGCATGACATAAATTAGGTTTGATCGAATCATCTATACTTGCTTAATTTGGGTAATCACGATGTCTTGCTAGAGGCCGCTCATGATTTATAATCCATTGTGATTATTGCCAACATTAAGTAAACCTACAGGATCACACACAAAGAAGAACTAATGAGACGTACATAGAAAAATCATAACTTATGTGATAAGTTATATGGAGAGCTACATAGTCAAGTGACACATCCAATCCTACATCTTATATGATAAGGTGTGTTGCATATATGGTTACATAGTTACCATGCACATAAGATATGAAACTTATGGACTATATAGGCACAAGAGACACCCCAAAATTAAAAAAAGGTCATAATATTTTTCGTCCATTTTTGTTAGACAAAGAGGAGAGAAAAATCCGAAAATTATTCTCTTGTTATTTCTGTGAGAGAAATGAAGAACGAATACTAGCATATATCGTTCTTTATCCGTTCAAAGGGTTGTTCGTGTGGATACCGGTAGAGGACAAAGCGAAGTGCGGCGTCTTTGTGATTCGGGTTGAAACCGTGGTTTTTGTTTGGAGAATCGGTTTATTTGGAGAATCGGTTTGTTAGGAGAATCGGTTTGCTTGGAGAATCGGTTCGTTTGGAGATTGCTTGGAGATCGGTTTGTTAGACCGATTATGCGAAACATTCAAAGGATCGGTTTGGAAACCGGTTTGGATCGGGCAAAGAAAACCGTCAACCAAATTCGTTTTTGATCATCACGGATTAAGCGTAATCCGAAGGTACAAAGTTATGAACTTTTCTTTTATTTAATTGTAATTCACGGATCCTTCTTTTGGGTTTCGAATTCGATTTTGTTTCGTTTTTGTTTTTCTGCTGCGTTATGAATGGTAGAAACCCAACAAACCTTATGATCCAAGATACTGGAAACTATTCGTAGTTCCGTCATGAACTTCTTTATCCAAACAACTTCCTTAGTTGCTTCTGAAGTTGCTATGTATTTCGCCGCTGTGCTAGAATCCGCCACAATTTTATGTTTAGAACTTTTCCAAACTACTGCTCCTCCATTTAGACTAAACACATAACCACTTTGAGAACTATAATTGTCTACGTTAGTTTAGAAACTCGCATCGGTGTAACCTGTTGTAGTCAGCTCACTATCTATTACACCCAGGACCCATTTTAAGCCCGAGATGCGACGGTCGTATATCCCGAAGGATATATGACACTAAAAATTATATTATAGCAGAAGAATACAAGTAATATATATGAATCTAGTATCTATAATTTATTATATTTAATTATTTTTTTACATTTATCTTATTTTTTCGATGTTGTGATGACGCTCAACCCCAAATCTCCTAATTAAATGAACCTGGAAAATTTTATAAAAACAAAATGATGAGTAAAAAAACACTCAGTAAGGTATGCTCATTTACAATAATAAAATGATACTATTAAAATAAATTCATATATAAAAATATTCATTTTAGTGAATACGACCATTAGAAAATAAAATTTATCTTTGGAATATTTATTTCTTTTTCACTTGTCATCTCACACGAATAACCACTAGATAATGCTCCATGGCATCGAGTACACAACAAATACACATCTTTCCGAGCTAGTGATAGGGTGATTGGCGGCCCTAGCTTCCACCTACTAAGTACAATATTTCACCTACCCAAATCAGCGGCCTTGACTTCCACCTACTAAGTACGGATGTATTCGCCTTACTATCGCTTTTCACCCATCTCACTAAATCCCGCATATGAAAATATTTTCTTAAAAATATATATTATTCTCAAATACTTTATTTTATGACTTGTTAAAATATCTGCTTTGAGCCATATAAGCTCTAGTTATGTAAAAAAAATACTTTTATATTAATATTACTAATAATTATAATATTAAAATAATAAATGAGAAAACGTATACGAGCAAGAATTCTTACCTCAAAAGACTCATGACACGACTAACTGAGGTTTCAAAACTTCAATCCATCATGATTGTCGACAAAATAGTTACTTTGTTTGGAAAAAGAATTTTATTTTGTAGTTTTTTTATGATTTGGAGAACTAAATATAAATAGAAGAATGAATTTCTCTATTTAAAGAATTATGGACATTAATAGAGACAAAATCTTGCATCTCATAAAATCAAAGGGAATGTACCGGATTAATAAATTCGTGCATTTGACTATTCAAAGCATCGAAATAATATAAACATAAATGCATCAGAAATAAATATGGCGCCATCCATAAATATATTTAATCGAGTCTTAACCAATGAACATTAATCATTAATCTAGATGTTAGTTACCAACATTGATTTAATGAATATGAAAATTTTTAAATAATAATAATAATAATAATAATAATAATAATAATAATAATAATAATAATAATAATAATAATAATAATAATAATAATAATAATAATAATAATAATAATAATAAATAATTTTGAAATTATGAAGTTTCAGTTTATCAAAATATATAAAAAATTATTTTCATAATATAATGAATTTTGAAAATATGACTTGAAATTTTTAAATATTGAAATTTATAAAAATACCCCAAGATAAATTATTTATAAAAAATATGCGTTATAACTGTTGTAAACACGTAGCCATGTACGTTACATGCGCAGCGGAACCTACGGGTTCAACCCGCCCTAGGATCATCGTTAAGGGAATAAAAGTACAAGATTATGCTATTAAAATTTGTACCTCGGATCTTCCTGATCCGGGAGAGAGAAGCGGATGTAGGTCTGAACAAACTTCCGTCTTGCTTCCTTCTCCTTCGTGCTCCTAAAGCTTGACTCGAATGAACTCCTTGCTTCTCCTAGGGTAAAGAAACTGATCGCTCGCTAGTCTTCAAAGCAGAAGACCTCTACTCGTATCCACGCCAAACTTCGAATCGTCGGAATAACCGGACTCGGCTAGACGAGTCCGAAAATACTTTCAGGAGGCTCTCTCTCTTTCTCTCTGTATAACGGCAGCCTGGAGGCTCTGTAATGTGTATCTAATAGAGGGGGACTGCCCTTCTATTTATATTAGAGAGGGAGGCAAAGGATTGCTTAGTTACCATAACTAAAACCCCAATTATAGCGCTTATCCGTTCCCAACGGACCTATTCCGTTACCAACGGAATAGGGTTTCCTAATCTGAAAACTTGGATGTCAAGAAATTGGCTGAGTTCTGTTGCCAACAGAACTGTTCCATTGGCAACGGAACTTCCGTTGGCAACGGAACTGTGCTGATTTTTGCACAATCATTCAAATCAATCATCAAATGATCGATTATTTCCTTCACCTATTTATACATCATATGTATAACCATTTAAGAACATTTCCTTCCCGACTAGATGTTGTTCTATGTGTGACTGTGTAGGTTCCATTTAACGCTGGCAACGATCTTCGAAAGATCGTAAGTCATGAGTAACCTCTAGACAGGTGTCATGACTACCCATGTTAAATGAAATGATCAGCGATCATAAATCTATTTGAATAGACATTTGATTATTCATTTTGTTCTACGATATACATCTTGATCACAAGGCACGGTAATATGTCATCCTTGAGTTTGATCAAAGTCTCTTTCTTGATCGAGAATTAGACTAAATAAATACAAAATGATTTTAACAACACATGTTAATCCGTTTTGAGCATGGCCATGCATTTCCTTCAGTCCTAGATCATCAGGGGGCCCAGAGATATCTCTCTCTTAATGAGAGGAACAAATCCCATCTTGGTCACTCACATTTCCTAGTCATGATTCAGTGCATATCTAATGATGACCCTAATGATCATCCCGTTACGGATGACGTAAGATCATATTAAAGTATAAAATTCCTCATACAGGAATCCATGGTGACCTCAGGTCGTAGGAACAAGCACACTATTCATATGAGAATCACTAATGACATATACCATGCATATTCTCATAGTGTGGCCAATCTAATACATGTTCTCTAACATGTACCTATATTCCAGACTTGACATCCCTATGTCCATGATCATCATAACATAATCATCTAGTCTGCGAATATACTAATGTAGATATGTAGTTTTACCTGAAATATGTTTATCTCTATAAATATCCCACATATCACTAGGGACGACTTAGAATGTCATTCGTTGGTTCACAGTTCTACTATCAGAATCACGTATTCTGATGACGTGAACCCGAAGTGTCATTCATGGTCGATCTAATATATGTAAATATATTAGTCACCCATATACTCATTCATATATGAACTGAATAAACATGTTTCTCATAATCTAATCTCTAGTCTAACACTTTGGCCTAGGGCATAATTCCTTCAACAACACTATCCAATCCTCCATACACGAAGAATAAATCCTTTATCTTCTCAAATACTTGAGAATGTTCTTAACAGCCATCCAGTGACTTTCACCAGGATCTGACTGATACCTGCTTGTTATGTTTAATGCTTGTGCCACATCCGGTCGAGTACTTATCATGACAAGCATATGAAATCTTACTTATCCATTTCCGTTCATCTCGTGTTGTTGAACATTGAGATTTATTTAATGTTGACAATAAATTTTGTATTATTTATAGTTCGAGTTTAACTATGAATGGTCATTAATTTATTATTGAGAATAATACTTTCACCATTCACAAAGGTCATTTTTCTTTGGAAATGTTCGAATAAAAAAATTACCTTATGTGTTATATCGAACAAGATAATTATAAGTCCATCTATAACATCAATATTAAGTATTTAAATCTAGCATTGTCACTTGGTCTAATCAAATAAGATGAATATTTATTAAATCCATTCAGATGGATTTTCAAATTCATTTGATTTTGAATCATTTGAAACATGTGTAACTTATTTATTAGACAAGATGACATATACGTCTTTCACAAAGTAAGGTGAAAGCAAATTACTTATTAACTCTCATACATAGTGATGTATGTTCATCAATGAGTGAAGGTTCTAGAGAAAAGTACTTCATCATTTTATTGAACCAATAAATTTCAATATTTTGAAAAGTTCAAAATTTACAAATAATGAAGTAGAGAATAAAACTTGGCTTCGAAAAATCAAATTTCTTTGATGAGATCGAGGAGTCGAGAACCAAGTGTTTGATCATCATGATAGCGATATCGAACTTTATTGGATATAGTTCAATCATGATGAGTCAAATATATCTTCTATTTCTTTCGGGGTTACACTCTTATTACGTTCATACTGAAAATAATTTCATCTACAACGGTTATGAGAGATTTCATATGAGATATGGACTTGTAGGTGTATCAGATTATCTTTTATCAAGTTTTGAGGATATGATACTTAATTGAAGCATCATGCATCTAATCGGATTAATGCTTATTTGTGTATATCCTAAGAAAAGTAAATGATATTACTTCTATAAAATATGAGAACAAAGTGTTTGTTACTCGAAAATTATATCTCTTTGGAAGAAGTGTTTCCAAAAGAATTAGTGGGAGTAAATTTGAAAAGTTCAAATTCCACATACTAACCGTAATGCTCGGATGGAAATTAATTCAGATTTCAACTAGTGGTTCAGTCTGTAATTAATAAACTAGACTGTCAAGATGTTGAAGAGTCTGAGTATATAACATAAGTCTATTTATGTAGATCTATTAGAATTTATCGCAGACCCGAAAATATATAGATTTTTCGTGTCTATTGATAAAAGTTCGTACTCATAGATGATAAGTTCACATTCTACTAATAGAATATGATGAATCAAGGATCTAATGGTTAGAGACTTTGAAAGTTGAGATGTAATCCATGTCAGATAATCAAGTTTGGAATTTGATTGATTCATAAGACGGAAACACACTTTTAAAAGGAAGACCGACATGGATAATGTGCAAACATATAATGCCTGATTGTGATTAAAAGAAACTCATAGTATAGACTATGATAATATTTTTCCAAGTCATCATGCTAATATATTTCAGAATTTTCTTGGGCATATATTCATAGTATGAAAGATGCCAAGTGGATGTCAAGACATTGTTTCTTAATAGAAACATATGAAAGTATGTATATGATACAACTTGAGAGTTTTGTCTATCCTAAGAATTTTGAAAAGAGTTTGCAAGTTGCATAAATTCATTTATGAATTAAAGCAAACATCTCTAGGTGAATATTTATTATTTGACGAAATAACCAAACAGTTTGGTTTTATCAAAAATTAAAGATAAATCTTATGTTGACAAGAAATTCAGTGGGAGCATAATTACATATGATGTGAATTAAGTGTAACAAGCACA
This sequence comes from Juncus inflexus, assembly GCA_024447665.1. Classification (NCBI taxonomy): domain Eukaryota; kingdom Viridiplantae; phylum Streptophyta; class Magnoliopsida; order Poales; family Juncaceae; genus Juncus; species Juncus inflexus. The sequence continues at coordinate 5,037,673 of JAJHPC010000005.1, forward strand.
CATAAGTTTAATCTTAGTGAAAGTCGCTAAATAATAATCAAGAGTATGATTATATACTTGAGAAGGATAAAGTATTCTTCTTAGATTATGGTGGACATAAAAATATGCAAAGTATTTGCATATGACAATGTTTGATAATCTATTTAAGAACCCAATCCCTTAAATGATGGTGATCATATTAGGGCAACTTGTATGTGATACCACATAGATCAATGAGTATGAGATACTTGGTTGATTCGGCCTAGTGCAAGTAGGAGATTGATGGTGTTATGCCCTAGGCCAAAGTGTTTGTGACCTAGATAATGAATTGTAATAACAAACATAATATTTATTCTAAGATATTTCATATAATATGTGCTTTTATGTTATTTTAATATAATTAAAATAGACCATGAATATGCAATTCAGCTTTATGTCATCAAAGTGCGTGACTTTGATAGTAAAACTATAAAGCGTTATGAATGCTATTCTAAATCATCCCTGGTCATTTCTAGTATATTTGTGGACACAAATATACTTGCAGATACATATAAATATATATTTATATACAAGCTATAAATTTACACCAGTATATTAGTTGACTGATGATTATGTTTTACTAATCATGGATAAATAGTTATCAAGTCATTAACATAGGTATATGTTAGAGACCATATACTGGACTGACCCACCATAAGAATGCTACATGTTTTACATCATTAGCCATTCTTGTAACATAAAGTATTTATAGTCCTTTGACCTGAGATTGTCTCGGTTCCCAACATGAGTAATTTTATACTTTAATATAATTTAACACTGCCTTTAACCGGGTGGTCATAACGGTTATGATTAGGTATACAATGAATCATGTAGAGGGATGAGTGCAATCAAGACGGGATTTGTTCCTATCATAAATGAGAGAGATATCTTTAGGCCTCTTGATGAATTGAACTGTAGAAATGTATGGCCATACTCTAATGAATTAATAAGAGTTATTAATGCCATTTGTTCTTGCTCAGTTTAATTTGGGATCAAGAAATATTAATCGATTTATATAAGGATGGCATATTACATGCCTTATGATCGATATAGATATCGCGTGACAAAGGGACTAAATACGTGATTCTTGATTAGGTAAATCAGATCACCGATATTCACTTAAATTGGGTAGTCATGATGGTTTGCTAGAGTCCGCTCATGATTTATAGACTGTTAAGTCTATTGCCAACATTAAGTGAACCTACATGGTCACACACAAAGAACAAACTGAAACGGGCATGGACAATCCTAGCGACTTATATGATGAGTTGCATAAGAATGTCACAAAATATATTATCATCTTATGTGATAAGATGTGACATATATGTATATAAAGACTATAAGCACAAAGAAGATGAGAACGGTTTGTTGAGATCTATTCGGCGCTTGTGATCTATTCGGCCTAAGAAGATGAGAACGGTTTGTTGAGAGTTTTGGTGGAGACCGACTGTATGTTCGGTAGATGACTTCTGAACAATCCGACCTAGACGGCCTAGACGGATGTAAAATCGGTTAGGACGGTAACCGGTTTAGTGGTGCATGGACAACACGCATGGTTTGAGCGTCACGGATTAAGCATAATCCGAAAGGTATCTTTAAGATTTATTTCTTTGATTTCACCGATACGCACAGATTCTCAAAATGGGTTTTGGACGAATATTTTTGTTTTCCCCTGTGTTATGCACGTCTGAGACCCAACAGTCAAATCATACATTACACCAAGCTTGAGATAAGCGGTGTGATGTACATCGACCTACCAACCAATCAAGAAGGAGTAAACTTGGGTATTGAATTGCCCCTCTCAACGAAAACAGACCTCAAACTCATTTCAAAACCGGGAAGACCAGTCATTTCTCTCTGCAAAACCAAGGATAGGCAACACGGGCTAAATCTCTTACCACCGAGTGAGCTCCTACAAAAATTTGGTCACGTTTACGACCCGTTCGAGAGAGGCTAAGATGATGGTGTAGGGCTCGAGACGTTAAATGGGAGCGCTAGCGAGAGGCAACTCGATGTTAGGTCGTATTTTTCTTTAATTTTTAATTTTTCTTTTCACCAAATTTCTTCACCCACACTTAAACTTGCAAAGGTTTAATTGTGGTGAGATTTTGTTTTGTAATTTTTTGTGTCAAAAAGTTAAAAATAAAAAAAGATAAAAAAATAAAAAAAATGAAAAATTTAAAATACAAAAACAATGAAAAACTCTTAAAACTCATAAAAATTAAATTTTTTGTGAATAAACCTGATTTATTTTTGTGAATACACTTATCTTGCTTGGATTTGTAAATATCTTAAGGATTTTAAAAAGAAAAGGGTTTTTGAAAAGAAAAGATTAAAAAAAAAACCGAGCCCTTCAAGAAATGAATTTTTGAAAAAAATCTAGGGTTTTGAAAAATGATGAATAATATTTGAAAACTTTTAAAGGATATTAAATTATTTACCATAATATTCCCTATTCCATCTCATTCCATCTATACTATCCATATAAAGTCCATTAATGATTTAAAAATTTCATAACGTGTTCATTTCCTCAATTTTTTATGACAAGATATAATGTTTCCATCCTCTAGTATTGTATTAAATTTTTTTGGAATGATCCTTACTTTTCAAACTATAGCCTCGTGAAATGTCTATTTTTTATTAGCCTTTGAAACTTGTTGAAGACCTACCACCCATTTTCTAGTACAAAAACGTATTATTTTTATATGACTTTTAAGTAATTTGCTACACCTAGTCTTATGGTGATCTTCAGGGCTGTACGGCGCGAGAGATAGTTCTTAACGCTTGGTTAGATGCAATCCAACTTGCATGGTACCAAGTACCTCATGCGGAAGGGCTCGCTGCATGGGCTCGAACTCGAGTATGCTAGAAGTGACCAGAGGGAGATGATCCGTCGTGGAGAGGCAAAGACTGGAGTAGCAGGTTATTAAAATAAATAAATAATAAAATAAAAAAAATAAAATAAAAAATAATATATGTATATATATATATATATATATATATATATATATATATATATATATATATATATATATATATATATATACACTTTTAAAAGAAATAAATAATTTTTAGTGTCATTAGACACAAAATTTTGTGCTTGAAATTGAGTGTGTGAGCTTTCAATTTGTTTCAAAGGGTGAAGTAAAATTTAGCTGAATCTTTTGTGCGAAACTTAGGGGGCTAAAGTAGAAAATTTTTCTTAGGGTACTAGTTTATGGAAAATGGATAATTGGGATAAAAGATTGGCGAGTTGAAATGACTTTGAAGTTTTAAAATTATTAATGGACAATCTTTTTGGTGCCTTGTGACAAAAGAGAGCCAATCCTCAAGAAGGACGTCTTGTTCTAGAAGGAGCGAGATTTTAAGGAAGATTCAAATCGACCAAGGGGAGCCTCTAGCTTGATTCTCCATCCATTTGGTTTGATTAATTTTTCTTTTTTTCCTTATTTTTTTCTCTTGTGTAAATATGGTTTGTATGAGCATGAGTGAGTAGACTTTGTGTAGGGAAAGGCTTTTTTTTTTGTATAATTTGTGATGAAATCTTGTGTTTGATTTAGGCATTTTTGTGGTTTAAGAAGATTAGGTTAAGAATACTTAAATTGTTTGAGTTGAATTATTTGGAAGAATATATTTGATTCAAAACTTAAATATTAAATTAATTCTAATTAGAAGATTAGTTTTGATTTAAATTGTGACATGTTTAGGAGTTATTTAATCATTTGAACACTTGGAAGAGGTTTTTGTGATTAAGTTAGGTTTTAAATCGAGTTTATGTAAAACTTGAAAGTGGAAGATTTTGAGTTAAACTTAATCTTATTGTGACTAATGATTTACATGTTATATAAATTGTCATAATTTCCCTACAATTTTATTATCTTTTAAATAAATAAATAGAAACACAACAAAAAGATATTTACTTCCTTTTATTATTTCCGTGCATTTGCTTCTATCATTTTGAACAACTTCATCATACACACTTTTATTGTTCTTAAATCATAACCGTTGGAATTTGCATAATCACTTAGCATTTGAAATTGAGTTGTGAACTTATTTTACTTAAGGCTAGTCTCCTTGTGTTGGATACCCTAAACTCAATACCATGTATATACTTTGTGAATGAATTAAGAAATTTATCAATTATTTTGTTAACATGTGATTATACCACGACACGTTTTCGCGTCGTTACAACCGTCATACTAAGAAATTTAATACCAAAAAACAAGATTTACAAACCCTTACTCTACCTCACTCCCTTGAGCTTTCAACAAAGCCCTAGACAAGACTACAAGGTTACACTAGCTTAATCATCTCACAAAGGCAAAAACATGCTTAAAAGGAAGTCCTTCTATGAAGCCACTAACGATAAATGAACCCATATGCTCGAGATAGAACTACATTATTACTCATTTACAACGAATTATTTATGAAATATTCTACCATCTTTTATATTGATGATGACATGTGGCAAATTGTTCAGCACTTAATGATTTTATGCACTCATGTCATTTCAACAAACTTACGAAAATTAAACCATTTGGACTTAATGAGAAATATTTGCATGTTTTGTTTCTTGTGATAGTAAAAAAAAAATTAAAAAGAACGAAAGATCTCACAGTGAAAATAGATGATAAATTAGGACTACTTCAAGACTCGCATCTCGGAAGGCAAAAGAGAGGAGGGATGGCCGTGATAACTCCATGAATAAGTAATGGTTTTGGTTTGATTGAGATATTAGTAGTTTATGTTAGATTAAATAAAAAGAGAGAAGGGTGAACTTGGGATTGATAGATTTGGGAAAAATAACTGAGGTGGAAGCGGACATGTTAGGTTTAGTGAGTTAGGTGAATTCAATAAGATGTGAACTTATTTATTGATAAGTTTGTGGGGCAAGTTTAGATTAGTGAGGCGGTGTAAGTGCATTCGAATTAGGATTAGGGTTTTAGAGTTCAGTTAAAAGTTTCTATTACTTCAACAGAATACAATCTCGTTCACTGATAAGATTGTGGATGGCTAGGATTAAGGAGGACTAAGGTTTAAAGAATAAAATAGAGGGATGTGGCCGCGGATGAATAAATGTAAATTAGGATTTCTCTAAATCTTAGTTTCAATTAAATTTGATCTCATTCGTTGATAAATTTATGAATGTTTGTGATTAAATATGGTTAGAGTGGGATAAGTTTATGAATGTTTGTAATTAAATATGGTTAGAGAGGCCATGGTTTTTGCCACGTGTCGAAATCCCAATTCAAACAATTTCTGACCGTCTAGATCAATAGATCAAATCTAACGGCCCTAAACTCAAAATAATTCTGACTGTCCAGATCAGTCCAACGTTCCAGCATATAAGTCCATGAGTCACTCGGCCCATACAATATTTAGGCTGATCAAAGAATCAATGCTACTATTATAAAGAGCTCCCAATTGATTGAATAAATGCGTGTGGGACTAAAGAGAATGTACAAACCGGTGGGAAAATGATTATTAGCTTTTTTGAGTAAATTCACTGTTGCATGATCCGCAGAGTTAAAGGTGAAACGAGTTATTTTTGTATGATATTTTTACTCATTATACAAAAAATACTCCAAGATACATTTTTTTGTTCTACCAATATCTCTGCACCTTTTTTTTTCTCCCGACACACCACCTTTTTTCATTTGTCCTCGCTATCATAAATTGAAAAAATACTCTAATTTATTCCAAACCAACGTGATAAATGATATTTGCCTATATACCCATTAAAACCTTAAAACATAAAACATATACTAAAATATTTGGAAGTGTTTCTTCCATAATCTAACCTCATGTACCCTTAAAAAAAATTCATACATATCCCTACAAACTCTCAAAATATCACGAATTTCATATATATATATATATATATATATATATATATATATATATATATATATATATACACACACATATACCCCTAAAAAAAAAAATCTAACATATGAAGGAGATAATAATGAAACAACTTTCTTCATACGAAATAGTTTTTCATATACATCCAAAACAATTCGAAAATACGATACAACATTACAAAAAAGACAATTTAAAGTATATTGTTATAAATATTAAAATTACAATATTTTTTACTCCGAAGCAGAATGAGTGTAAATTCTAGTATTTATAAGAGTTGGACTTGAATAATAATGCGGCGGAAGTACATTAGGGTTTTTTAGCTTCAAGAATGTATGAACTTCTTATGAATTAGTGAAAAAAGAGGCTCTCTTTATGGAGATAAAACGAGTAAATATTTTGGGGGTAATGTTTTTCTCGTTCTAGAAGGGATGATGTAAAAAAAGATTGATAGAGTTAGGGTTTCTGTTGTTTCTAGAGCAACAATCTAGTTTAGCTTTTTTAGAGATAAGTTCATATATAGAATCATTAAAAAAAATTACTTACACTACAAGTATATTTTCTATTATAAGGACTATCTTTATAGAAATCTTATACTATTTTCTTTTTTTCCGTTTCTTACTAAATTGTAAAAGAACTTGTACGAAAATATTAAATAAATATTTAATACACTAGAGAAAATTTCATTTGCCTTCCTTTAAAATAAAAGCATCACATTTAGTTTGCAAATTTTGCACATCCAAGTAAGTAAATCTTAGAAAAAAGTATATCCAAGTATGTAAATTTTCACCACAAACGTTTATTATATCTTAAATAAAAAGTGATTTAGACAAAATTCTTCCCATTATTAATAACACCATTAATGAATAACATTGCCATGGTATTATTATTATTATTATTATTATTATTATAATAATAATAATAATAATAATAATAATAATAATAATAATAATAATAATATTATTATTATTATTATTATTATTATTATTATTATTATTATTATAAATAAGCTGGTATTTATTCTGTTTGTAAATTATGAGTAGTATTAGATAATGAGTAATGGTAATATCAACATAGACATGTACGTCCTGATGTACTGGGGACACAATAGGTATCTCCTTCAGCTGCCAGAATCCATGGATATCAACTTCTACCATGACAACAATCTCACTCTTCTCCGGTGAGCTAACCTCGTCTGCTACCCCTGGTCCAACTCGATCAGGGCGACGGTAATTCACTTCAAACATAAAATTACGCTTGATTTATGGGATCTACATGTTGTTCTCAGTTTGATGATATTTAAAATCTATTCCGAGCTACTAATATATTCTTGCGATTGATTTTCAAAGCTATAATAATTTACATCAAGAAATCGGACATGACGTCTTAGCTCTCGAAAAGACAAGAAGACGACTCACCTCTAAAGCTAATCAAGTGTTGGAGCTCGCATTAAAGTCTTTAATTTAATTAGGTTAAATTCTTTTTAAGTGATATTATTTAAATACTAAATTGAGAGAAATAATATTGCTAAACATACAAAACAGACTCTTTCTGTTCTGAACGGAATCCTACTATAAATTTTGTTGGCAAAACGAATTCATTTCGTTACGAACGAAATCATTCCGTTCGGAACGGAATATTACGTTCGGAACGGAATATGACATCTTCTAGCCGTTTGAACTTGAAATCATTATGTTATGAACGGAATAAGCTTGAATCTGTCATCCTTCGTAAGGAAACTAATAGATTCATTTTGAGAAATCATTTTTTTCGTTCTTTCTCTCTCTTTGATAAGTTAATAAGCAATATTCTATCTCTCTCTTTGTGTTTGATTAATTTACTCAAAATCTTGTGAGCCAAGAGAGAAATTTGTTGTGAGCAAGTTTGTAAGTCGAGTGCTATCATTGATTGAAAGAAATCGTTGTATGTTATTGATTCTCCGATTTGCTACGGGTTGTAAAGCGAACGGTGATTCGAGTCTTATAATCTTTGGATTAGTAAAATCGAAGCTGCAAGGCAAGTCCCGGAGATTAGACTACTCGTGAACTCGGTAAAGCCCGATAATGAATAAAAGAGAAGTTAAGCCTTACGCAACTTCTCGGTTGAGCTTCGTCAACAAGTTCGGGTGTTTGGTATTAATAATCTTTATCTCTTGCTCTATTTACTTTTAATTGTTTTTACTACTTTGAATTATCCCATCCATTATATTAAAAGTAAATCAATTAAATTATAAAAGATTCTTTAAACTACACTTCCGCACGTGTTATGCCTATTTGCCCCCTATAGGACTTAATTAGTGAACATTATCCAATCACGCATGACGGGCGAATGATTTAAACTCAATTACAAGCTCATTTGGAGTAATACTCGACCATAGACCATTGAAGAACCTCACGTCCATGGAGAAACTCAGAATACTCATTGCCACCTCTGACCGATCTCTCACACCAAAGAGAATGACCACTATCGAATCAGAGCTTGGTAAACCAATTACACTCCAAGTACCGGGGTCTATTGAAGAACCAACCCGTTATTACCTCCCATCGGACACGGAACCTACAGATGAAATGTTTGAAGCGGTGTGGGAGTCTTGGACAATGCAAATTGGCCCTTCCAATCCAACGGCTCCAACATCCCCTCAACCAGTCTTTGACAAACACCTCTATAGTGACAACTCCACCACTTCGTTGGAGTGGAGGGACCATATCCGGACTATTAATGCTAAATCGGACTGGCATGGATGCTTCCATCTCATCAGAGAGATCATACAAAGGGGTGATGTTAAAATGTGTAGAGTGCCATCGGACGACAATGTCACCGATCAATTCACTAAACCGCTCTCACAAGCGAAGCATCAGGGTCATATTAGATCTATGGGCATAAGATGCTTAGAGTTGGCCTAGTGCAAGTGGAAGACTGTAGGATTAGTGCCCTAGGCCAAATGTATTTGTGCTAGGAAATGGATTACGTATTAAGACATTATTATTTATTCAATAAAGGTTGTTTCTTATATATCTGTGTGTATGGGTTGTGAATGTAAATCTTATATCAACCAAGAATGACACTTCGGGTTCACGTCATCAGAATACGTGATTCTGATAGTAGAACTGTGAACCAACGAATGACATTCTAAACTGTCCCTAGTGATATGTAGGATGTTTATAGAGATAGACATACTTCAGGTAAGAAGCTACATATCCACACTTGTATATTCGCAGGCTGGATGATCATATTCTCTGATCATGGATATAGGGATGTCAAGCCAGGAATATAGGTACGTGTTAGAGAACACGTACTGGACTGACCACACTATGAGAATATGCATGGTATATCTCATTAGTGATTCTCATATGAATAGTGTGCTTGTTCCTACGACCTTAGGTCACCATGGATTCCTGTATGTGGAACTGCATACTTTAATATGATCCTATGTCATCCGTAACGGGATGATTATTAAGGTCATCATTAGGTATGCACTGAATCATGACGAGGAATGTGAGTGACCAAGATGGGATTTGTTTCTCTCATCATGAGGGAGATATCTCTGGGCCCCCTGATGAACTAGGACTGAAGGAAATGTATGGCCATGCTCAAAATGGATTAACATGTGTTGTTAATATCATTTATCTCTTGTAACATAAATCCATAGGTTCCGCTGCGCATGTAACATATATGGCTATGGATTTCCCAACACCAATCCCCATCTCAGGCAAAGGATTCCTTACCTCCACTACTCTTCTCTACCCAACCTATGGCAAAATTTCCGGCGATCATTGAGAAAATGGTCCAGTCCATTCTACCCGTTCCGGGATCCCAGGGACCCCCCAAATGTTGTTAATATCATTTTTCTTCTAGCTTGACACGTGTCCGTACAATTTATTTATCATATTTGAATATATAGTTCACAAAGAAACTTTGGTCTAGTGGTAGTGCAATTGGCGGTGGAATTAGAGGACCCAGGTTCGAAACTCGGTGGTTTCCTCATAATCCATTTAATTTTGTACAAGCCATATGCTGTAAAAATCAAGAATATTTAGTATATTTAATAAGCATTATCACTAAATAAGCATTGGTCCGGTGGTATGTTTGACTGGCACTGAAGTTTTAGGGCTTGGGTTTAATCCGGATGAGCTCATTCACTTCTTTTTTCCTGTTTATTTGTACAGTGGCAACAAGTATTAATTCTAGCATATTTAAGTAGTTACCACGTGTTAGACTTTTGCCACTTCGTAAATTCATTGAATGCATGACTGGAAGGCATGGGTTTAAAACATACAAGCCCAATTTTCCTCATATTTGTTTTTGGTAGATTCATTTCTATTCTTATAAATTATGAATATCATGTAAATTTATAAGTAGTTTTTTTTCTAGAAGTAAAATTACATGTATATCCAAATAAACTAAGAATATCATGTATATTAGTAAAATAAAAAAAATTCTATCTTTTCTCTCTTGCATTATATTTTATAATACAAGAAAAATTCTCAATTTTTTTGGAACAATCACATGAATCCTGAAATATAGTATATACCTCTAAAAATATGTAATATCATTTGTATCTTTGCAAATTCCCAAAATATAACACAACTATATAAAATGTATCTATCGCCATATTTTATCTAGGTTTCTTTGTAAAAATAAATTTTTATGTATATGGCCCTAATATACTAGAAATATTTTGTATATTAGAAAAAAAGGTGCATCTTGCATTATGATGCAAGGACATTTTCATATATGTATATATATATATATATATATATATATATTCTTGAGAAATTACAAAAAATTCTAAATATGTATTTTCAAGAATACATCTGCAGTTTTTGAAAACTTATAATCCACTAAAAGAGAAATAACTTGATTTCTAAGTTCCTGAGATATCAGATATACACTTATAAAATAAAAAAGTTACATTTCCTTATCTGGAGTTCATTATGAAAATTTAATCTTATATGTAATCTTACTAAACTCAAAAATAGCATACCCATGAGATAATATATAACATTGTTCACAAAAATTTAAAATACAATTATCCCCATATAACAATATCATAAATAACTCTATATTGGTGTCACTAATACAAATTTTATTAGTAAAACGTTTATCGCGAAGCGAAACGAGGATCATCCTAGTAAGAAACAATACAACAGTGAACCTATACCTCATAAGAAATTTATACACTGCTTGTAGCAGTAATGATAAGGCAGTAAGTACCTAACCTATTCAAAGGAAGGGAAAGAAAAGCAAGCCAATCACCATTGTACATGTACAATGAATATGAATAATCCTCAAATCAGCCAAAATAATATTTGTTCTTTTATGACAGCAGCAATTAGAGGTGAGGAAGACAAGCTTTGTTTTGACTTTGAGGACCTGGATCAGGTCAACTACGGGGATGAGAATGATCTCATCCGTTAATTTGTGATAACCGAATCATGGGAGCCCCATGTTCTTGTCTTAGTTGATTAGAATAATGGTAGTCATTTTGTTTAATCATCTTTCGTTTTTATGTTGGAAAGTCTAAGGTTGTCAAGGAGTCAGTTAAGGAGGCATCTTGTAATTTTGTTTACTTGCAAGAAACTAAATGGGACTCCACTATCTATTTTAAAGCCTTGTCGACCGCTTCTGAAACACTGACTAATCCTTGTTCCTCCATGAGTAGGCCTATTTCTTGATCTAGTCCTTTCATAATTAACCGCACCATCTCCTTCTCATCAGTTGCGACTATTCCGGCAAACTTGGAAAGGCGGTTGAACTCCCGCGCATAATCCTCCACACTCATAGATCCTTGAGCTAAAATATCGAACTGACGATGACGTTCATCCTTCACACTGCTCGGAAAGTAGCGGTCGTAGAAAGCACGTTCGAATAAATCACAACCAATCAGCTCGCCATGCTCCTCGATGCACAGCTTTGACTTCAAATCCCACCAATCACTCGGTTGACCCAAAAGTAGAAGGGACGTCAACTGAACCTTCTGATCTTCCGGGACCGACACTGCAGCCAGCTTCTTCTTCACATCCTCGATCCATGCGGCAGCTGCATTCGTACAACCAGTCCCATCGAACTGGTTTGGCCGAGTGCGCATGAATGAATGATGGTAATCCGGTGTTGCATGTTCGGCTCGAATAGGTGCAGGATTTTGAACCGAGTGTTGTACAAGTCCGCTCACTACGGAAACTAGCTGAGTGAGAATTCTTGCGGAATCATTGACACCTTGAGAACCTCCAGCTCCTTAAGAACCTCCAGTCTTGTTGGCCATCACTTCGAGATTACCATCGTCCACGTTGTCGTTGCTACTGTTGTTGCTATTCTTTGTATTCACCATTTTCTCCTAAAGATTTGCGGAAGCGAAATTAAGCACAAACTGTTGGGAAACCCGTAGTCATGTATGTTACATGCGTAGCAGAACCTATGGGTTCAACCCACCCTAGGATCATCGTTAAGGGAATAAAAGTACGAGATTAACTATTAAAATTTATATCTCGGATCTTCCTGATCAACGAGACGAAGAACGGATGTAGGTCTGAACTTTTCTGACGTGCAACCTTCTCCTTCCTGAAGCTCGACTCGAACAAACTCCTTACTTCTCCTAGGGTAAAGAAACCGATCGCTCGCTAGTCTTCAAAGCAGAAGACCTCTACTCGTATCCACGTCGATCTTAAATTGTACGGAATAACCGGACTCAGCTAGACGGGTCCGGAAATACTTTCCGAAAATAACTCAAAACTAACTCTCTCTCTCTCTCTATATATATATATATATTTTTGTGTATTAGACTGCCTCTAAGGGTTCTGAATTGTGTGTGGATTTGAGAGACTCTGCCCTTCTATTTATACTCGAGAGAGAGGCGAACGATTGCTCAGTTACCATAACTAAAAAAACCTAATCTGCGCCTATTCCGTTGCCAACAGAATAGGTATTTCCATAACAGAATACTTGGCAGCCAAGGTTATTGCATTTTTCATATCTATTCCATTGAAAATGGAACTATTTTTGTTGCCAACAGAATGGTACTGTTTTGTTCAATCAATTATCCAATAATTGATTATTTCGTTCACCAATTTATACATCATATGTATAACTGTTTTGAGGCATATTCATCCCGTACAAATGAAGTTCATTGTGTGACCGTGTAGGTTCCATTTAACACTGGCAATGATCTTCTAAAGTCATGAGTAACCTCTAGACTGATGTCATGACTACCCATGTTAAATAAAATGATCAGCGATCATAAACCTATTTGAATAGACATTTGCTTATTCCTTTTGTTCTACGATATATGTCTTGATCACAAGGCACGGTAATATATCATCCTTGAGTTTGATCAAAGTCACTTTCCTGATCGAGAATTAGACTGAATAAATACAAAATGATATTAACAACACATGTTAATCCATTTTGAGCATGGCCATGCATTTCCTTCAGTCCTAGTTCATCAGGGGGCCCAGAGATATCTCCCTCTTAACGAGAGGAACAAATCCCATCTAGTCACTCACATTCCTCATCATGATTAAGTGCATACTTAATGATGACACTAATGATCATGCCGTTACGGATGACGTAAGATCATATTAAGGTATACAGTTCCTCATACAGGAATCCATGGTGATCACAGGTCGTAGGAACAAGCACACTATTCATATGAGAATCACTAATGACATATACCATGCATATTCTCATAGTGTGGTCAGTCTAGTACGTGTTCTCTAACACGTGCCTATATTCCAGACTTGACATCCCTATGTCCATGATCAGCAGAACATGATCATCTAGTCTAAGAATATACTAGTGTAGATATGTAGCTTCTTACCTGAAGTATGTTTATCTCTATACACATCCCACATATCACCAGGGATAATTTAGAATGTCATTAGTTGGTTCACAGTTCTACTATCAGAATCACGTATTCTGATGATGTGAATCCGAAGTATCATTCATGGTCGATCTAATATATGTGAATATATTAGTCACCCATACACTCATTCATATATGAACTGAATAAACGTGTTTCTCATAATCTAATATCTAGTCCAACACTGTGGCCTAGGGCATAATTCCTTCAGTCTCCCACTTGCACTAGGCCAATGTTAAGCATCCAATGCTTATTAGGCAACATGACCTTCATGTTCTACTAGCGGAAAATATATGCCTATCATATTATAGAAATTTATATTGTAAGCATGTAAAACTACTATTTATCTCTATCATTAGTCGAGAACTTCAGAAACAGGTACTTGTATCCTTGTTGTAGCTTTGGTCTGAGCGATTCTTTGTTCACAACATAGATCGTCAGGCTTTAAGAGAACTCGGGACTACTCTTAGTTCCAATATGAAGTTTTGATCCAATCATACTTATTGTTTGCTTCTAAAGCAACAATATTGGGTCTTGTTTCAGTTACAGTACCTTATTTGGAACTCTTTTCAAATTACTGTATTCGAAATAAACGAATTGCGATAATGATCCATGTTAGGAAAGTGTAATATCTTACCACTACCTAGCTCCTCATAGATCTGGATAGCTTAGTTCTTCATAAGAACTTAGATATTTATTATAGTCATCAAATGACTATCATTTGCTCTCCAATGCTCTAAGCATATTGCACAGTACATTGTATGGCTTGAAAAATCTTATTCATCCCGTTATCAAGAACTGTTTCTTGTATATTGAACCTTTTAATAAACGGATGATAAATGTATGTCTTCATTATATGAACGTCGTAGGCAAGAATTCTATCTTTCATATTGAACTCTTTCAATATATATTGTTGAAAGCATAGAATCCAATTCATGTGCCTTTCATTGTTCATATTACTGCCACCAACAAGAACTCTTTCAATATATTGAATATTCAATATATGATTGAAGGCATAAATTCTAATTCTTATATCATTTTTATTGTTCACGTGAATGTCAATACTTTCTTGCATGTAGAACATTTTAACGTATGGCTGAAAGTATAGAATCTCATTCATTTATCTTTTCATCATTCATATGAACACCATGAGCAAGAACATTTCTTGCACATCAAATTATTTCAATATTTTACCAATGTGCTTTATCTTACAACCAGAAGTCTGTATAGACTTCGACATCTAACTATTAGGATGTGTAAGTTGTTGTAGTGGCTGGAAGATTGTTAGACTCCCATTGAATTTTTCGAAATCAAAGTGGTCATATCTATTTTGCTTAAGTCAAATTCATCCATTTACTTTGTCAAATAGATTCATCCTGAGATGCTTGCTTTAATCCATTCATGAATGAATTTACCTTTCAGAATACTTGCGATCACAAAACTATTTGCCATGTATCAAAGATACATCCACAGTAAAGTTCCTATAAAGGAATGTGAGTTTTATATCCTTATTCCATCATTCACAATCGCATTGTGCTATTGAAGTTAGAATTCATAATGGCAACAAGTGAGAAAGTCATTTTACTATGGCCCATACTATTGCTACTTTCTTTGCTATTTTAAGTTTTGTATATAATGGTCATCAAGCCATTGGATACTCCAATCAAGTTCCAAACATGATTGCTTGTATATGCGTTGCATGTCAGTTCTCATGGTCAGACTATTTTGAGAATGTTGTCTCTTCACAGTCTCCTCGGTAGAAATTCAACTCATCCTCTATGAGCATCTTTTATGAGAGATCATATCTCTCAGCCTAATGTCTACCAGCTCTGTGATACCTTATGTTTCAAGTATGGCCTTATCAACTATTTGATAGTCTCATTAATGGTTCATAACTAGTATGTGGACCTCGAATCTTTCGAGATGTATTACACTTTCACTGCTTCTTTAGGAGATGAGATCTCTTTTAAAAAAGTCTAAATCATGAGTAGCAACCAATTTGAACTCATAATGGTTGTAAAACAATATCAAGTTGATATTCCATAAAGATTGTTGTGTTGACACTGTCAACCTTTTGACACGAGTGGTACTTCAATCTTCAAAGATAATTTGGGACTATCCCAAACCCATATCACATATGGTGTCCATTTGAACCTTATGATATTCAGTGTTTAGTATATTCAAGAGTATAAACCTATAAGAATCTCGGAGGCATAGACTGAATCTTATCCAATAAGTTTCATTTTCTTCTTTATGTGCACATCGTGAGATGCTGCATATAGAATTAATTGTGAAACTTTTTTCCACAATTTTTAAGTTAATTGTCAAACTATTGACTTAAATACTTACCACTTCGATCTGATGGAAGTGCTCTTATTATCTTGTCAAGGCAATATCGAATTTCATTCTTAAATGCTTTCAACATTTCAAATATTTTTTGTTTCATTAAGTAAACCTTTTACTTAAAACACTTTAATATGAAATTCTGATATTCCTTATTTCTAGCCGGCTTGCTTTTTGTCTCTCATGCATCTATATGCATGAGACTCAACAAACTAACCCATCAACTTCCTGATGGTTGCCCATTCTTGTCATCCTGTTTGATAAATAAAATTCGCACATCTCAATTGATCCTAGATCCAGTGAGTCAAACTTTTCACATAGGGTGGAGTTTTAGAAATGCGATTCTTATTTTGTGACTTAGATGACATTGCTAGAAGTATGAAATCAATGGACTTATTATTTAGCATATAAAGGTTATTTTCTAAGTGAACATTTCAAATAGATAAATCTAGGAAAATTTTATTATTCCAAATAATAAATTTTACATCCACTTTAACGCTAATGTCGAAATAACATTTATTTCATTAGAAGTCCACAATGGCTAAGTCAATAAAATCCTAGAGCTAATGTAGCAACTCTTGCTTCATTCCCCACTTGTAGGTTGACTTCTCCTCTAGCTAATCTTCTACTTCTGAGTAATATCCTGGACATTCAAAATGTGAGAATTACAGTGGATATCCCACATACAAGTAGAGATTTAGAAAGAGGAATACCTGAAATGGCAGCCTTTGATTATTCTTCTTGACATATCTTACATCATGCATAGAACATGCAATCACTTCTTCCGATTTCTCAGGTTTAGGAAACTCCTTGCCTTTACTCTTGATCCAGCTCTCCTATGCGGCTTGTCTATTCAACTCTCTTTCCTTTTCAATCCTGAGGGCATCAATGACAAATTTTGCCTCTATGTCCTTCTCTGCCTCTTTAAGCATCTTGTGCAATTTCGTGATCGTCATCTCCATCCGACACTTATGATACTCAGTAATGAACAAATCAAAGCTCGGAGGAAGCGATCCAAGAATTATGTCAACCGCGAATTCCCTTGGAATAGGCGAACCAAGTCTCTCTAAGTAATCAATGTGATTTCTCATCTTGAACACATGAGTATCCACAGAGGTCCATGAGCCATCTTGTTCTTGATTAATAACTTGGTGATCTTGTAACGCTGAATATTAGTCTGATTTCGGAATATTTCCTTAAGCGCCTTGATCATATCATATGCATCCATGAAACCTATCTGCTTCCGAAGCTTAGGTTTCATTCCTTCTAACATCATCCAGGCTAGTTCATTAGAATTGTCAATACACTTCTGATAAGTATCTTGAACGACTCTAGAAGCGGTTGAATGCGGTGGATTTGGGATGGGTGTCTCAAGGGCATACAACTTTCCTTCACTCTTGAGAAAAATTCTCAGAGTCCTGAACCATTCATGGAAGTTTGTGCCATCGAGCTTATCCTTCTCAAGGATAGATCGCTAGTCCGTAAATTTTGAACTCATTCTACAAGTTTAATATACAATGTAAAGTTTATTATTTAGAATTATTCTAATTTTGTTTCATATATTATACTCCCACTATTTTTCTTCAAATCAAACACCTTCAGTAGTATTGATTCGAAAACTTCAATTAAATGAGGTTTCATAGTGGGTCAAGATCCATATTTCAATGATCAGTTAGTGCGCTTTGGCGTAACCCTTATTGCTCAACTATTTAGGTAGGAACATTTCCAATTGTATCATATACAACTCTTGCCTTTTATGGAATGAGCATCATATGCCCGGTGTATTATCCCATCTTGTGCCCTGAGCCCAAGTCCGACTTGCTTGCCTAGTTAAGTTTAACCATGTATGATTATCGGCGAAACAGAATCCAGCACACTCAGCTTTGGCATGACCCATGCTGGACGCCATTTCCCGCGTACCTTCCTTTACAAAGACAATCCCCCATATGCTTAGCTTTGGCATGACCCACATGGAAGACTGTCTAAGTACCGAGGGCTTCAGTGACATGGGGGGCACTTCCTTACTTAACATTCTAAAAGATTTTGTTATAGATTCATAAGTATAAACATCACAGAAATAAGATAAATATAGTATGAGCCCGATCCTCACGAGCAATCATGAGGTTCCTAATCCTAGATCTATCTCTAGATTGCAGGTGAATCTTCAACGAACCATTCGTTGTATGTGTGCGAAGATACAATGCCATCTTCCGAAGATCGCGCCAAGATCCTCTTCTTGTCTTGATGTAATATCTTTCCTAATTATCCTATTGCTAGAAAAGGTAGTATACAATTTTGGACATCTCACTAGTTGCCATAATTATAACTTTGGACAACTCACAGGTTACCATAGATATTAAATAAAATATAAGTATTCACACATAAGATTACATCACAAAACAATCATAGATCAAAGGCTCATACCATATTTATATAAATTAAATTCCTTGCATAACAAAAATTAGAATTTCTCGCAAAATCAGCCTTATTCCGTTCGGAACGGAACCATTTCATTCTGAACGGAATTAGTGCTGAAAATCTCCTACATAAATTATGCCTATTCTGTTCGGAACGGAATAACGCTGAAAATTATGTTTCCTTTTATTTTAGTTATGTTTCCAAAACAGATTCCGAAAAACTATTTTTTCGAAACTCTAGAAAATTATAATATCCAATATTATATTCCTAGAAATAATTTCCATGATGTTTTGAAATAATATTTCCAAAACCCTAAAATTTATTATACTAGAATTTACTAAATTTTAAATATAATCGATGATTATTTTCTTAATGAACACTCTGATTCCACTGTGGGGAAATCCGTAGCAATGTACGTTACATGCACAACGGAACCTATGGGTTAAACCCGCCCTAGGATCATCGTTAAGGGAATAAAGTACGAGATTAATTTATTAAAATTTATACCTCGGATCTTCCTGATCCGCGAGATGAAGAACGGATTTAGGTTTGAACTTTTCTGACGTGCAACCTACTCCTTCCTGGAGCTCGACTCGAGTGAACTCCTTGCTTCTCCTAGGGTAAAGAAACTGATCGCTCGCTAGTCTTCAAAGCAGAAGACCTCTACTCGTATCCACGTCGATCTTCCGACACACGGAATAGCCGGACTCGACTAGACGAGTCCGGAAATACTTTCCGAAAATAACTCAAAATTCTCTCTCTCTCTCTATTTCTGTGTATTAGACGGCCTCTAAGGTTTCTGATTTGTATGTAGAATAGAGAGACTATGCCCTTCTATTTATACTAGAGAGAGAGCCGAACGATTTCTCAGTTACCATAACTAAAAACCCTAATCTGCGCCTAATCCATTGCCAACGGAATAGGTATTTCCATAATGGAATACTTGGCAGCTAAGGTTATTACAGTTTCCATATCTATTCCGTTGGGAATGGAACTATTCCGTTGCCAACGGAATGGTACTGTTTTGTTCAATCAATTATCCAATAATTGATTATTTCGTTCGCTAATTTATACATCATATGTAAAACTGTTTTGAGGCATATTCATCCCGTACGAATGGAATTCATTGTGTGACCGTGTAGGTTCCATTTAACGCTAGTAATGATCTTCTAAAGATCGTAAGTCACGAGTAACCTCTAGACTGATGTCATGACTACCCATGTTAAATGAAATGATCAGCGATGATAAACCTATCTGAATAGACGTTTGCTTATTCCTTTTGTTCTACGATATATGTCTTGATCGAGAATTAGTCTGAGTAAATACATAATGATATTAACAACACATGTTAATCCATTTTGAGCATGGCCATGCATTTCCTTCAGTCCTAGCTCATCATGGGGCCAAGAGATATCTCCGTCATGACGAGAGGAACAAATCCCATCTTGATCACACACATTCCTCGTCATGATTGAGTGCGTACCTAATGATGACCCTAATGATGATCCCATTATGGATGACGTAGGATCATATTAACGTATGCAGTTCCACATATATGAATTCATGGTGACCTCAGGTCGTAGGAACAAACGTGCTATTCATATGAGAATCACTAATGACATATACAATGCTTGACCAAATCTTGTATAATATTTTCTGGGAGTCTATGAATTCTTTTTTCGCGAGGTTTGTACCGTTGGATTCGTATCGTCGCGCTCTTTGATTTAGTAGCCAGTTTGACCATTTTTGGGATAGTTGACTTTTGGTCAACTCGGCGATTTTTGTGGATTTTGTTAGTTTTGGCTTGGATGGTTGGCAGGTAAGGGTTATAAGAGAATTGGAGAGGTTTGTGTAAGTTTTTTGCAGAGATTTGTCGAGAATTTGGCCATCCTTGGCCCAAAATTTGTAGATCGGCTCTTTATTTGGAGTTGACTTTTTACCAAGTCATCCAAATATCTCTTTCTTGGTCTTTTTTTTGGGTGAGATCTCGGTTCCTTTACTTGTTCGATCGCTCCATTGTTATCACAATATAGATCCACTGGTTAGCTCCTACAAAAAGTTCTTTAGCCAAACATCTTCTTTAGCCGCTTCTGCAGCGGCTATATACTCTGCTTCCATTGAAGAATCTGCTACAGTACATTGCTTGGAACTCTTCCATGTCACTGCTCCTCCATTTAGGCAAAATAAATAACCTGATTGTGATCTAAAGTCATCTGAGTCTGTCTCGAAGCTTGTGTCGGTGTAACCCTTTACAACGAGCTTGTCTTCCATAACTCCATAGGCTAGGAACATGTCCTTAGTTCTTTGTAAGTACTTAAGGATTCTCTTAACAGCTATCCAGTGACTTTTACCTGGATTAGACTGAAACTTGCTTGTTGCGCGCAACGAGTATGACACATCTGGCCTAGGACACTGTGTCTTACTGAGAGAGACGCCATGTGACAAGGGAAAAAAAATCTTTTCTTGGATTCTTGCATTCTGAACCGTTTCATGACCTTGTCTATGTATGTACTTTGACTCAGACCTATAAGCCTTCAAGATCTATCGCTATAGATCCTGATTCCTAGCATATAGGAGGCTTCTCCTAGGTCCTTCATCGAGAAATTATCTCCCAACCATTTCTTGACGTTCAATAATGTTGGGACGTCATTTGCCGTGAGTAATATGTCATCTACGCAAAGCACCAGAATACTACCGTGCTCCCACTGAACTTCATGTAAACACAAGGCTCCTCTTCACTTTTGGTAAAACCAAAACTTTTGATGACTTCATCAAAATGAAGGTTCCAACTTCAAGACGCTTGCTTCAATCCAAAGATGAATTTCTGAAGCTTGCAAACCTTACCAGAATTCTTACGATCGACAAAACCTGGTTGCATCATATGCACATCCTCGGTCAGATTTCTGTTTAGGAAAGTTGTTTTGACATCCATTTGTCATATTTCAAAGTCATAATATGCTGCTATGCCTAATAGAATTCTGATGAATTTAAGCATAGCTACAAGTGAAAAAGTTTCGTCATAGTCAATACCATGAACTTGTTTGAAACCTTTCGCCACAAGCCTTGCTTTGTAGGTTTGTACGTTTCCATCCACGTCAGCCTTTTTCTTAAAGACCCATTTACATCTGATGGTCTTCAAGCCTTCGGATGGATCAATCAAATTCCAAACTTGATTGTGTTGCATGGATTGCATCTTGGCTCTCATCGTCTCTAACCATTTCTGAGAGTCAGGCTCTTCATAGCATCTTGGTAGGACGTGGGTTCAACATCTATGAATGTCACATCATCATCATTAGACACGAGAAATCTATATCTCTCGGGCTCATGACGAATCCTACTAGATCTACATTGAGTCTGTTGTGTTTCAAGCTCACCAACTCCTTGAGAGTTTCTTTGTTCCTCCATCATAGGTTCTGCCTCTATAGGTGGGTCTCGAATTTCTTCGAGTTGTACTTTGTTCCCACTGCTTCTCATAGAGACAAATTCTCTTTCCAAGAAGGCTCCATTGCGAGCAACAACAACTTTGTTATCCGATGGGTGGTAAAAGTGATATCCTTTAGTTTCCTTAGGATATCTCATAAATAGGCACTTATCAGATTTGGATCCGAGTTTATCAGGAAACTGTCGTTTCACATAGGTCTCACAACCCCAAATTTTAAGAAAAGGCTTTTCCCCGTCCACATCTCATATGGCGTCTTTTGAACCGCCTTGGATGGAATCATGTTCAGTATGAATGCTGCAGTCTCAAGAGCGTAACCCCAGAAAGACATTGAAAGACTTGTTTGACTCATCATCGATCGAACCATATCGAATAAGATTCGATTCCACCTTTCGGACACTCCATTCCACTGAGGAGTTCCTGGAGGAGTCAGTTGTGAAACTATTCCACATTCTCTGAGATCATCCTCAAATTCCTGACTCGGATTTTCGCCTCCTCGATCAGATCGATGTGCTTTAATCTTCTTGCCAAGTTGATTATGTACTTCATTCTTAAATTCTTTGAACACTTCAAAGAATTCAGACTTGTGCTTCATTAGGTAGACATAACAGTATCTACTGAAGTCGTCCGTGAAAGTAATGAAGTACTGATAACCACCTCTAGCTGGCGTACTCATTGGTCCACATACATCAGTATGTATGAGTTCTAATAAGTCATTGACCCTTTCACTAACTTTTGTAAAGGGTTTCTTAGACATCTTGCCTAGTAAACAAGACACGCACGTCTCAAATGATTCCAAATCAAATGAGTCTAGAGGTCCAAGAGAGTGAAGTTTAGAAATCTGTTTCTCATTTATATGGCCTAAGTGACAGTGCCAGAGGTATGTCGTATTTGAGTCATTCGGTTTAAATCGTTTAGTGTTAATGTTATATATGGGCTTATAATTCTCATTCTTAAGATCTAGCATGTAAAGACCTCTTTCTAATAGAGCATTTCCATAGAAAAGATTATCCTTTAAGATAGAACAATTATTATTCTTAATAACAAATTTATAACCATCCAAAGCTAAAGTAGAAACAAAAATAATATTTCTGCTCATAGCAGGTATAAAATAACAATTATTAAGTACTAATACAAGTCCACTAGGTAAAGTCAATAAATAAGTTCCTACGGCTAATACATCAACTCTTGCTCCATTTTCCACATGCAGGTCGACTTCGCCCTTAGCTAATCTTCTACTCCTTTGTAGTCCCTGCAATCATTAAAAATGTGAGTACCATATCCGGTATCCAATACCCAAGATTTAGGAGTAACTGAATTAGTTTCAATAACAAAAATACCTGAAGCGGTTGTCACACTACCCTTCTTTATTTCGTCCTAATAGAGTTTGTAGTTTCTTTTCCAATGACCAACCTTGTTGCAATGGAAGCAAACTTGCTCCTTGTCTTTCTTAATCTTAGGTTTAGACAACACCTTGCCTTTACCCTTGCTCTTGTTCCCGGTCTTCTTACCCTTTTTCTTGTGAACCATTAGGACATCTTTGACAACATTTGTCATCATGTCCTCCTGTGAGTTATTGGTGATGGATTTCTCCATCTGATGCATATTATTGTTCATGATGAATTGCTTAAAACTAGGAGGTAACGACCCGAGAATTATATCAACAGCCAATTCTCTGGGCATGTAATGTGTATAATAATAAACATTTTTATGGTTTTTATCATCTCAATTTCAATCATAATTCACATAAAATGTATGAAAAATACTCATAATTCATAAAACATAATTTGAAACATCTTAATACATTTTTTGTGTTATTTTACGGGCGAAAGGGTGAATTAGACCAACACGCAAATAATGGGCCAAAAATGGCCAAACAAAACCCTCAAACACTCTATAAAAAATTTCCCAAACTTTTACAACAATTCAAAAACCTTTTACAACCATATCAAACCAAGTCAAATGCCAAAAATCACCAAGTTGACCAAAAGTCAACTTTTCCGAAAAAGGTCAAATGATATACCAAAACGAAGAGCTCGACGAGACGAACCCAACGGTGCAAGCCTCGCGATCAGAAACCTTCTAGAACTCTCATAATCGCCGATTTAAAACCCGGTCAACCTGGTCAAAGTCAACGCGTTGACCAGGTCAGACCATTCTTCCCCAAACCTCAAAATTCCAATTGTGCTCGAAATCGAACCAACCGGCCAGCCATAGATTCAGCATGAAGAGAGGAATCTGCCAGTACCATTCTCCAGCATTGAAAAACCCGGTGATCACCGGAATTCGGTCAAAACAGATGAGAAAATGAGCTGAAAACATGGCCAACTGACCATGCCTGCTACAATCTTCTATTTGAGCCCAAACCATGATCATTCTATTCCTCATCCTCCGCCCTTTCTATCCATATGCAGAACTCATCAAATGATTCACAAATGTGTGAGAAATGTGCGACTAAAAAACGTGTTTGATAATATTTTCTGAGAAAAATTCAAAAATTGGATATACAACGGTCTAGTTTTGGTGAATTTCGAAATTTGAGTAAAAGGATTGGCCTTGAGCAATGATTATAAAAAATGATTGATGTTTCGTGAAGATAAGGTACGGAGTTTTGAGTGTGCAATTCGATCCAAGAAACAACTCGAGATCATATTTTGAGTCACAAATACTGGTTATTTTTCGACTTTTGAGCAAATTGCGGTTAAATGCGAAATTCGTCAAAACAAAGGGGAATTAGGTGAAGAAACACAGCAGGAAGATTCGTGTTGAAGTAAGGAGTATTGGTTGAAACTGAATTCCGATTAACCGAGATTGAAGCATGAGATTGAGATCGAAATTTCACTGCTGGTTGAAAGTGGAGGCTGCGAATGAACTGAAGAGCAGAACTCGAGCTTCACTACACCATTTCGACCCATTCAAATTACTACAGGTTCGTGATAAGTCAAGGGAGTAATCTAGATTGACAATTCGAGCTGATGCGAAGCGTAGTAGTGAGTTTGAGTTACTGAGTGAAGAAGAAGGCTTAACGGGTCTGAAATCCGATAAATTTGTATCCAAAATCCATCGCCACTTCACAAAGAATTTTGTCAGAGCTTTGTTTTAGAACGGATCACAAACTCGCGAGTCCCAAAAGATCAAAACATTCATTTGAATGATGCAGCGTCAGAATGGTTATGCAGGCGACCCGTTTCACGCGAACTTCGACCCGCTACATCACAGAATATCGATAAAAACTCGTTTGAAAATCTAGCGCCAAACTTAGCAGAAAGCACGACTCATTTCACTCAATTCTCTGACCCATTTCGCCGCACATGATCAAGGATGGGGTCCACTCATCAGCGAAAGATCGCGCGATTCAAACCTTCAGATCCGATATGAAGATTTTTTTTCCGCCAAATAAAAAACAAAGAGAATTTAAACCGCCAAATAATCAGTAAACTCTAAACCGAATTCAACAAAATTTCAGCCGGATCCTCAATACAACCTCCTGATCCGCCTAAACCAATCACAAGTCTTCATTTGCCCCTTACTCTCATCTCCATTCAAAACAGGCCATTGGACTCTCAAGTCCATTTCAGCCTATAAAACACTCCTCAAGCCTCACTATTCAACACACCACTCTCCACTCATCTTCTTTAACCTCTAGAATCACCAGTATTGAGTTTCAAGCTCTCTTGAGCTCTAATTTTCATTTTTGAGTGAAATCGCGCAATTTGGGGCTGATTTGGGTGAAATTCGAATTGGTCGATAAAAATCTCTTTCACACTTAACCATTTGCTACGCAAAAGTTTAAATGTGGTGGGGAAAGTTTTGCACAAGACCCCAATAATTTTTCCAATTTTCACAAATGTCTCAATTTTGAACTTTTTGTTTGAGGACAAACAAAGGTTCAAGTGTGATTGGGTGGTTTTGTGCAAAACTAAGTTTTGTTGTCTTGTGAAAATGTGAAAATTCATAAAAGTTGAAAATTTCTAAAAAATAACAAAACTCATGAATACCATAAAAAAAATTTTTTTTTTCTTTCATTTTTTTTGTTTGTTTTTGCAAATAAAATTTTTGTGTTTTAAAGAAAAGAAAGAGTTTTAGATAACAAGAAGTAAAATTTTTTGAAAATGGCAAATATTTTAAAACTAAGCCCTCTCAAGTAACTTTTGAAAAATACTTAGGGTTTTGGAAAATGATAAAAAAATTTGAAAATTCAAAAAAGAGATTAATTATCATCATGGATGCCACATTCTACCTCATTTCCATTTATAATATCCATTTAAAATCCATTAAGCATTTTAAAAATTCATAAATTGTTTTCTTTAAAGTAATGTTGTGATAAAAACTTTTGAGAAATCAAACCTTACTTTTAATACCACTAGTTTCACAAAATTTTCTAACTCAACCTATCTTTCATGGCATAGCTAATAATTCGTAACCTATTATCCCTTCACAAAAAGAATTAAAAAATATGAAAAATTATTTTTAACCCTTGAAAAAGAAAAAAAAATTCATATCCGCAATAGAAAATGAAGGATTTTTTCTACGTGGAAAGCACAAGTTCTCTTTTGATAACATGAGTGGATAGCATACCAACTTTTATGTGTTTATAAAAGAGAAAGTTGAGTTAGTTGGAACTTTTGGGGTAATTTGTATAAATTCACCATTTTAAATTTAGGGGGAGAAAGTATTAAAAACAATATTAGGGCATTACTTTTTGGAAAACATTCGTATTTGAAGGATTGGAGAATTGTAAATAAATTTGAATTGGAAATTATTAATGGATATTCATCGACCCTCGTGTATTATTATAATAATCAAATATTAGTATATAACAATCATGTTAATAACTAAATCTTTTTTCAAAACGCTTTTAACTGATTCTAAAAAGCATAAAATTGATTTTATATACGCTTGAAGGCAAGCTTGGTTTAAGTGTGGTGGGATTTGTAAAGTGTATTTTTATACACATTTTTATAGTTTTTATCATCTCAATTTCAATCATAATTCACATAAAATGTATGCAAAATACTCATAATTCATAAAACATAATTTGAAACCTCTTAATACATTTTTTTGTGTTATTTTACAGGCGAAAATGTCATAAAAGGATGAATTAGACCAACAGGCAAATAATGGGCCAAAACTGGCCAAACAAAACCCTCAAACACTCTATAAAAATTTTCCAAACTTTTACAACAATTCAAAAACATTTTACAACCAAGTCAAATCGAGTCAAATACCAAAAATTGCCAAGTTGACTAAAAGTCAACTTTTCCGTAATAGGTCAAACGATATACCAAAACGAAGAGCTCGACGAGATGAATCCAACGGTACAAGCCTCGCGATCAGAAAACTTCTAGAACTCTCAGAATCACCGATTTAAAACCTGGTCAAAGTCAATGCGTTGACCAGGTCAGACCCTTTTTCCCCAAACCTCAAAATTCCAATTCTGCTCGAAATCGAACGAACCGGCCATGGATTCAGCATGAAGAGAGGAATCTACCGGTACCATTCTCCGGCCTTGAAAACCCCGGTGATCGCCGGAATTCGGTCAAAACAGATGAGAAAATGAGCTGAAAACATGGCCTACTGACCGTGCCTGCTACAATCTTCTATTCGAGCCAAAACCAGGATCATTCTATTCCTCATCCTCTGACCTTTCTATCCATATGTAGAACTATGGATAGAAATATGCGACTAAAAAACATGTTTGATGATATTCTCTAAGAAAAATTCAAAAATTGGATATGCAACAGTCTAGTTTTGGTGAATTTCGAAATCTGAGTAAAAGGATTGGCCTTGAGTGATGATTATAAAATATAATTGATGTTTCTCAACTCAGTTAGTTTCGTGAAGATAAGGTATGGAGTTTCACAAAATTAGAGATGGACATACAGATTATTAGCTACTCTCAAGTCTTGGCTTGTTCCCTACTCTCATCTCCATTCAAAATAGGTCATTGTACTCTCAAGTCCATTTCAGCCTATAAAACACTCCTCAAGCCTCACTATTCAACACACCACTCTCCACTCATCTTCTTTAACCTCTAGAATCACCATTGTTCAGTTTCAACCTCTCTTGAGCTCTAATTTTCATTTTTGAGTGAAATCACGTAATTTGGGGCTGATTTGGGTGAAATTCGAATCGGTCGATTCTATCTTGAATCAAGAGGCAATTGGATCTTCAAATTGACTCAAGGGTGCTATCGGTTGGTCTTCCAACTCTCGGTTTAATCCAATTCTCTTTTAATTGTTTGATTTGAATTGTAGATCGCAAGAACTCAATTTGTAGTTTTAATGATGAAGTCTTATTAAATTCCAGTTCTTGTGAATATGTGTGAGTAAATCTAGATAGTGAAGGGAATTTATGAGTTGTATGCATGAAATCTTTGTTTAATATCTTGTAATTTTGCTGAATTTTGATGAATTGCCATAAACACATACATTTTTTGAATAAATTGGGGAAAATTGCTTAGCTTAGTATTTTTCATCAATTGATCTATTAAATCTGAAGTGTATTAGCTTGTGAATCATTGGAAATATTTAGCTTTGTATTTTATGTGATTAATTTGGAGTTGTGATTGACTTAAATCAAGTTTGTTTTGAAATGGCTGTTTTAGAATAAACTAGTTCTTGGGTCAAATTCTTGAGTAAATCTTAGCTTAGATTGCTCAAATCCATCATCTAAATTTGAGAAATTATGCAATTAGTGATTTAATGATTGTCACACATCATAAATTTCCTATAAATCTCTATTTTTAAATCGAAAACAAACCCTAATCTAGTTTCTGTCTTGCTGTTGTTATTTCTCTGTTTTTCAGTATTTTTCCCTTAATTTCGTATCTAATTCTGATCAGAAAAATTAAATAAATATTTTTACAATTTAGCTATCATTTAGTAGATAATTTTGCAACCCAAATTTTGCCCAATTCCGATCTGTAATCTGTGAGATATTAATTTTCCAAAATTGTAGTTTTTCTGTTTTTAAACTTTTTGTCCAGATTTACTGTTTCTTTTCTTCTGTATTTTTAAAAATACAAAAACAAATAATAAAAATTCAAAAATATTCCTACTTTAAGTAATTTTAAGTGTAGAATCCAAATATAAATTTTAAAATAGTAGTTGTTAAAACAGATTAGGAGATATTATAATTTTTGTGAGTGCTGGTCTGTCAGAACCAGTTTCTGATCCAGATGTGAATTTTCATTACAAATCTCAAACTACAAAACATCATTGCACAAAAATATAACAACTAATCCAAAACTTGATAATTGATTTCTGTACAAATTTTGGGTTTTATCAAGCTTTGGTGATTTTTCTATAATATTCTGAATTTACTACTGAACCGATTGTGAATCTGAAATAAGTTATGGACTAAACTGCAAATATCTCAAGATCTTTGAATAAAATAGTAATACCAGTAAAGGACCACATCGTAGATCTCTCTTTCTAGTTTCCAACGGTATATTGTGTGTTACATTCGGAGTTTATTTGGTGTAGTTACAAATTAAAACGCTAAAGTGTGACGTGCTGAATTTTTGAAACACAAACTGAAATTGTTGAATTGAACTTGGAAATTTACCTAATAACCCTTGAAATAAAAGATTTACACTGGAGATAAATCATTGAGATCAGTTAATTCTTGAGGCCACACCTCCTTACGTTCGACCCCTAAACTCATTTACCGCTCATACTCGTAAATTACAAAATAGGAAAATATAAATTATTTTGTTAAATTGTGTGAAATACAGATGACAATTTTACCCGATTTACAGTGCATAGCTGAACCAAGCCTTTCCAATTGATCAAGATAGCTCTTCATCTTGAGTACATGAGCACTAACAGATGAACCTTCGGCCATCTTTGTGTCAGTCAGAGAGACGGTCGCTTTGTAGCGCACCACTCTAGCCTGCTCTTGGAACATTTCCTTGAGAGTTATGGTCATATCGTAAGCACCCATGTCCTCCAGTTGCTTCTGAAGCTCGGAGGTAATGGTTGCTAGCATGAGACAAGCTATCTCCATGTCGTCCTTAACGTATTTAGCATACGCATCTTGGGCAGCCCTTGTGGCTACCTGTTCTGGTTCCTCTAGGTAAGGCTCTTCTATGACATACAGTTTATTTTGAGCCTTGAGAACAATTCTCAGGTTTCTAAACCAGTCAAGAAAGTTAGACCCATTGAACTTATCCTCCTCAAGGATAAATCGCAAATTCAACCCAGTTGAATTATTATTTGCCATTATTCTACAAGTTAAAATGTAAAGTGCCACGATTATTTATTCGTTGGGGTTGTTTTGTTTTGGTGTTTCTTATATTGTACTCCCACTATTTTTTTTCAAATCGACCACCTTCAGTTGTATTGATTCGGAAACTTCAAATGAATGAGGTTTCATAGTGAGTCAAGATCCGTATTTCATTGAGTATTAAGTGCGATTTGGCGCAACCCTCAGTACACAACTATTTAGGTACGAACACTTCCAATTTTATCATATATAACTCTTTCCTTTTATGGAATGAGCATCATATGCTCGGTGTATTATTCCATCTTGTGCCCTGAACCTAAGTCCGACTTGCATGCTCAGATAAGTTTGACCATGTATGATTATCAGTGAAATAGAGTCGAGCACACTCAGCTTTGGCATGACCCATGCTGGACGCCACTTCCCGCATACCCTCCTTTACAAAGACAATCCTCCATATGCTCAGCTTTGGCATGACCCACATGGAAGACTGTCTAAGTACCGAGGGCTTTAGTGACATGGGGGGCACTTCCTTACTTAACATTCTGAAGGATTTTGTTTTAGATTTATAAATATAAACATCACAGAAACTAAGTTAAATATGGTATGAGCCTAATCCTCACGAGCGAACATGAGGTTCCTAATTCTAGATCTAACTCTAGCTTGCAGAAGTAATCTTCAACGGACCCTTCATTGTGTGTGCGAAGATCCAATGGCATCTTCCGAAGATTGCGCCAAGATCTCTTGCCTGAAGTCTTGAAATAATATCTATCCTAACAACTATCCTATTGCTAGAAAAAGTAACTTACAAATTTGGACAACTCACAGGTTGCCATAATTATAACTTTGGACAACTCACTGGTTGCCATAGATATTAAATAAAATTACAAGCATTCGCACACAAGATTACATCACAGAACAATCACAGATCTAAATCTCATACCATATTTGAATATTTAAATTCCATGTATAACAAAAATTAGGGTTTCTCGCAAAATCAGCATTATTCTGTTGGGAACGGAACTATTCCGTTCGAAACGGAACTATTCCGTTTGCAACAGAAGTACTCCGTTCTCAACGGAGATGTGCTGGAAATTCGTATTTTTTTTTGTTTTAGTTCCGTTTCCAAAATGGGTTTCAAATAACTAATTCTTGAAACTCTAGGAAATCATAATATCCAATATTATATTCCCAGAAATTATTTCTGTGATGTTTTGAAATAATATTTTTCAAAACCCTAAAAATTATTATACTAGAATTTATTAAATTTTAAATATGTAATCGATGATTATTTCCTTAACGAACTCTCTGATGCCACTGTTAGGAAATCCATAGCCATATACGTTCCATGCGCTGCGGAATCTATGAATTTAATCCACCCTAGGATCTACGTTAAGGGAATAAAAGTACGAGATTAACTATTAAAATTTATACCTCGAATCTTCCTGATCCATGAGATGAAGAACGGATGTAGGTCTCAACTTTTCTAACTTGCAACCTTCTCCTTCCTGAAGCTCAACTCGAGACCTCCTTGCTTCTCCTAGGGATGAAGATCGATCGATCGCAAGTTCTCAAGATAGAGAACCTCTACTCATATCCACGCGAACTTTAGATGTACGAAATAACCGGACTTGGCTGGATAAGTCCGAAACTACTTTTCGAAAATCTCTCAAAACGTTCTCTCTCTTTTCTGTGTAATAGACAGCCTCGAAGGCTTCTGAATTGTGTGTTGAATGGAGAGACTCAACCCTTCTATTTATACTAGAGTGAGAGGCGAACGATTACTCAGTTACCATAACTAAAAAACCTAATCTGCGCCTATTCCGTTGCCAACGCAACTATTCTGTTGCCAAATGAATATGTATTTTCATAACAGAATACTTGGCAGCTAAGGTTATTACAGTTTCCATATATATTCCGTTGGGAATGAAACTATTATGTTGCCAACGGAATGGCACTATTTTGTTCAATCAATTATCCAATAATTGATTATTTCGTTCACCAATTTATACATCATATGTATAATTGTTTTGAGGCATATTCATCATGTACGAATGGAGTTCATTGTGTGACCGTGTAGGTTCCATTTAACGCTGGCAATGATCTTCTCATGATCGTAAGTCATGAGTAACCTCTAGACTGATGTCATGACTACCCATGTTAAATGAAATGATCAGCAATCATAAACCTATCTGAATAGACATTTGCTTATTCCTTTTGTTCTACGATATATGTCTTGATCACAAGGCATGAAAGTATGTCATCCTTGAGTTTGATCAAAGTCTCTTTCCTGATCGAGAATTAGACTGAGTAAATACAAAATAATATCAATAACACATGTTAATCCATTTTGAGCATGGTCATGTATTTCCTTCAGTCCTATTTCATCAGGAGGCCTAGAGATATCTCACTCTTGACGAGAGGAACAAATCCCATCTTGTTCACTCACATTCCTCGTCATGATTCAGTGCATACCTAATGATGACCCTAATGATCATCCCATTACGGATGATGTAAGATCATATTAAAGTATGCAGTTCCACATACAGGAAT
Source organism: Juncus inflexus (assembly GCA_024447665.1). Lineage (NCBI taxonomy): Eukaryota > Viridiplantae > Streptophyta > Magnoliopsida > Poales > Juncaceae > Juncus > Juncus inflexus. The sequence goes on from JAJHPC010000005.1 coordinate 5,070,387, forward strand.
CCATGGTGACCTCAGGTCGTAGGAACAAGCACACAATTCATATGAGAATCACTAATGACATATACCATGCATATTCTCATAGCTGCTTATTTGAAGTTTGTTTATTTATCTCTATAAACATCCCACATATAACTAGGGACGGTTTATAATGTCATTCATTGGTCCACAGTTCTACTATCAGAATCACTTATTCTGATGACGTGAACCCGAAGTGACATTCATGGTTGATATAAGAAATTTACATTCACAACCCATACACACAGATATATAAGAAATAACCTTTATTGAATAAATAATAATGTCTTAATATATAATCCATTTCCTACTACAAATACATTTGGCCTAGGGCACTAATCCTACAATATGTCCTTGAGACACCCATCCCAAATCTACCGCCTTCGACCGCTTCTAGAGTCGTTCAAGATACTTATCAGAAGTGTATTGACGATTCTGATGAAGTAGCCTGGATGATGTTAGCAGGAATGAAACCTATGCTTCGGAAGCAGATAGGTTTCACGGATGCCTATGATATGATCAAGGCGCTTAAGAAAATGTTACGAAAGCAGACTAATATTCAGTGCTATAAGGCCACCAAGTTATTATTCAAGAGCAAGATGGCTCATGGCTCCTCTGTGGTTACTCATGTGTTCAAGATATGAAGTCATATTGATTACTTAGAGAGACTTGGTTCGTCTTTCCCAAGGGAATTCGCGTTGACATGATTCTTGGATCGCTTCCTCCGATCTTTGATTTGTTCATTATTGAATATCATAAGCGTCGGATGGAGATGACGATCGAGGAATTGCATAAGATGCTTAAACAGGCAGAGAAGGACATAGAGGTAAAAGTTGTCATTGATGCCCTCAGGATTGAAAGGAAAAGGGAGTTGAATAGACAAGCCGCATGGGAGAGCTCGATCAAGAGTAAAGGCAAGGAATTGCCTAAACCTGAGAAAGATATAAGATATGTCAAGAAGAAGAATCAATGGCTGCCATTTCAGGTATTCCTCTTCCCAAATCTCTACTTGGAAGTTGGATATCCACTATAATTCTCACATTTTGAATATGCAGGATATTACTCATAAGTAGAAGATTAGCTAGAGGAGAAGTTAACCTACAAGTAGGGAATGAAGCATGAGTTGCTACATTAGATCTCGGATTTTATTGACTTAGCCATTGTGGACTTATAATGAAATAAATGTTATTTCGACATTAGCGTTAAAATGGTTGTAAAATTTATTATTTGGAATAATAAGAAATTTTCTAGATTTGTCTATTTGAAATGTTCACTTAGAAAATAACCTTTATACGCTAAATAATAAGTACATTCATTCTATACTTCTAGCAATATCATCTAAGTCACATAATAAGAATTGCATTTCTAAAACTCCAACCTATATGGAAAGTTTGACTCACTGGATCTAGGATCAATTGAGACTTGCAAATTTTATTTATTGAACAGGATGACAAGAATGGGCAACCATCACAAGGTTGATGGGTTAGTTTGTAGAGTCTCATGCATATAGATGCATGAGAGAAAAAAATCAAGCCAGTTAGAAATAAGGAATATCAGAATTTCATATTACAGTATTTTAAGTAAAAGGTTTACTTAATGAAACACAAAATATTTAAAATATTAAAAGCATTTAAGAATGAAATGTGATGTCGCCTCGACAAGATCGATGTGACAAGAATTAATTCTATATGCAGCATCTCACGATGTGCACATAAAGAAGAAGATGAAACTTATTGGATAAGATTCAGTCTATGCCTCCGACATTCTTATAGTTTTATACTCTTGAATATACTAAACACTGAATATCATAAGGTTCAAATGGACACCATATGTGATATGGGTTTGGGATAGTCCCAAATTATCTTTAAAGATTGAAGTACGACTCGTGTCAAAAAGTTTGATAGTGTCAACACAACTCGATATTGTTTTACATCCATTATGAGTTCAAATTGGTTGCTACTCATAATTCAGACTTCTTTAAAAGAGATCTCATCTCCTAAAGAAGCAATGGGAGTGTAATACATCTCGGAAGGTTCGAGATCCACATACTAGTGATGAACCACTAATGAGACTACCAAGTAGTTGATAAGGCTATACATGAAACATAAGGTCCTCCTCACGGACCTGGTAGACATTAGGCTGAGAGATATGATCTCTCATAAAAGATACTCATAGAGGATCACTCAACTTTCTACTGAGGAGACTGTGAAGAGACAATGTTCTCAAAATGGTTGGACCATGAGAACTGAGATGCAATGCATGTACAAGCAATCATGTTTGGAACTTGATTGAAGTATCCAATGACTTGATGACCATTGCATAGAGTACATGGATAACCTTAAAAAGAAAATAGCAAAGAAAGTAGCTATTGTAAAAGGACTTTCTCACTTGTTGCTATTACGAATTCTAACTTCCATAGCACAATGCGATTGTGAATGATGGAACAAGGATACAAAACTCACATTCCTTCATAGGAACTTTACTATGGATGTATCTTAGGTACATGGCAAGAGTTTTATGATCGCAAGAATTCTGAAAGCTAAATTCATTCATGAATGGATTAAAGCAAACATCTCAGGATGAATCTAGTTGACAATGTAAATTGAAGAATTTGACTTAATTGAAATAGATAAGACCACATGAGTTTCAAGAAATTCAGTGGGAGTATGATATTCTTCTAGTGTTACAACAAAGAACCTTCACCATCCTAATAATTGAGAGTTGAAGTCTATAAATACTTCTGGTTGTAAGATAAAGCACATTGGTAAAAAATTGAAAGAATTCGATGTGCAAGAAATGTTCTTGCTCATGATGTTCATATTAATGATAAAAAGATAAACGAATGAGATTCTATACTTTCAGCCATACGTTGAAATGTTCAACAAGCAAGAAAGCGTTCTTGCTTATGGCATTCACATGAACAATAAAAGGATATACGAATTAGATCTTATACCTTCAACCATTTATTGAATATTCAATATGCAAGAAAGAGTTCTTGTTTGTGGCACTAATATGAACAATGAAAGGCACATGAATTGAATTATATGCTTTCAACAATATATATTGAAGGAGTTCAATATACAAGAAAGGATTCTTGCCTACGATGTTCATATAATGAAGACATGCGCTTATCATCCGTTTATTGAAAGGTTCAATATACAAGAAACAGTTCTTGATAATAGGATGAATGTGAATTTTAAGCCATACAATGTATTATGCAATATGCTTGGAGCAAAAGAGAGTAAATTATAGTCATTTGATGACTAGGATAAATATCTAAGTTCTTATGAAGAACTAAGAGATCCCGATCTATCAGAAGCTAGATAGTGGTAAGAGATTACACTTTCCTAACATGGATCATTATCGCTTTAGAAGCGGACAATAGTTATGCCTTGATCTTGGAACTTGGAATAGTCCCGATTACTCTTAAGGCCTGACGATCTATGTTATGAACAAAGAGTCGCTCAGAATAGAGCAACAAGGATACATGCACCTGTTTTAGAAGTTCTCGACTAATGATAGAGATTAATAGTAGTTGTTACAAGTTTGTAATGTAAATTTCTGTAATCTGATAGGCATATATTTTCCGCTAGTAGAACATGAAGGTCACGTTGCCTAATAAGCATTGGATGCTTAAGATTAGCCTAGTGCAAGTGGGATACTAAAGGAATTATGCCCTAGGCCAAAGTGTTGGACTAGAAATTATATTATGAGAAACACGTTTATTCAGTTCATATATGAATGAGTGCAAGGGTGACTAATATATTCACATATATTAGATCGACCATGAATGACACTTCGGGTTCACTTTAGGTAGGAAGCTATATATCTACACTAGTATATTCGTAGACTGGATGATCATGTTCTACTGATCATGGACAAAGGGATGTCAAGTCTGGAATATAGGCACGTGTTGAAGAACACGTACTAGACTGACCACACTATGAGAATATGCATGGTATATGTCATTAGTGATTGTCATATGAATAGTGTGCTTGTTCCTACGACCTGAGGTCACCATGGATTCTTGTATGAGGAACTGCATACTTTAATATGATCTTACATCATCCATAACGAGATGATCATTAGGGTCATCGTTAGATATATACTGAATCATGATAAGGAATGTGAGTGACCAAGATGGGATTTGTTCCTCTTGTTAAGAGGGAGATATCTTCCGGCCCCCTGATGAACTAGGACTGAAGGAAATGCATGGCCATGTTCAAAATGGATTAGCATGTGTTGTTAATATCATTTTGTATTTGTTCAGTCTAATTATCGATCAGGAAAGAGACTTTGATCAAACTCAAGGGTGACATATTACCGTGCCTTGTGATCAAGATATATATCGTAGAACAGAAGGAATAATCAAATGTTTATTTAGATAGGTTTATGATCGCTCATCATTTCATTTAACATGGGTAGTCATGACACCAGTCTAGAGATTACTCATGACTTACGATCTTTGGAAGATCATTGCCAGCATTAATTGAAACCTACATGGTCACACATAGAACAACGTCTAGTCGGGAAGGAAATGCTCTTAAATGGTTATACATATGATCTATAAATAGGTGAAGGAAATACTCGATCATTGGACGATTGATTTGAGTGATTGTGCAAAAAAATCAGCATAGTTCCGTTAGCAACATAACTCAGCCAATTTCTCGACAGTCATGTTTTCAGATTAGGAAACCCTATTCCATTGGCAATGGAATAGGTCCATTGGGAACGTATAAGCATTGTAATTAGGGTTTTAGTTATGGTAACTAAGCAATCATTCGCCTCCCTCTCTAGTATAAATAGAGGGGCAGTTCCTCTCTATTATAGACACATTACAAAGCCTCCAGGCTGCCGTAATACAGAGAGAAAGAGAGAGAGCCTCCTGAAAGTATTTCCGGACTCGTCTAGCCGAGTTCGGTTATTCTGACGATTCGAAGGTCTTCTGCTTTGAAGACTAGCGAGCGATCAGTTTCTTTACCCTAGGAGAAGCAAGGAGTTCATTTGAGTCGAGTTTTTGGAGCACGAAGGAGAAGGAAGCAAGATGGAAGTTCATTCGGACCTACATCCGCTTCTCTCTCCCGGATCAGGAAGATCCAAGGTATAAATATTAATAGCATAATCTCGTAATTTTATTGCGCTAACGATGATCCTAGGGAGGGTTAAACCCGTAGGTTCCACCGCGCATGTAACGTACATGGCTACGGATTTTCCAATAACAAAAGTTTGGCCTAGGGCATTATTACTTTTAGTGCGTGTGCCATTATAGGATGGATCGGGAACATCGAGAGAATCGCTTTTGGCAGCAGTTAGTATGTTGTTAAATCTTGCATCGGATTGCGAAATGACAAAAGATTATTTCGATAAGATTGTTTCGGATCCCGAAGGTAATAGACTACCCGTGAATATTTACGAGTCTGAAAAACTCATGAAAGGGTTGGGTTTAACCCACGAGAAAATTGATATTTTCCCGGATGATTGCACGCTATTTTATGGGGAGAATAGCGCGAAAATAGAGTGTGATAAGTGTGGAAAATCCCGTTACCAACCACATGAGCAAGATCGGAAAAACAAACGTGTTCCAGTGGCTGCGCTACCTTCCGGTGACTCCAAGATTGCAGAGATTATATATGTCTCAACATGTCACTAGGCATATGACATGGCACGCCAGCCCCCAAGATAAACCGGACGTAATGAGTCATTTATTAAACTAACACCGTATTAGGCAGCAAATATATACTCGTATGCTGATGGAAGAACACGATGAGAATTGGAACCCTCAGAACGATAATGATGAGATATGGCTTAAGGCAACTGGGGGAAGAGTGCACGGTCGTGTTTACATCATCAATTCCATAATCGACAAGTCAAAAATTTCGGCCGCCTCTTCTCAACAAACCACGGGAGCAAACAACTCTACGACCGGATCTGTCGCAAGACCTTTTAGTACTCAAGCGATCGACATAGTGACCGATCTCCAACATAAGCTTGAGGAATCACAGGTGGCTCAACGCAAGACACATATTAATATAATATTGATTCATAGAAGGATCGTAACAGGAGAAGTCGTTCGGGATCTTATTCCGTGAAAAATAACGAATTGAGCCCCTCAGTCAGTGTGGGTGGTGCGGGTGGTGAGGACGTCACTAACCTACATGACTAGGTTAGATTGTGGTTTTATGAGATTTAGGGTTTCGCACTCTTATATTTGAGTGTTAAGGACTTTATGAGGTTTGGGGTTTCGTTTAGTTTGAACGTTGGGTTTATTGTTGGGGTTATTTCGAATCAATTTGCAAGGTAGTTTATGGATTTTGGATATTAGGGTTAATTGGACCATTATGATAAGTATTAGATGGTTAATCATTTTTTATTTTTTATGAATGTTGTATGAATTATGTGGATTGTGGATTGCATACTAATTTATATTTGCGAAAGATGAATATGCTTCTATTTTAAATTTATTTTTGTGAATTTTGGTTTTCAGATTTGTTTTTGTCAATTTAAATGGTGGGACAAAAAATCATGGGCTACTGGAAAAATATAATTCGCACTATTAGCGATGGGCCGTCGCTGATAAGAGAGTCAGTTGCAATAGGCTGACGCTATTGATGAAGTTTTCGTCTTGTCTTTGGTCTCAGTAGCGACCGTTCTCAAAACAATAGTGATGGAGAACACGGTCGTTATATCCTATAGCGACGGGTCGTGGCAATTAGTCTCCCGTCACTATTGTTTATTAATATCTACATGCCATGGCTGATGTTGGAACTATTGCTATTGATAGTCAATTGCTACGACCTGTCGCTATTGAAGGAATTATGCCCTAGTCCAAAGTGTTGGACTGGAGATTAGATTATGAGAAACATGTTTATTTTGGTTCATATATGATTGAGTGTATGGGAGACTAATATATTTACATATATTTGATCGACCATGAATGACACTTCGGGTTCACGTCATCAAGAATACGTGATTTTGATAGTAGAACTGTGAACCAATGAATGACATTCTAAAATGTCCCTAGTGATATGTGGAATGTTTATAGAGATAAACATACTTCAGGTAAGGAGCTACATATCTACACTAGTATATTCACAGACTGGATGATCATGTTCTGCTGATCACAGACGCAGGGCTGTCAAGTCTGGAATATAGGTATGTGTTAGAGAACACGTACTGGACTGACCACACTATGAGAATATGCATGGTATATGTCATTAGTGATTCTCATATCAATAGTGTGCTTGTTCCTACGACCTGAGGTCACCATGGATTTCTGTTTGAGGAACTGCATACTTTAATATGATCTTACGTCATCCGTAACAAGATGATCATTAGGGTCATTATTAGGTATGCACTGAATCATGACGAGGATTGTAAATGACAAAAATGGGACTTGTTCCTCACGTTAGGAGGGAGATATCTCTGGGCCCCCTGATGAACTAGGACTGAAGGAAATGCATGGTCATGCTCAAAATTGATTAACATGTGTTGTTAATATCATTTTGTATTTACTCAGTCTAATTCTCGATCAGGAAATAGACTTTGATCAAACTCAAGGATGACATATTACCGTGCCTTGTGATCAAGAAATATATCTTAGAATAAAAAGAATAAGCAAACATATATTCAGATAGGTTTATAATTGCTGATCATTTCATTTAACATGGGTACTCATGACATCAGTCTAAAGGTCACTCATGACTTATGATCTTTAGAAGATCATTGCTAATGTTAAATGGAACATACACGGTCACACAATGAAATCCATTCGGACGGGAAGAAAATACCTCAGAAACAGTTATACATGTGATGTATAAATTGGTTTAAGATTAAAACATTAGATGCTGAAATTTTACAAAGGCTGAAATTGTTCCGGCCGACCGGAACTAAATTTTACAAAGGCTGAAATTGTTCCGGCCGACTGAAACACAGGTTCCGGTTGACCGGAACTCTGGCGGCTGGAAGGGTTTCCTTATCGAAACTTGTCATTCTTTCACCACTCTCTCTAGTATAAATAGAGGGGTATGTCCCCTCTATTATATACACAATTAGAAGCCTTAGAGGCAGCCGTAATTTCGGAAAGTATTTCCGAACTCGTCTAGCTAAATTCGGTAATTCCGTCTGACTGAAGTTCGCGTGGATACAAGTAGAGGTCTTCTACTTTGGAGATTAGTGAGCGATCGAGTTCTTCATCCCTAGGAAGAGCAAGGAGGTTCGTGGTGTCGAGTTTCAGGAAAGGGAAGGTTGCAAGTCAAGAATAGTTCAGACCTACATCCGTTCTTCGTCTCGCGGATCAGAAAGATCCGAGATATAAATTTTAATAGTTGATCTCGTACTTTTATTCCCTTAACGATGATCTTAGAGTGAGTAACGTACATGATTACGGGTCCCCAACAGCTATTGAGTCAACAGCAACGTCATCTATTATGACCGCCCATTAGCGACGATCAACCGTCACTATTGGTGATAGCCACCGTTTTTGGATCAATAGCTACCGTTTTAGGCCATAGGTATTGAATAGCTTTATTGTAGTGTTTAACTAACTAGATAACAAATCATTTGCATAACAATTTATAAATTGTCAATTATCTATAAAACTAAGAGAATATATTCCCATATCCCGAAATATATACTCAGCAATATCTTGCATATAATGCCCGTACTTTGCCGTAAACCAGCTGGGCAGCATAGCCATCAAATATATGTCGGTGCATCGAAATTATAATTTGAACCATTCAAAATATTTATAGGTTAATCAAAAGTATAGTCTCCAAAATTGTTTAAAATAATTCAAATCACAGACCATAAAGTCGTTTCAAACAAATATATTATCCAATGCGCACAAAGTTGACCAAAAATCATGAGGTTTCACCTGGGGGTATAAATTGTTGTGCAAATTAGGTTTGAATAAAGGATTTTTTTTAAATAGCATCGATTAGAAAAATAATTCAACAAATGACATTATTTTTAAGATAATTAAAAAATTAACATTTCCGTCAGCTTTTTTGGCGGAACAGTTTTTTTTTTATTTTGTAGTTAGAAAAATAATTCAACAAATAACTTTTTTTTCTGGCGGAACATGGTATATTTTTTTAATTTTCTTTATAAATATCTTAATTAAGTTAAAAATACTATTCTGTCAAACTCTTTGGCGAACAGGTTCAAATTTTAATTTTCAGTGTTAACCAATAAATAGTAAGGAGATTTTGCAACAAAAAAAAAAAAATGTTCCGCCAAATACTCTGGCTAAACAATTTTTTTTTTTTTTTTTTGCTAAATTTGCCCATAAAAATTATCACTATTTGTTAAAAAAAATAAAAAATAACAAAAAAAAAAAGTCAAGAAAATATGAATATATATAGAAATGATTATAAATTTATCTTATAAGTTGTTTTAAATTATTAAATTATATTGCAATAATAAGATAATAAATATTCAAATGACAAAAATATTGGATTCATAAATGGGTGTCCTTATTTCAAAATTTGGGTGAAAAAACAAATACCCATTTTTTACAATTATCTAGATTCAGATATTACCAGAATCAGAATCCTACACCAAAAATGCAATATCATATCCGGATCTGGGCCCGATGAAAAAAGATCTAAATCCGAATTCGAATGGTTCCGTATTTTTTATTCGGATTTTGTCAGGGTCGGTTCGGGCATTATCGGAACAGTTTACACCCCTAGTTTCACCTATTCAACATTTTGCTAATTGCATGTGTAATCTTGCAAAATGTGAAAAATATCCTTTACACCCCTAAAGAAAGACGAAATATCTATAGATTTTTTTACCATAGGGTCCATAAGTATCTAGAGATTTTCATTTAGTCGATCTGACTGAGCCAAACAAAATATTAAATCAAACTAATTTACTCAAACCCAACGGCTGAAGTAGTTTTATGAACCATATTGAACCAAATAAACTGAATTATAATCCAGTTTATCCGACTTAAACCGAACAACAAACTACATATATTTAAAATTAAAAATTATGCACAATTCAAACTAAAAATTATGCATAATGCAGGTTTACTCGGCCCACTCAAATTCAATAAAATAGCAGCCCAACTAAGTAGAATAAATAGGGTCCCGAAACCAAAAAAACCTAGCAGATGTCATATCAGGACCGGCTAAAACTAAATCTAGGACTTCGATTTCTGTGGGCCTTAAAAAAGCGATAAAAGACGCTAATATTATTAAATCGCTAGAAAAAGAATTAGCTAAACCTAAGCCACTCTCTCTAGAATATATATACTCACTACAAGTGCTAAGTGGTATCCATAAAAATTCGATTGTTATAAATGATAAGACTAAAGATCTAACACAAGAGGCAGATTGTTTGGAAAATAAAATTGAAAAATTATCACAAGAGATGACTAGAAATATTACAAAAGAAACTAAGAATAAAACTAACAAATATGATAATAAAATTATCTTGTTTGAAGATGAAGAGGAGGACAATTGTTAAGATGGAGATGAGGAGGAAGGTGAACACGAAGAGTGGGGAGATACATACAATGAGGATTGAAAATACCGCAACATGAAAGGTGAAAATTTAGAAGAAAATGAGGACCTCTTCGATGAGGATGAAACTGACCTAATGGAGGCCGAGAAGGCATGATGGACCAATCATAGTCCACAAGCCTATTTAAGAGAACCTGATTAGTTAGGGTTTAATTTTATTTATTTCTTTTATAACGTTAGACAATTTAAATATTATTTTGTGGAATGTGCAGGTACTAAATTCTCCACATAAATGTAATGTTGTTAATAATTCTTTACGTAATACAATGGCCAATAATATTTGCTTACAGGAAACAAAGAGGAGCCATTGTGGCTTCTTTAAAATGAGACGAGTTAGCCTGAGAAAATTTAAGAACTTTATTGTGAAAGACACCATAGGATCCATATGAGTTATTCTAACAGTATGAACTATTATGTCAAACAAATCAAGAGAAAAACTTATTTTAAGTAATATATACGGACCGGTAGATGAGAATAAAAAAAAATTCTTAATGAACTAACCACAACAGATGCAAATAATAGCCTTCCGTGGATTTATGTGACTTTAATACCATAAGGGACCTAACGGAATCAATGGGACATAATCACACATTGGAACAAATTACTGAATTTAACCACGTAACCAATAACTTATGTCTGATTGAGCCACCCCTTAGAGGGAGACTATACACATGGTCTAGTCAAAGAGAAAATCCAACTCTTTCAAGACTTGGTCAAGCTTTTTAATCAAACGATTTCTTAGCAACAAAAAAAAAATCTCACTCAATGACTTACCCACCATCACCTTAGACCACACTCCTTTATTACTAACCTTGAAGATTCCAAAAAGAGAAGAGAGGCAACAAGTGCCCAAAATGGAAAGATATTGGCTATGATACAACGAAATCAATGACATTATAGGACCCATATGGAGAAACAGAAATAAACTCCACGCCAATATAGCAAGGAACTTCGTTTTAAAATGCGAAAATACGATCACCTCTTTGAGCATTTGGGCTAAAGAGAAATTAAACTTTAGTAGAAACACAGCTGCTATATGTGAAGCAGCTATACAAGGATTAGACAAGGTACAAGAGACAAGATTACTATCGTATGATGAAAAGACGCTCAGAATTAAATTGAGAGAAAAAGTGGGGTTGCTCAAGGGATTGATGGCGAAGGATTCGTGCGACCTGGCACGAGAGAGAAGACTTAGTGCGAGACAGAGATAGCTCAAGAGAGAGAATGCTTCGTGTGAGCTAGCGATTCGCTCCTTGCTGCGAGTTGTTTGCATGAGACAAGAAAGGGTGCGCTGGAGGAGGAGGAGGAGAAGAAGTGAAAAGTAAGGAAGTGGATGGGAAAATAAGGTATAAATGCATGTTTTCTCATTTTATTATTTTGCACGAATCTTAAAGCAAATCTAAGGTAGAAAACTCACAACCAAAAAATGAGTTTTGCTTATACAAGTTTTTTAGCTAAACTCTATATATTAGCTCAATTTTTTGCTCGTGAACTTTTTAATACTTCATTTTTTGCTTTCAACTATTCAATTAGCTTAGATATTGTCAGCTTTTGCTCTTTCAAGAAAAGTTTCACTCTTTCGAGAAACAACATGTAGTCAATTCTTCTGTGGCAAACTTCAAGGTTGGGAGGGATCTCTCCGAGAGACTTGGACGGTGGCTCATAGTCTACCTGAATCATTTAGCCAAGCCCTCAAGGGATCACCTTTCCCCTTCAAGCGGAGAATTGAGATCAAGAAGAAGAGATCTTGATTAGCTAGCAAGAGATCCATTTGGAGGATCAATCCCTAAATCGCAGGTCTAATTTCTTAGTGAGGATCTTGATCGATTCTACCGATTAACATAATGGAAGCTCAACTCACTTTACATCCATGTTTTACTAGAGAATCTTGAAAAAGAGTTAAAAAAATTCAAAACAACCCGGCAAAGAGGGGGACTGGATAGAGGTTGTACATAAAAAGAAAAGAGTTGAAAAGGAACAAAAACGTATTATATGCTTGAGTGCATATCACAGCAGAGCTGAATGTAGGGATCCAATCAATTATTATAAGTGCAAAAATAGTGGACTTATTTCCAAGTTTTGCACAGCAAATACAAATAAGCTACAAACAATTACACCAAATCCCAACATAAATAACAATTCCATAATCAATTACAACAACCAATACAGAAGAGCCTACATAACAATCTATCTTCAATCAGAAATCCTAGAGCAACCCCCCGCTACCTCTCCTCAAGCCTTTATCTAAAATTACAATCATTATAAAAAAAAATTCCATTAGCACTTACCATTGAATAATCCATCAAAGATGCCATCTCTAATTTTGGAATTTTCAAAACAATAATTAGAATTAAAAGGGAGGGGAGCTTAGTTGAAGTTACATTCAGCTTGACGATCAAAAATATATATAATATTACACATTATATATATTTCCAGGATATCAAACAATCTCTTAAACCATATATCTCCATTCCAAACAAACAGCCTCAATTGCAAACCAAGAATCGTCAGCAACTTAACTGGATGGTGAAATTAGGTCCACATGAGGCTCAGGATACCATATTGGAAATAGAAATATGTGTTCTATCATCATTGCCTATTGTTAATCTAATTACACCTCCAATACCTAGTGTTAACCAAAATTCACCCCCAACTTCACCTCCAGTGCATAGGTTTAACCCAAATCTTAATGTTTTTTTGATGGAAAGGCAAATGGAACCAATTGGTACTAGAATTCTACTGACTCAGGCACTCATTCCCCAAGAAGATACAACAACCCTTACTACTCCTAAATCAGGCTCAGGGACTCAAATAAATATTCAAACAGGTCAAAATGGTCATGTATCTTCACTGTCCCATGTATCCAATCCCATACAACCAACACAAATCATTCCAGGGCCAATAATTACAGAAGAGGGGAGTTCATCTCAGCAGACAATAATGTCAGTAGGTATTAATGTTGAAGGGATTAAACACCCAACATTTGAAGATTGAATAGAGGAGGAGGAGGAAAGTGGTGACGAGGTTAGGGAGCCACAAAAAGATCCAGAAAAAGCTCCAAGAAAAGCAACAAGGAGAAGTGGAAGAAGTCAAGGGAAGTAACCAAGTAATTATATATCTGCCACATACAAAAGAAATTAGTTTAGTTCAAAGAAATTACAAATGGCTTTAATAAAAAAGGAGGAAAACCTAACCAAATACTCTTAGAACAAACCATACCTCAATTGTCACCAGCCAAGATGTACATTAATGTTAATTAGGCTTTTGCAACAATCAGAAGTGTGGGATATCAGGTTAGTCCTGAATTAACTACTTTAATACAGTCATTAGTAAGTTAGTCCTAAATTAACTACTTTAATGCAGTCATTAGTAGAGAGAGTATGATTGTCATAAGAAGAAAGGAGAAAGTTAATAAGTATTAAATGATAAAAATAATTAGTTCGAACATAAGAGGATTAAATGATAAAAATAAAAGAATTTAGTAAAAATAACCTTAAAGGAGAATCAGCTTATTTAATCTGTTTGTAAGAAAGTAAACTGATGGATTATAATGAGAAATTGAACAAAGAACTAATGGGAACGAGGTTAGAAGATTTTACCTAATTGAAATCCAATGGTTCTTCATGAGAAATTGTCACAGCTTGGAACAAACACTTGTTCATAGAAATAAGTACAATAGAATTGGATCATTACTTGACAGTTTTCATAAAGTGCAAATGGGATGGGACAAGAGTGATGATTACAAGGGTGTATGGCCCACAATAACTATCAAAAAAAAGAAAAAATTGAATAGAATTATAGAGTCTGCACACTGACGCCAATGTTGCATGGCTTGTACTTGAAGATTTTAACATGATAAATCAGGCAGAGGAGAGAACTAGTCTCAGTATAGACATTCATCTGTTCAGAAGTTTAATATCCACCTTAGATATGCTAAGCCCACCACTACAAGGTAAATAATTTACCTGGACCAGTTCTCTTGCAAAAGAGAGACTGGACATATTCTTGTTCAACTTGCCTTGGTCGATCATTTTTCCTCAATTTACTCAAACTACCTTAACAAACTACAGCTCAGATCATAACCTAGTACTCTTAAAAACATCAAGCACCTTTCCCACTCATCAAAGCTTCAGATTCAATAATTCATGCTTACTTAATAAGGAGGCTATGCAAGTGATTAAAAATCACCTGTAATAGTCCCAAGCTAATACCTTAGAAGAATTGAATAAAACGTGTGCTTAATTGGGAAAAAAACTCAACAAATGGGACAAAAATAGGAAAATAAATTCAAAATATTATAAAGAAAACTTTAAATTCTTGATTAATTGGGTTGAAAACAAAGAATAATCAGTAGAATCCATTGAGCTTGAAAAATGGTTAAAATAAATTGCTAAAATAAGCGTAAAAGAATTAGATGATTTGGAAGAAAAATATTGGTTTCAAAGAGCAAAAAAAAAAAGTTGTTGAAAGAGGGAGATCAAAATACAAGATTTTTTCACAATTATGCTTCACACAAGAAAAATAAATTGATGATTACTTCATTGATAAACCCTAAGACAAACCTTGAAACCACCAAACACAATGAAAATGTCTCAATTATTTTTTATTTCTATAAATAACCTATTGGCACAACCTCACCAAGCAATACTAGTGAAATCAACATGGATCTACAGCTGTATGCAGATGAATCTATCAATTTAGATTCTCTCAATAGCCCTATTCTCCTTGAAGAACTAGAGGCAATAGTCAAAAAATAGAAGAGCAATAAAGCACCTGGTTAAGATGGCCTGACAAGTGAGTTCTTCAGAAAGTTCTGGAGTTATTTGAGATTGATGATTTATCAGATTATTTCCTCTAATTTGATAAGCACGGGTCTGGGAAAATTCTCAGTTTTCTTTATCGCATTAACACCAAAAAAAGATGGAGAAATCACCCCAAGGATTTCAGACCCATATCATTAATCTCCAGCGTACAAAAACTTATATCCAAAGCTTTATCAAACATATTGAAATCTGTTATCACCTCCTTATCTTGCTCAATTAGATAGGATTTATGGCAAATAGGAAAATTTGTGAATGTTTTATCTATGCTAGAGAGGTCTTAAGCATAGCACATAGCGAAAACCAGTCATTCTTATTGTTCAAAGCTGACCTCCACAAAGCTTTTGATTCTATCTCAAGGCAATTTATAATCAAAGTGCTAAAAGCAAGAGGATTTGGACAAAGGTGGATAGAGTGATTTATGGATATATTTTGAATGGAGTAGCTAAGGTATTGCTCAATGGGGTGCCTGACAAAAGTGTACATCTCAGAAGAGGAGTGAGGCAAGGGGACCCACTCTCCCCTCATCTTTTAATATTGTCATTGATGCATTGGCAAGGATTATTGAAAAATTAAGCGCCTAAAACTTCATAGAAAGACCAATCCAAGGTTTTTTGTGACTCTCTTGTATGCTACTAATACTATTTTTATGATAAAATATGATATTCTCCAAGCCAGGAGAATTAAATTCATCGTAAATGCCTTTGCCAATGATTTTGGATTGAGAATTAACTTTGACAAGTCAGATTTTACTATCCCATCAGATGATTCCATGTTAATTGAGGAATTAGAAAAAGAATTACGATGTCCATTCTCCTCTTTACCATTGAATTACCTAGGCCTTTCACTGCATTTCAAAAAACCTGAGAGAGATTTTTACAAAAATATAATTAGAAAATTCAGTTAAAAATTAAATGCATGGAAAGGTAGATATTTATCAATTGGAGGTAGACTGATCCTCTTGCCTATATACTACTTCAATGTCTTCAAATTTCCTAATTGGCCAATTCTAGAAATAGATTGTATTATAGGAGATTTCTTATGGAAGGAGAAGAAGGAATCTATATTAAACCTAGTTCTTTGGGATAAAGTGTGTAAACCAAGAGAAGTAGGAGGGTTAGGGATCATGGACTTAACTGTCTTTAATAATGTACTATTGTTGAAGTGGATTTGAAGATATTATCAATCCAGGCAAGGTTTAAATTGTTGGGAAATCCATAACCATGTACGTTAGCCTAGGGCACTAAATTGTATGAATAATAATATCTTTATACATAATCCATTTCCTAGCACAAATACTTTTGGCCTAGAGCACTAATCCTACATAAATTGGCAAATTTTAGTGGGTAACATTGCAGTAGAGGGGGAAACCATTCACACATAGCAAGGACTCTTATTTCTGGGAGGAAGTAAGGGAATTTCTTACCTTTTTTAACTGGAATACAGATTTTCCGGTAGATGATGGGCATCTGACCAATTGTTGGATGAACAATTGGAATTCAAATGAACTTACACTTGTCTTTCCTGCTCCTTACACCCACCTTAAATCCATAGCTCGTACTTTGCACCAGTATAAAACCATACAAGATAAAAGGGGTCTGTTTCAGGAGGTGTTATGAGCGCAAGCTCAACTAGAATTATCTGAGTTTGAGACTCTGTTGGGATAGTTGCAGTCAGGAGAATCCTATGATAAAATCATATGGAAAGGAAAGGAGAATGGTAGGTTCTCCACTAAAGATGCTTATCATAAGCTTCTCCTAGGAGTTTGCCCTCAATCAGAGTTGAAGTACATGTGGAAATTACAAATTCCATTAGGAATGAAAATATTTTTGTGGGAAATGAAGCTAAAAGAAAATAATTACATTGCATAATCTGAATCTGAAGAAGTGCGGCTTTTATTTTGCTAATAGATGCTTTATGTGTTGTAAGGCACATGAAACGGTAATATACTTGATGGTAGAGTGTGACTTTGTGAGGCAACACTAGCAATTGCTCAGAACAGCTTTCAACATAGAAGCATAACAAAATTCCTCTTTGGAGGGATCGATTGACTCACTGTTCAATGAAGAAGGGGCAAAAGAGTAAAGCAATATACATCACTCTTTCTATTTGTCTTGTGGCGAGAGAGATACCAACGAGATTTTGGAGATCAAGATGAAAGAAGGTGAAATCTTTGTTAGATAGGTGCTGGAAGAAATTCGAGCTATTCGTAAATCCATGGAGCTAGTCAGTGAAGAGAGAGGAGAAGAGGGCGACATAACCTAAGTTCAGGGGCGGCTTGAACGTGGACAATGAAATGGACATATTATTTTGTGTGAAGACTTCTGAAAACTATAGATACCGTAAAAAAGGAAACCATGTAGGAGATAGAAAAGTTCTCCATATTTGCTTGCTATGACTTATTTCTAAGTGACAATTGGAATTGAAATTTTTTTTATTTGTATTTGTATTTTCATGTATTAGGTGTTAATTGGGGCAGTAGTTCTTTGGGTTATTTTCTTATATTAGGTATGACTATTCTATAAATAGAGGAATAGGAGTAGAGTTTTATTCATTCCAACAACCACAAACAATTGTATTGTATATTTCTCTTTCTCCAATTATTAAGCAAGTTTTTGCGTGCCGATGTCCGTGTTTTTTACCCTTTAGGGTTTCTACGTAAAAAAATCTTTTTATTCTTGTGTCTTGCTTTCTGTGTTTGCTGTTGTTTCTCAGTAACTAACAAGTGGTACCAGAGACAAGGCTCGAAGAAAATTCCCTTTGGATTTGAACAAGGAGACGATATATAGACGAGCGAAGGACGAAAGCAAGGTGTCGGTGAGTCAGTTCGATGGGTGAGACTTCGGCTACTGGAAGATGCAAATAGAAGCGTTGCTATGCAAGAAGGATCTCGAAAATGCGCTACTCAAGATGAAGCTAGAAGAGATCACCGACGACGCCGCATGGAAGAAGATGAACCGCAAGGCTCTAAGCTACATACAATTGTCCTTAGCCAAGAAAGTGGCGTTCAACGTGGCGAAGGAGACGACGGGTTTTGGAATCGTGAAGGCGCTATCCTACACGTATGAGAAGCCGTCTTCATTAAACAAGTTGCATATGATGCACCGTCTTTTCTATCTGCAGATGGCGGACGACGAATTTGTGGCTGAGCATCTCAAATCTTTTCAGTTCATTGCAAACCAGTTAGACTCGTTTAAATTGAACCTGGGTGAAGAAATGAAGTCTCTTATGTTGTTGTCATCATTACCGGAAAGCTGGGCGATGACAGTAGACGTTATCGGCAGCAAAGAGGATCTGACTTTTGAGGAGGTACGAGACCGCATCCTGAATGAGGATATTCGAAGAAGCGAGCAGAGCGAAACCTCGGTTCCATGAGTTTAGCCTTGAATGTGGAAAATCAGGTTCATGGAGGTCAGAGAAACAACAACCACAGATGATCTAAGTCGAGAGTGAAGGAATTATTCCCTAGGCCAAAGTGTTAGACTAGAGATTAGATTATGAGAAACATGTCTATTCAGTTCATATATGAATGAGTGTATGGGTGACTAATATATTTACATATATTAGATAGATCATGAATGACACTTCGGTTTCATGTCATCAGAATACGTGATTCTGATAGTAGAACACTGAACCAACGAATGACGTTCTAAATTGTCCCTAGTGATATGTAGGATATTTATAGAGATAAACATACTTTAGGTAAGAAGTTACATATCTACACTAGTATATTCGCAGACTAGATGATTATGTTCTGCTGATCATGGACATAGGGATGTCAAGTCTGGAATATAGGTACGTGTTAGAGAACATCTACTGGATTGGGCACACTATGAGAATATGCATGGTATATGTTATTAGTGATTCTCATATGAATAGTGTGCTTGTTCCTATGACCTGAGGTCATCATAGATTCTTGTATGAGGAACTGCATACTTTAATATGATCTTACGTTATCCGTAACGGGATGATCATTACGATCATCATTAGGTATGAACTGAATCATGATGAGGAATGTGAGTGACCAAGATAGGATTTGTTCCTCCCGTTAAGAGAGAGATATCTCTTGGCCCCCTGATGAACTAGGAATGAAGGAAATGCATGGCCATGCTCAAAATGGATTAACATGCGTTGTTAATATCATTTTGTATTTATTCAGTCTAATTCTCAATCAGGAAAGAGACTTTGATCAAACTCAAGGACGACATATTACGGTTCCTTGTGATCAAGACGTATATCATAGAACAAAAGGAGTAATCAAATGTCTATTCAAATAGGTTTATGATCGCTGATCACTTCATTTAACATGGATAGTCATGACATCAGTCTAGAGGTTACTCATGACTTACGATCTTTGGAAGATCATTGCCAGCGTTAAATGGAACCTACACGGTCACACATAGAACAATGTCTAGTCGGGAAGGAAATGCTCTTAAATGGTTATACATATCATATATAAATAGGTGAAGAAAATAATCGATCATTGGATGATTGATTTGAATGATTGTGCAAAAATCAGCATAGTTCCGTTGGCAACAGAACAGTTCCATTGCAAACGGAAGTTCCATTGCCAATGGAACAGTTCCGTTGGCAACAAAACTTAGCCAATTTCTCGACAGCCAAGTTTTCATATTAGGAAACTCTATTCCATTGGCAACGGAATAGATCTGTTGGGAACGGACAAGCCCTGTAATCAGGGTTTTAGTTATGGTAACTAAGCAATCCTTCACCTCCATCTCTAGTATAAATAGAGAGCCTCTAGGCTGCCGTAATACAGAGAGAAAGAGAGAGAGCCTCCTGAAAGTATTTCCGGACGCGTCTAGCCGAGTCTGGTTATTCCGATGATTTGAAGTTCGACGTGGATACGAGTGGAGATCTTCTGCTTTGAAGACCTGTGAGCGATCAGTTTCTTTACCCTAGGAGAAACAAGGAGTTCTGAAGGAGAAGGAAGCAAGACAGAAGTTCTTTCAGACCTACATCTGTTTCTCTCTCCCGGATCAGGAAGATCCGAGGTATAAAATTTAATAGCATAATCTTGTACTTTTATTCCCTTAACGATGATCCCAGGACGGGTTGAACCAGTAGGTTTCGCTGCGTATGTAACGTACATTGCTACGGGTTTCCCAACAGAGAGGTCACAGCGAGTTGAAGTGTCGGAACTGTGGCAGAAAGGGCCACACGAAACGGGACTGCAAATCCCCGAGAAAGGAAAAAAGGGCAGAAACAAGTTCCATAAATGCGACCACTTAGGAAGATTCAAACGATGCCCTAGTTCTATGCATCGACATCCCTATCGAGTCATGGGTTCTAGATTCAGTCGCATCCTTCCACTCTACCGCACATAAAGATAAGTTTTTAAATTTTAATATCCGGAAAATTTGGAAAGGTTTACTTAGCGGATGGGAAACCGCTATGCATATCGGGCATGGACGATGTCCAAATAAAATCAAGCAACAAATTACGGGGAGTTCGATACATTCCGGGTTTGATGAAAAACTTGATATCCATTGGGAAGATGGATAGCGAGGTGTACAAAATCATGTTTTGGAACGGGTTGTGGAAGATTGTGAAGGGCGCCATGGTAGTGCCAAAGGGTACAAAAATAGGAACTCTTTATCTCATGGACAACAAGGAAGATTTGCTAACGGTTCTTGGAGCGACAACTAAGCCGATATTGTGTCATAATCAGCTCGATCATGTCAGTCACAAAGGACTGCAAGTGCTGGCTTCAAAGGGTTTGTTACCCAAGGTGAAATTGGTAGAAACCAGTTTTTGTGAGAACTATATGCTCGACAAGAAAAAACAGGTTAGTTTTTCGAATGTCGGACTTGAACTCAAGACGGGGAAGGTAGACTTGGTGCAGAGCGATTTGTGGGGACCAGCTCCGGTCCAAGGCGGGTCACATTATTACAAGGATATGTCAAATGGCAGTAGAGACGGGATATTCTGTCATGTGGGAGCGTGCAATGAGAGACGGGATTGAGTCTCTTGGAAAGAACATGACTTGGGTATTGACCTGGTTACCATATGTCAAGAAGGCGCTACAAAATAAGTGGGTTTATCGGATAAAGAATGAACCAACTAACATCAAGCGGTACAAGGTGAGATTGGTAGTAAAGGGACTCCTACATAAAGAAGGAGCTGACTACACGGAGATATTCTCGCCGATGATGAAGATGACAACCATTCGTACGGTATTAAGTATTGTAGAGACCGAAGATTTTCACCTCGAGCAGATGGATGTGAAGAAAAGCCTGTACGGTCTAAAACGGGATCCTAGATAGTTGATCAAGGAAGTCCCCATCGACAAGCTGAGACTGTGCGCTGGCTCAGTGGTGCTGGTCGAGTGATTCAGTGGTAGAATGCCGCCGGTCTCAAGGAAGGTAGGGGAGAAAAGGAGAATGCATTCAATGCAAATGATTTGTGTCATTATGAAATCTCAAAGTGGGAGATTATTTATTGTGAAGACTTCTGGAAAACTCTAGGTACCGTAAAAAACGAAATCATGCAGGAGATGGAAAAGTTCTCCATATTTGCTTGCCATGACTTATTTCTAAGTGACAATTGGCATTGAAAATCTATTTATTTTCCTGTATTTGTATTTTCATGTATTAGGTGTTAATTGGGGAAGTAATTTTTTGGGTTATTTCCTTATATTAGGTATGACTATCCTATAAATAGAGGGGTAGGGGTAGAGTTTTATTCATTCCAACAACCACAAATAATTGTATTGTATTTCTCTTTCTCCAAGTATTAAGAAAATGTTTGAGTGCCGGCGGCCGTGGTTTTTACCCTTCAGGGTATTCACGTAAAAAAATCTTTTTGTTCTTGTGTCATGTTTTCTGTGTTTGCTGTTGCGTCTCGTTTCCTAACAAATAAAGCTGGAGAGATATACTTGTAATATTCCCTTTGTGTAAAAATTTAGTTCTGTTGTGCCGAGTGTTGGGCTGTTTTTTCTTCCTGTTTATAAAAAGATTTTGTAGGGCCAATGGCTAGGCTTTGTTTTTAAATTTTGTAAATATTCAGGTTGATCAATGGCAAAGTTTCAAGTTTGGATGAGAGAATTAGAGCTCTCTCCAATTATTTTTTTTTTTTAAAAAAAATAAAAATTTAATTAGCTCATTTTTTACACTTCCATCTACTTCCATCTATTAAGTGATAATGTGTTAGCTCGTTTTGACACGTAAGCAATAAAGTGACAAATTTTATAAGACATAAGCGATGGATGTATGGCATTTTATTTTCTGGAAAATTTTCTTAGTTGGTTTTGTTTATTATTTATACTTACTTTCGTTGTAAAGTACATATTATATTTTATTACTTGTATTCTAGTTTTATTAAAAAAATCCACCTAATCGCTTATATGTCATAAAGTTGCCATATAATTGCTTACATGTCAAAATTAATTTAATGGATGTAATTTATTATTTACTTATTTTTGTTGTAAAGTTTGTATTATATTTTTTTTACTTGTATTCTAGTTTTATTAAAAAAATCCACCTAATCGCTTATATGTCAGAAAGTTGTCATATAATTATTTACGTGCCAAAATTAATTTAATAGATGTAATGATTAAAAGTGAGCTAATTGAATAGTGAGAGGTCAAAATTGAACCACCAAAAAGTCGAGAAATTAAAATTGAGCTACATCAATAGTTGAAGTGCTAATTTCGGAATTTTCTCATTAAATAAATGGAAAAACAAAATCATATATGGTTTCTTTAATTAAATACTATTATGTAATTAAAATAAGTATATTGGTACATTCATATGTAGAAAATTAAAAGAAGTGCAAAAAATATAAAAAAATCATCAACGTCAAAAATACGCAGGAATTGTGCATTTCATGCAGTGGCACAACTTTTATGAACCATACACGTACATTCCATGAACTTAAACAATTCCTCCACATCTTAATTAATTAGTTCAAAGTATGAGAAATCCAGACATCCGGAGACAGAATGAAAAATATCTTTTATTATAGGAAAGTAAACTAGCATTTTGCTTCAAAAAATTGCAGTAACAAAAATTTATTTGAAAAAGAACTTTAATTAAAATTTTAAAAATAATAAGAAAGAGAACTAATGTGAAGTATTTTTTTTTCTGAAATGTAATATGAAGTATTATAATACCACCTTTCGTTATACGGTATATGTAGACCTAGGGAAGGGCTTGTTAGATGACTCTCCAAACTATATAATTAAATGGTCATAACCAGGGAACAATTAATTTGGTGATTACGATTCTGGAACTCTACAAAGTAGTGGACACGCACGAACTAAAATTTGAATTGCAGGCATTTCGTCAAAGTAAAACTAATCAATAAGTATTAAATTATATAATCTAATGAAATAAACTTAATAATATCTAAAAAATTCTTACAAAAATAAAATAAAATCTGGAGGAGCCTATATAATGTCTTAGTTCTCTCCATGGAAGCATGCATACAAACAAAAAACTCAAGTCCATCACAAGTACTTCAACAATGGCAATGGCGAAGTATTTATTCATGGCTTTCTTCTCTTTAGTTGTTTTGGAGCAAGCTCTTGTTCATGCAACATTTGATCATGATATGACGTGCTCTTGGGGCTATGACAATTGTCAGATTAATGGTGATAATCTGACACTCATCCTCAACAAGTGGTCAGGTATATATAATAACTAATTAATTTAAAACAACACAAATTTGTATATATTTGCTGAATTAATAAGTTATATATAGATTAAGTGTGTATAGTTCATTATAAATACTAAAGCTTAATTAACTGCTCAAAATTTGAATTAAGTTGTAGCTATTTCTTCAATAACATTCTGTAATTAATGCAAGTCATTTTTATTACTAAGGTGCTTCGGTTCAAGGAACAAAAGAGTATCTCTTCGGATATGTAAACATGCGAATCAAGTTAGTTCCTGATGATTCTGCGGCTGTCGTCACAACCTATTATGTAAGTGCTTTTATTATTTTAAGTTTGGTTTATTTTCTTAATTTCTGCATATATACTCCCTATTTTTTTGACTCATTTGAAAAACTTAACTCCGTTTTTGCTCAGATATCCTCTCCATGGGATACAAAGGAAAGTGACACACACGATGAGATTGATTTCGAGTTCTTGGGAAATGAAACGGGTCAGCCTTACACGATCCACACTAACATTTTCATTAATGGTGTTGGCAATAGAGAGGAGCAGTTCAAGCCTTGGTTCAACCCGACTTCCGATTATCACAACTACACCATCTTCTGGAATCCCTACAGAGTCGTGTAAGTATCTAGATTTATTAGAGAAATAACAAAAATATATCTAAAGTGAGAATGTACTGATCTAGTTCATTATATTTTTTGCTTGGTTCAGTTGGTCGATAGATGGTGTCGCATTCAGAACGTTCAAAAATAATGAAAACAAGGGAGTGCCCTTTCCTAAATCAAAACCAATGAGGGTGTTCTCTAGCATTTGGAATGCAGATGATTGGGCGTGTCAGGGCGGCCGGATCAAGACCAACTGGACGTACCAGCCATTCATTGCGAGATACCTCAACTATGATGACTCAGTTTGCTTATGGACAGGTATTAAGTGAAAATATTCATATTATATCATTTATGCATATTTATTTCTTATTTTTTATTTTAATAACACCATTAAGTGATATATCATTTGACACCTATCAAACAAAGTCATGACAAAAATCATGTATTTCTTACATCTTACTCAAAATAATTCACAATCCTGTCATGAAGGATTGATAATATCCTTTATTTCTTACTCAAAATCATCCAAATCACTAAAACCCCACAAATCAAACATGTTCTGCAAAATCAGACACAACTTCAACACAATATTTCACATGAAACTATTCTTAATAGGTACGAACAGCATTTACGAATGCAGTGCAGACAACACAGCTCAATGGTACAACGAACCACAATTCCAGACCCTGAGTCAACCGCAAATAGATAATATTAATAATATCAAATATAACTACATGATCTACAATTATTGTGACGACTCGAAGAGGTTCAACGGAAACATGCCTCCGGAGTGCTACCTCTCTCAATATTGATCAAGGCATGAAATTATATAAATGAAATTATTTGAGGTTAATATACATGCCAGCATATACTTCTTTTTTCACTTCTTTCTGCTATACATGTAAAGCATATATTTTTTCTTCCTTTTCCTTTTAGTTTCTCTTTTCGGAGGGACATATTTGTACTATTGTCGGCTTAAACACATAATAAAAATATAGTTATTGAGGGACATATTTGTACTATTGTCGGCTTAAACACATAATAAAAATATAGTTATTGATGGACGCTTCCATACGGTTCTCCATTATTTGGAGGTGAATGCTTGTTTATTTCAGATTATTTGAATGTTTTAGTACGTGACTATATTATATAGATAAAAAAATGATTAGATTCAGAAACCTTCTAAAAAGACCAATAAATATTCCTTGATAGTAGTGGCTGGGATAGCTTAGAACATGTTCATAGCTTTTTAAATATTGAGGAGATAAAGGCCAGAAGAGCTACATATGAACCGTGTATATTAATGCAATTGTACGTTACAACGCGTTGACTCAATATTTTGGGCCGGCAGTAAAAAAAAAATTTCATCAATGAATAGACTTATATAGAATTTTGGGAGGAGGAAACCAATACACATAAATATAAATATTAATAGCTTTCACAATTTTATATATTAAATCTTTGTAACATACACTATTGAATCGAATCTTAAGGGGACCATGCCTCCCGGTCTCTATAAAGCTTTATTACTGTAATCATACGTATATTTTCTATTAAGCCTTCATTCAAAAAATTACTTAAGAGCAAGTGATCCCATTTATTTGTGAAATTGGTATATATTGTTTTCCTGCTTTTCAATATACTATTTTTTATATATTATTTTCAATGTTTTTCCACTTTTTAATATATTATTTCTTTTCTATATATTATTTTTACTGTTTACGTATATATTGTTTACAAAAATGAATTATATATACTGTTTTTCCAATTTTATGCATTGTCTATTACCCATATATATAATGTCGTCGTACTGCACGACGGAAAACACTTGTCGTGATATATCATAAAACTCACAGCGTTCGTCAAGACTTTAACTTAGAGTCTCCAAAAGTTTAAGAGTTTCTTACCGTTTGAGTTACCAAGTTTTAGTTGTGCCTTTTGCAATTTATGTTCATGAAGTAAGAAATAACAATTCTACCGCTCAAAAAGAAGCCATATAATGTGATTTTTTTTAGACTCGAGCATATGATCAGAAGTTGAGAGACTTTTTCTAAATTGTTCTACATGAGATTGTTTTCATCGGTACTCAAATTTAAGATCTCTTTCAAAGTTCATAATTGTCTCACTCTTTGATTTTGAAAGCTTTGATTCCAGTAGTGTGAATTTCAACACTATGAATGCGACTAAAAGAAAAATAAAAGAGACATATGTAATAACTTGGGGGAATTTTTGTCGTGATATAGTAATTTTCATAAATATATTTTTAAAAAGGTTCACATATATTATGATAAAAAATATTTTTTTATTTTCATTATGATAGAAAATATAAAAGTTAATAAAATCTAATTTTGAATTATATATAAATAGTGTACGTATAACAAGGAACTATGTTTTAGATGTTAAAATGTATATAAATAGTGTATAGAACTTGTAAATATGTTGGCGTTCGAGACTCTTTCAAATATGAGTAGATGTTGACTTAGTTTTTATAATAGTACCGGTTAGAAAAATAATTCAACGAATAGTATCGTTTTGAAAATAATTAAGAAACTAGCATTTCTGCCAGCCTTTGTGGCCGAACAGCTCTAATTTTCCAATTTTCTAATTTTCCTTAAAAAAATCATAATTAAGTTAAAAAATACTGTTCCGCCAAGCCCATTGGCGGAACAGGTTAAAATTATAACTTTCAGTGTTAACCGATTATTAGTAAGGGGTTTTGCACAAAAAAATTCAAAAATAACACTCTTCTGCCAAATAGTGTTGCGGAATAGTATTTTTTTGAATTTTTTCTCTTTATTTATTTCTTTTTGCTGAATTTTCATGGCTGTTTAGGACACATAGAATAATTTTTTTTTAATCTGCCAATAAACTTGGCCGAACATGATTTTTTTTATTTTTTAGCTAATTTCCTTGCTAAATTCGCAGTTAACGTTGAAAATTAAAATTGTAGCATGTTCCGCCAAAGGACTTGGCGGAACAATTTTTTCCCTACATTAAGATTATTTAAAGCTGCTAAGTAGTCAGGACATGTTCGGCCAGGATTCTTGGCGGAACATTGTTCCGCCAAAAAAGCTGGCAAAAATACTAGTTTTTTTAATATTTTTAAAATGATGGTATTCGATGAATTATTTTTCACGCCAAAGCTATTTTTTAGAAAAAAAACGAAGCAGATTATGTTGGGAAATTCATAGACATATACGTTACATGCGCAGCGGAACCTATGGATTTAACCGGCCCTAGGATCTACGTTTAGCATGACCCATGCTGGACGCCATTTCCCACATACCCTCCTTTACAAAGACAATCCTCCATATGCTCAGCTTTGGCATGACCCACATGGAAGACTGTCTAAGTACCGATGGCTTCCGTGACATGGGGGGCACTTCCTTACTTAACATTCCGAAGGATTTTGTTTTATATTTATAAATATAAACATCACAGAAACTAAGTTAAATATGGTATGAGCCTAATCCTCACGAGCGATCATGAGGTTCCTAATTCTATATTTATCTCTAGATTGCAGGAGTAATCTTGAACGAACCCTTCGTTGTGTGTGCAAAGATCCAATGCGATCTTCCGAAGATTGTGCCAAGAACTCTTGCCTTGAAGTCTTGAAATAATATCTATCCCAACAACTATCTTATTTCTAGAAAAGGTAATTTACAAATTTGGACAACTCACAGGTTGCCATAATTATAACTTTAGACAACTAACTGGTTGCCATAGATATTAAATGAAATTATAAACATTCACACACAAGATTACATTACAGAACAATCACAGATCTAAAGCTCATACCATATTTGTATATTTAAATTTCATGTATAACAAAAATTAGGGTTTCTCACAAAATCAGCATTATTCCGTTGAGAATGGAACTGTTCCGTTCTCAACGGAAGTACTCCGTTCTCAACGGAGACGTGCTGGAAATTCGTATTTTCTTTTGTTTTAGTTCCGTTTCCAAAATGGGTTTCAAAATACTAATTCTTGAAACTCTAGGAAATCAAATAATATCCAATATTATATTCCCAGAAACTATTTCCGTGATGTTTTGAAATAATATTTTTCAAAACCCTAAAATTTATTATACTAGAATTTACTAAATTTTAAATATGTAATCCACGATTATTTCCTTAACGAACGCTCTGATGCCACTGTTGGGAAATTCATAGTCATGTACGTTACATGTGCAGGATCTACGTTAAGGGAATAGAAGTACGAGATTAACATTTAAAATTTATACCTCGGATCTTCCTAATCCGCAAGACGAAGAACGAATGTAGGTCTGAACTTTTCCGACTTGCAACATTCTCCTTCCTAAAGCTCAACTCGCGACCTCCTTGCTTCTACTAGGGATGAAGATCGATCGCTCGTAAGTTCTCAAGATAGAGAACCTCTACTCGTATCCACGCGAACTTCAGACGTATGGAATAACCAGACTCAGCTAGACAAGTCCGGAAATACTTTCCGAATATCTCTCAAGACTTTCTCTCTCTTTTCTGTGTAATAGATGGCCTCTCAGGCTTCTGAGTTGTGTATAGAATAGAGAGACTCTACCCTTCTATTTATACTAGAGAGAGAGGCAAACGATTGCTCAGTTACCATAACTAAAAACCATAACCTGCGTCTATTCCATTGCCAACGGAATAGGTATTTTCATAACGGAATACTTGGCAGCTAAGATTATTACAGTTTCTATGTTTATTCCGTTGGGAATGGAACTATTCCGTTGCCAACGGAATGGTACTGTTTTGTTCAATCAATTATCCAATAATTTATTATTTCGTTCACCAATTTATATATCATATGTATAATTATTTTTGAGGAATATTCATCCCGTATGAATGGAGTTCATTGTGTGACCGTATAGGTTCCATTTAACGCTGGCAACGATCTTCTAAAGATTGTAAGTCATAAGTAACCTCTAGACTTATGTCATGACTACCCATGTTAAATGAAATGA
Organism: Juncus inflexus; assembly: GCA_024447665.1. Taxonomy (NCBI): domain Eukaryota; kingdom Viridiplantae; phylum Streptophyta; class Magnoliopsida; order Poales; family Juncaceae; genus Juncus; species Juncus inflexus. Next base: position 5,099,957 of record JAJHPC010000005.1, read on the forward strand.
TCAGCGATCATAAACCTATCTGAATAGACATTTGCGTATTCCTTTTGTTCTACGATATATATCTTCATCACAATGCATGGAAGTATGTCATCCTTGAGTTTGATCAAAAATACAAAATGATATTAACAACACATGTTAATCCATTTTGAGTATAGTCATGCATTTCCTTCAGTCCTAGTTCATCCGGGGGCCCAGAGATATCTCCCTCATGACGAGAGGAACAAATCCCATCTTGGTCACTCACATTCCTCGTCATGATTCAGTGCATACCTAATGATGACCCTAATGATCATCCCATTACGGATGACGTAGGATCATATTAAAGTATGCAGTTCCACATACAGGAATCCATGGTGACCTCAGGTCATAGGAACAAGCACACTATTCATATGAGAATTACTAATGACATATATGAAGGAATTATGCCCTAGGCCAAAGTGTTAAACTAGAGATTAGTGTATGAGAAACATTTTTATTCAGTTCATATTAGTGATTCTCATATGAATAGTGTGCTTGTTCCTACAACCTGAGGTCGCCATGGATTCTTGTATGAGAAACTGCATACTTTAATATGATCATACGTCATCCATAACGGGATGATCATTAGGGCCATCATTAGGTATGCACTGAATCGTGACGAGGAATGTGAGTGACCAAGATGGAATTTGTTCCTCTCGTTAAGAGAGAGATATCTCTGGGCCCCATGATGAATAAGAACTGAAGGAAATACATGGTCATGCTCAAAATTGATTAATATGTGTTGTTAATATCATTTTGTATTTATTCAGTCTAATTCTCGATCAGGAAAGAAACTTTGATCGAACTCACGGATGACATACTTCCATGCTTTGTGATCAAGATATATATCGTAGAACAAAAGGAATAAGCAAATGTCTATTTAGATTGGTTTATGATCACTGATCATTTCATTTAACATGGGTAGTCATGACATCAGTCTAGAGGTTACTCATGACTTACGATCTTTAGAAGATCATTGCTAGCGTTAAATGGAATCTACACGGTCACACAATGAACTCCATTCGTACGGGATGAATATGCCTCAAAAATAGTTATACATATGATGTATAAATTGGTGAACGAAATAATCAATTATTGGATAATTGATTGAACAAAACAGTACCATTCCGTTAGCAACAAAATAGTTCCGTGCCCAACGGAATATACATGGAAACTGTAATAACCTTAGCTGTCAAGTATTCCATTATGGAAATGCCTATTCCCTTGGGAACGAAACAGTTTCGTTGGCAACGAAATAGGCGCATATTAGGGTTTTAGTTATGGTAACTATGCAATCATTCGCCTCTCTCTCTAGTATAAATAGAAGGGGAGAGTCTCTTTATTAGACACACAACTTAGAAGCCATAGAAGCGGTCTACTACACAGAAAAGGGAGAGAAACTTTTGAGAGATATTCGGAAAGTATTTTCAGACTGGTCTAGCGAGGTCCGGTTATTCCGTACGCCTGAAGTTCGCGTGGATACAAGTAGAGGTTCTCTATCTTGAGAACTAGCGAGCGATCTATCTTCATCCCTAGGAGAAGAAGGAGTTTCTCGACCCGAGCTTCAAGAAAGAGTTCTTCGAGCCGAGCATCAGGAAGGAGTTTCGCGAGCCGAGCTTCAGGGTGGAGACGGTTGCGAGTCAGAATAGTTCAGACCTACATCCGTTCTTCATCTCGTGGATCAAGAAGATCCGAGGTATAAATTTTCATGGTTAATCTCATACTTTTATTCCTTTAACGTAGATCCTAGGGCGGGTTAAATCCATACGTTCCGCTGCGCATGTAACGTACATGGCTATGGATTTCCCAACAGTGGCATCAGAGCGTTTGTTAAGGAAATAATTGTCGATTACATATTTAAAATTTAGTAAATTCTTGTATAATAAATTTTATTATTTTGAAAATATTATTTCAAAACATCACGGAAATAGTTTCTAGGAATATAATATTGGATATTATGATTTTCTGGAGTTTCGGAAAATAGTTTTTCAAAATCCGTTTTGGAAACGGAACTAAAATAAAAGAAAATACGAATTTCCAGCACGTCTCCATTGAGAACGGAGTACTTCCTTTGAGAACGGAATAGTTCCGTTTAGAACGAAATATTCCGTTCCCAACTGATTTTGCGGGAAACCCTAATTTTTGTTATACATGGAATTTTAATATACAAATATGGTATGAGCTTTAGATCTGTGATTGTTCTGTGATGTAATCCTGTGTGTGAATGCTTGTAATTTTATTTAATATCTATGGCAACCAGTGAGTTGTCCAAATTTGTAATTATGGTAACCTGTGAGTTGTCCAAATTTGTAAATTACCTTTTCTAGCAATATGATAGTTGTTATGATAGATATTATTTCAAGACTTCATGGCAAGAGATCTTGGCGCAATCTTCGGAAGATGGCATTGGATCTTCGCACACACAATGAAGGGTTCGTTGAATATTACTTCTGCAATCTAGAGATAGATCTAGAATTAGGAACCTCATGATCACTCGTGAGGATTAGGCTCATACCATATTTAACTTAGTTTATGTGATGTTTATATTTATAAATCTAAACAAAATCCTTCAGAATGTTAAGTAAGGAAGTGTCCCCCATGTCACCGAAGCCCTCGGTACTTAGAATGTCTTCCATGCGGGTCATGACAAAGCTGAGCATATGGAGGATTGTCTTTGTAAAGGGGGGTATGCGGGAAATTACGTCCAGCATGGGTCATGCGAAAACTGAGTGTGCTTGACTCTATTTCGCTGATAATCATACATGGTTAAACTTAACTGAGCAAGCAAGTCGGACTTGGGCTCAGGGCACAAGATGGAATAAATATACCGGGCATATAATGCTCATTCCATGAAAGTAAAGAGTTGTATATGAAACAATTGGAAGAGTTCCTACCTAAATAGTTGTGTATTGAGGGTTGCGCCAAAGCGCACTTAATACTCAATGAAATACGGATCTCGACTAACTATGAAACCTCAAATATTTGAAGTTTCCGAATCAATACTACTGAAGGTGGTCGATTTGAAGAAAAATAGTGGGAGTATAATATATGAAACAAAATTAGAATAATTCTAATTTTAAATAATAAACATTACATCGCATATTAAATTTGTAGAATGAGTTCAAAATTTACGAACTTGCGATCTATCCTTGAGAAGGATAAGCTCGATGGCACAAACTTCCCTGAATGGTTCAGGACTCTGAGAATTGTTCTCAAGAGTAAAGGAAATATGTATGTCCTTAAGACACCTATCCTAAATCCACCGCCTTCGACCGCTTCTAGTGTCGTTCAAGATAATTATCAGAATTGTATTGATGATTATGATGAAGTAGCCTGGATGATGTTAGCAGGAATGAAACCAAAGCTTCGGAAGCTGATAGGTTTCATCGTTACCAATGATATGATCATGGTGCTTAAGGAAATGTTCTAAAAGCATACTAATATTCAGCGCTACAAGGTCGCCAAGTTATTAATCAAGAGCAAGATGTCTCATGGCTCCTTTGTGGATACTCATGTGTTCAAGATGAAAAGCCACATTGATTACTTAGAGAGACTTGGTTCGCCTATTCCAAGGAAATTCGCGATTGACATGATTCTTGGATCGCTTCCTCCGAGCTTTGATTTGTTCATTACTGAATATCATAAGCGTCAGATGAAGATGACGATCACGGAATTGCATAAGGTGCTTAAAGAGGTAGAGAAGGACATAGAGGCAAGAGTTGTCATTAATTCCCTCATGATTGAAGGGGAAAAGGAGTTGAATAGACATGCCGCATGGGAGAGCTGGATCAAGAGTGAAGGCAAAGAGTTGCCTAAACCTGATGAATCTGAAGAAGTGATTGCATGTTCTATGCGTGATCACTGGGGAGGAGGATGTAAGATATGTCAAGAAGAAGAATCCATGGCTGCCATTTCAGGTACTCCTCCTTCTAAATCTCTACATGGATATTGGATATCCACTGTAATTCTCACATTTTGAATGTGCAGGATATTACTCAGAAGTAGAAGATTAGCTACATGAGAAGTCAACCTATAAGTGGGGAATGAAGCAAGGCTTTCTACATTAGCTCTAGGATTTTATTGACTTATCCATTATGGACTTGTAATGAAATAAATGTTATTTCGACATTAACATTAAAGTGATTGTAAAATTTATTATTTGGAATAATAAAATTTTCCTAGATTTGTCTATTTGAAATGTTCACTTAGAAAATAACATTTATATGCTAAATAATAAGTCCATTGATTTCATACTTCTAGCAATGTCATCTAAGTCACAAAATAAGAATCACATTTCTAAAACTCCACCCTATGTGGAAAGTTTGACTCACTGGATCTAGGATCAAATGAGACGTGTGAATTTTATTTATCGAACATGATGACAAGAATGGGCAACCATCACGAAGTTGATGGGTTAGTCTCATGCATATAGATGCATGAGAGACAAAAAGGCAAGCTGGCTAGAAATAAGGAATATCAGATTTTCATATTAAAGTGTTTTAAGTAAAATGTTTACTTAGTGAAACACAAAATACTTGAAATGTTCAAAGTATTTAAGAATGAAATTCGACATCGCCTTGACAAGATAATAAGAGCACTTCGATCAGATCGAAGTGGCAAGTATTTGAGTCAATAGTTTGACAATTATCTTAGAAATTGTGAAACAGGTTTCACAATTAATTCCATATGCAGCATCTCACGATGTGCACATAAAGAAGAAGATGAAACTTATTGGATAAGATTCAGTCTATGCCTCCGAGATTCTTATGGGTTTATACTATTGAATATACTAAACACTAAATATCATAAGGTTCAAATAGACACCATATACGATATGGGTTTGGGATAGTCCCAAATTGTCTTTAAAGGTTGAAGTACGACTCATGTCAAAAGGTTTGATAGTGTCAACACAAGAATCTTTTGGAATATCAACTCGATATTGTTTTACATCCATTATGAGTTCAAATTGTTTGCTACTCATAATTCAGACTTCTTTAAAAGAGATCTCATTTCCTAAAGAAGCAGTGGGAGTGTAATACATCTCGAAAGGTTCGAGATCCACATATTAGCGATGAACCATCAATGAGTCTATCAAGTAGTTGATAAGGCTGTACTTGAAACATAAAGTCCTCCTCACAGACCTGGTAGACATTAAGGTGAGATATATGATCTCTCATAAAAGATGCTCGTAGAGGATGAGTCAACTCTCTACCGAGGAGACTGTGAAGAGACAACATTCTCAAAATGGTTGGACCATGAGAACTGAGATGCAGCGCATGTACAAACAATATGTTTGGAACTTGATTGGAGTATCCAATGGCTTGATGAACATTGCATACAGTACATTGATAACCTAAAATAGGAAAGAACGTAGCTATTGTATGGGCTATAGTAAAAGGACTTTCTCACTTGTTGCAATTACGAATTCTAATGTCCATAGCACAATGTGATTGTGAATGATGGAACAAGGATATAAAACTCACATTCCTTTATAGGAACTTTAATGTGGATGTATCTTTGATACATGGCAAGAGTTTTGTGATTGCAAGAATTCTGAGAGGTAAATTCATTCGTGAATGGATTAAAGCAAGCATCTCAGGACGAATCTATTTGACAAAGTAAATTGCACAATTTGACTTAATCAAAATAGATGTGACCACCTTGATTTCAAGAAATTTAGTGGGAGTATAACAATCTTCCTGCGTTACAACAACTTAAAGTTAGGAGTTGAAGTCTATACAGACTTCTGGTTATAAGATAAAGAACATTGGTAAAATATCGAAAGAATTCGATATGCAAGAAATGTTCTTGCTCATGGTGTTCATATGAATGGTGAAAAGGTAAACGAATGAGATTCTATACTTTCAGCCATACGTTGAAATGTTCAACATGCAAAAAAGTTTTTTTTGCTTATGACATTCACATGAACAATAAAAGAGTATAAGAATTAGATTTTATGACTTCAACCATATATTGAATATTCAATATACAAGAAAGAGTTCTTGTTTCTGGCACTAATATGAACAATGAAAGACACATGAATTGGATTATATGCTTTCAACAATATATTGAAGGAGTTCAATGTGCAAGAAAGGATTCTTGCCTACGACGTTCATATAATGAAGACATGCGCTTATCATCCATTTATTGAAAGGTTCAATGTACAAGAAACAGTTCATGATAATGGGATGAATAAGATTTTTTAAGCCATACAATATACTGTGCAATATGCTTAGAGCATAAGAGAGCAAATGATAGTCATTTGATGACTATAATAAATAGCTAAGTTCTTATGAAGAACTAAGATATCCAGAGGAGCTAGGTAGTGGTAAGTTATTACACCTTCCTAACATGGATCATTATCGCAATTCGTTTATTTCGAATATAGTAATTTGGAAAGAGTTCCAAATAAGGTACTGTAACTGAAACAAGACCCCATATTGTTGCTTTAGAAGTAAACAATAGGTATGCTTGCATCAAAACTTGATATTGGAACTAAGAGTAGTTTCGATTGCTCCTAAGACCTGACGATCTATGTTATGAACAAAGAGTCGCTCAGAATAGAGCCACAAGGATACAAGTACATGTTTCAGAAGTTCTCGACTAATAATAGAGATCAATAGCAGCCGTTATAAATTTGCAATGTAAATTTCTATAATATGATGGGCATATATTTCCCGCTAGTAGAACATGAAGGTAATGTTGCCTAATGAGCATTGGATGCTTAAGATTGGCCCAGTGCAAGTGGGAGACTGAAGGAACTATGCCCTAGGCCAAAGTGTTAGACTAGAGATTAGATTATGAGAAACATGTTTATTCAGTTCATATATGAATGAGTGGATGTGTGACTAATATATTTACGTATATTAGATCGACTATGAATGACACTACGGGTTCACATCATCAAGAATACGTGATTCTGATAGTAGAACTGTGAACCAACGAATGACATTCTAAACCGTCCCTAGTGATATGTAGGATGTTTATAGAGATAAACATACTTCAAGTAAGAAGCTACATATCCACACTAGTATATGCGCAGACTGGATGATCATGTTCTGCTGATCATGGACAGAGGGATGTCAAGTCTGAAATATAGGTGCGTGTTGGAGAATACGTACTGGACTGAACACACTATGAGAATATGTATGGTATATGTCATTGGTGATTCCCATTTGTAAATCGCGTTAAAACCGTCGTTGAATTTCACACAATTTAACAAAACAATTTATATTTCCCTATTAATTAATTACGAGTATGAGTGGTAATGAGTTTAGGGGTCGAACACAAGGAGAATGGCCTTGAGGTATTACAATTCTTTTCAAAAGTAGGTCTTGTTTTTGTTCAGATGTTGCAGACTATTTTTAGAAGGTTATTGATGTATTGAAATAAATTCGTACACAAATCCTTTGAAAATTCTTGAATAATATTTCCAAATATCCAAAAGTTGCAAATGATATGTCAATGGAAAATAGAGAATGAGATCTTCACAATGCAAGGTGAATCAATTATCACTTTTGTTCATATTTTTTATGTAATTTTCGTTTTAGTCCTCAATTTTCACAATTAGTCAACAGAGTTATTCAAAAAATCACAGAAAATCGAAAATTACTTCAAAAATCACCACAAATTAACAGAAATTAGGAAAGCAAGTTCAGATTATGTGGTAAAAATCTCAGATCAAAATGATTGATATTCCAAAAGTTATGGTCAAAACTCAGAACATATGACAGGATTGGACAGAGAATGGTATTAGTTGTCAAAAGAGGGTGAAATTCAAATTTTATCCAAATAACAACTCAATTAAAATTCAGATTAAGAAACTACACTTCAAAATGAATTACTGAGATCTAGATTTTTTATTTATAGGATTTTTCTACTAATTTCTAAAAATTGTAGAAAAACAGTCAGAATCACAAATCAAGAACATGAAATTAAAAAGTCAAGACTTTGCACAGATTTTTTTCTTACAAATTTAACATAAAAGCATTGGGCACATATTATATGAAAGTTGTTCTAAAATATATAAAGAAACACAAAATATTTTTTTTATGATTTTCTTTGATCAGATCTGAGATCAAACAATTTCTTTACTGAAACTGATAAAAATAAAATGCAGAAAATTGTGTTTTTGAATTAATAGGATAAAAGTAGGGATTTTTAAGGCAATTTGATCAAGAATTGTATCATTAATCACTAAATATTCAGTTTATCAGATTTGGCACAAGTTTGAATTATTTCCAACCAGAAAAATTCAGCAAATAGATCAAAAATTCAGATCAAACACCAATCAACCAACTAGTGTTTGAACTCAATTTTTGAACTAAAAACTTCACTAAATCAAGCAAAAAACCTCAACCAAGATTCAAGATGATAAAATGGACTAACATGCATGAAAAATTCAGTTCTAAATGACCTAATTAATTCAACCAAATCGATTAAATCAAGAAAAATCCAGATTTAACAGCATATTATGAACAGTACCAAATCAGTCAATTTAATTCAAATTAAAGCAAGATTTCAAACAATTCTATCACAAAAAGCCTATCCCTACAAGATTCTACTCACACATGATAAGATCAACCGAAATTAGGCATGTGTTCATCATGTTCTTTTACAAATTGGATCTTGTGATCTAAAATTGAATATAAGAGATTAAATGAAAATTGGATCGAACCGAGACGTGGAAGATCAACCAGAAACTTCCTTGAACCGATTTGAACCTCCAACTGATGCTTGATTCCAGCCGAACCAATCAATTGCCTTTTTCACCCAAATCAACCCGAATTGGTGAATTTCACTCAAACTCGAAAATTGAAGCTCGAAAAGCTCGAGATTCGGTAATGGAGTTACTCGAAGCTTTAAGAAGATGATTGGAGAGTAATGTGTTGAAAGAATTTGGAGAATGGAAGAATGATTTTGATGAATGGGTTGATCGGTCGAATTTATAGAGAGGCTGGTCTGCGGAGAGTGGGGGACAAACCGAGCGATTCCATTGGCTCGGGCGAGATCAAGTGGGGTGTATCGAAGATCCGGACGAAATTTCGTTGAATTCGGTTGAGATTTGATCCGGTTTTGAATCATCGAATTTCCGCTCGTTACGTAATTTCGCGCGAGTCAGTTCAGATGGGATTTGAATCATATTACTGAGACTGACAGTGGGCCCCTTCGTAATAGGTTGCGGTGAACCGGGTCATTATCGCGTGAAACGAGTCGTGATTGCCGTTACCAACCTCTGCGGTTTAAACTTTCTTTTTGATTTTCTGTGGCGAGACGGGTCGAAACACGCGAAACGAGTCGTCTTCTTGTTCACCATTGGCGCTGAGTTTTGAATTAAATTTCCGGATTTCGTGCGACGAAACGAGCTACAGCTCGCTTGAAACGAGTCACTTTTGTGTGAGCTGATACTGACTCGTTATAACTCATTCTGTTGATCTGGTGTGGCGAACCGGTTTGAATCGCGTGAGACGAGTTATGACTGATGAAACGAGTCATCTTCTTCTTCAGAATTGGCGCTGAACCTCTTCTCTCGATCTCCTGTGGCTTGCGATCGTGTAAGTCGTCCTAAAACAATCCTCTGACAGCCGTGTAAGTTGCGAATTTGGACTTTGGATCGATTTTTCTCTTGGATTTCAGACCCGTTTACCCGTTTCTCATAACCATTGATTAGAGCTCGTGATTCCGTACATTTCACTGTAATTCATCAATCCAGATCTCTTCTCCATCTTCTCACGAATCCACGAGCTTTGAATGGTCGAAAACCGTTGAGTATATCTCGAGTTTTGCCGTTTTGAATATCATCGGTTATTTGTTCCGCCATTGCCGACCGAGAGTGTGCAAATCGATCTTCTTCTCGCATTTCACACAACGAAATCCAAAACTGTGACTCAGGCTTCGTTCTCAACTTCCTCACGATAATCCTCAACCATTATAGTTCCCCAATCCACCTCGAATCCAGAGAATTTCTCCATTAACCAACTCGGTGTCAGTTTCGCGAAAAATAACCAAAAACTGCTGAACTCGTGAATCAAACTATGATTTTGAGTTGTTTTTCCATCGAATTGAGGCTTCGGAATTCATTGTGAACCTTTACTAAAGCTTAAAGACACAAAAAAAGATCATCTTTGCTTGAGAAAAACTGAAATGGTTGATCGAATTCGATTCAGTTCAAAAACTTGACCGTTGGATCATCAGGTTTGAAAAGTTCATTGAGGATTTCGTCGAACAGTTGATTTAACTTCAGATTTCTCACTCGATTTTGCACCATTTGATGAGTTCTTCATACGGATAGAAAGGGCAGGAAGAGAGGAAGAGAATAGAGTTGGTTTTGGCTCGAATGGTGGACTGTAGAAAGCAAGGTTGCTCGAAGAAGCTTTCTCGGGTCGAAACATGGTTGGTTGCTTTTTGGTTGGGCGGATTCCGGCGATCGCCGGCGTTTTCGAGGTGGATAATAATACCAACCGATTCGTCTCGTCGTACTGAATCCAAGGATATGCAGTTTGATCGATTTTAAGCTTGTTTGAAAATTGGTTATTTGGGTAAATTTGTGTAGGGTTTTGGAAGACTTGGTTGGCCGTCTTTGGCCCATGATTTACAATTTGGGTCTAAATCTTCATCTTACGGCCTTTTCGCCTGTAAAATAATATAAAAAATGTATTAAGAGGTTCCAAATCATGTTTTATGAATTATAAGTATTTTCTTTATCCATTTAGTGAATTAAGGATGAATTTGAGATGATAAAAACCCTAAAAATGTGTATAAAAATACACATTACAATATGTCATTGGTGATTATCATATGAATAGTGTGCTTGTTCCTACGACCTGAGGTCACCATGAATTCCTGTATGAGGAACTTCATACTTTAATAAGGTCTTATGTCATCCATAACGGGATGATCATTAGGGTCATCATTAGGTATGCACTGAATCATGACGAGGAATGTGAGTGACCAAGATGGGATTTGTTCCTCTCGTTAAGAGAGAGATATCTCTGGGCCCCCTGATGAACTATGACTCAAGGAAATGCATGGCCATGCTCAAAATGGATAAACATGTGTTGTTAATATCATTTTGTATTTATTCAATCTAATTCTCGATCAGGAAAGAGACTTTGATCAAAATGAATGATGACATACTTCCATGCCCTGTGATCAAGATATATATCGTAGAACAAAAGGAATAAGCAAATGTCTATTCAGATAGGTTTATGATCGCTGATCATTTCATCTAACATGGGTAGTCATGACATCAGTCTAGAGGTTACTCATGACTTACGATCTTTAGAAGAATGTTGTCAGCGTTAAATGGAACCTACACGGTTAAACAATGAACTCCATTCGTACGGGATGAATATGCCTCAAAAACAGTTATACATATGATGTATAAATTGGTGAACGAAATAATCAATTATTGGATAATTGATTGAACAAAACAGTACCATTCCATTGGCAACGGAATAGTTCCGTTCCCAACGGAATAGTTCCGTTCCCAACGGAATACACATGAAAATTATAATAACCTTAGCTGGCAAGTATTCCGTTATGAAGATGCCTAATCCCTTGGGAACGGAACAGTTCTGTTGGCAACGGAATAGGCGTAGATTAGGGTTTTAGTTATGGTAACTGAGCAATCGTTCGTCTCTCTCTCTAGTATAAATAGAAGGGCAGAATCTCTCTATTAGACGCACAACTTAGAAGCCTTAGAAGCGGTTTACTACACAGAAAAGAGAGAGAAACTTTTGAGAGATATTCGGAAAGTATTTCCAGACTTGTCTAGCCAAGTCCGGTTATTCCGTACGTCTGAAGTTCGCGTGGATACGAGTAGAGGTTCTCTATCTTGAGAACTAGCGAGCGATCTATTTTCATCCCTAGGAGAAGAAGGAGTTTCTTGAGCCGAGCTTCAAGAAGGAGTTCTTCCAGTAGAATATGATCATCCAGCCTGCGAATATACTAGTGGACAGTTTAGAATGTCATTCGTTGGTTCACTATAAACATCCAGCAGCTTCTTATCCGAAATATGTCTATCTCTATAAATATCCTACATATCACCATGGACGGTTTAGAATGTCATTCGTTGGTTCACATTTTTACTATCAGAATTACGTATTCTGATAACGTGAATCCGAAATGTCATTCTTGGTTGATATAAGATTTACATTCACAACCCATACATATAGATATATAAAAACAAAGTTTATTGAATAATAATATCTTAATACATAATTTATTTTCTAATACAAATATATTTGGTCTAGGTACTAATCCTGCAATTACAAAATAGATCAGTTAGAATGATAACTTCATGAGACTGATTGGTGCTAAAGACATCACGTTTTTACACACTATATTTTTGGCTCATTTTTCTGTAGGATGTAATACATGAGTTCTTTCAAGATATACATGAGTTCTTTCAAGAAGTACCTTATATTATTTTGTGAAGAATGAATGCCAACTACAACTACCTTATTTTCCGAGCTTGTAAACAACAAAAAGGAAGGGAGAGAAAAAGATGAGTACAGATGCGAAGGTATGGCTAGGGAGCGTCTCTACCAGAAAGTCGAGCGAAACACAACAAATAAAGGATGTGTTAAAGGTCGCATGGAGAAGCAGCCGATTTGGGCCGGAGTTCCTCTACGGCCTTCGTGTCTCCTCTGTTTCCCGCGGCTGTGCTCTCTGTTCTCTCAGAATTCCGCCTCACCTAATTGTATCCACCTCCCTTGTTGTTTTTTCTCATTAAATCTTGTGTGTTTTATCTAAATACACTGACCAATTAGGCTAGAAGCCGTTGACCCCTCTATTTTATGTTTTGGTTTCTTTCAGCTGAAGTAGTAAGCCTGCTAAAACTTGTCTGAATTAATTGGAGTATATAGGAAATACGGTCTGTTTAATATGGATCAGTTTTAACATTATTGGGTTTTTGTGTTATAAATTCATCCAGATTTGATTCTTCTGAAGACCTTTTTTAACACTTGACGGGTTTTCTTATTAATTTTCTTTGATAAGATCAGTTGGGAGGCTTTTATTGATTTTCATATTAGTTTCAAAATCAGATGTTGTAACTAGACTGGCACCTGTTGATACCTTACTTATTGTTAGACAGTATAATAGAACTACAAGCTAGTACAAAAGTAAGAGATAGGAATCATTTGTGCAAATTTGACATAATTTCAAGGGTGTGATTTGTAAAATTCCGTTCTTTTTTCAATTATTTTAGGATGAAGAGGGAAATTGGCAGCTGGGTTCAATTGCCACACTCATAGACCTGGTTGCAGCTGCCACCATAATGTCGTCAGAAGGTACCATTAAGGTTTCAGTCGATTTGGACATCTCATTCTTCTGTCCAGCCAAGCTCGATGTATTTATCAAGCTTCATCTTTTTTTTACTGCACTTCATTATTTTTCATCAATTAAAGTTTTGAACACCTATCTTTTGTATCTATTTAACACATTCAACCACTAATCCGTGCATAAAATCTCAACCACACTTATCTTTGAACACTTAGGATTTGAAATTCAATGTTTAGGGTTCAATTAGTCACCAATCCGTTCATAAAATCTCAACCAATAAGTTTTTTGTTATCAAATAGGTTACTCAACTTTCAATTAACCGGGTGATATATTTGATTATTTTTCAATTAATTGGAAGACCTATTTGGTTATAATTGAAAGTTGAGTAACTTGTAAAGGATAATTGAAAGTTAAGTAACATCTAGGGACAATTGATTCTTGAGTGACATATTTGGTCGTTTTTGAAAGTTGAGGAACCTACGTTGAAATTTATCCTTTGAAATATGATATTCTTGTAGGATCAAGTGGAGATAAAGGCACACACTTTACAGAATAAAGGAAGGTTGACAGCTGTAATGGTCGAAATTCGTAAAAAAAGCAATGGTCAATTATTGGTCGTGGGAAGAGAATGGATGACATCAACTTCAACGAGGCCTTTTGAAAGTAAGTTATAGTATTGCAAACCCTCAAAAAGAGGAACAAAAATGGGGCTGACCTTTTTTTAGGATTTGAGAAGAATTTTTTTAGATTTGAGGTGACAGTTGTTTCTATCTAATTGTAAATTTCCTACTCCTAATCATAATTCAGTTCCTCTCACTATGATTGTTTATGTTGTGTAGTATGTAATATATGTTCGTATATTTCATAGTAAAAGTTGCAGAAAGATCATGAGAAGGAATTTATTTGCAGAAATAGCTTAAAATTTCCGCAAGGGTAATGTGTTTCGCATATTTGAGAAATCAAAAGGAAAAATGATTTATCGAAAAAAGTCATTCATTTGCAGAAATAGCTTAAAATTTCTCTTTTGTATTATCACAAGGATACGGGTCGAAAGATTGTCCTAAAATACTTTTAACACATAACACATATGTAACAAAATACTTAATAGTTAATTATAATACTTGAAGACATATGTAACAAGATACTTAATGGTTATAATCACATATTTTCCCAAAATAAAAGCAGACAACAATGTCACATCTCTCTCTCACACATGTAATATGTCGGTGTTGTTAAAAATACTGTGTTTAGAGGCCCAACCATTTACTTTTTTTCTAATTTTTTTATCAATGGTATGAAGGTCTCTTTTGTCGGTTTCTTGATGCTTAGGGGCATACCAAGCTATTTTATTGGAAAAACTTACTAGTTGCATTCCATTATTGCTGATATTGCATTGTAATTTGTGGAGGTACTTGTAATATTGTAAATGTTGATTTTGCATTATAAAGTTGTAGTCCTGATAGTTTTGTGGATCCTTGCACTGCCACGTTTACAAGTTTTAAGTTTTCCCGATATGACTGAACCACTATCATCGTATCATCTAGATATTGAATTGCCAGTGTCGGTTTAATTAGGCTTTGTGTTGAGAAGATGTTTGTTGCGTTCATGCTATATTGCAATGTATCTGCAGTAAGTACGAACATAAGCGGTACAGAGAGTCGCCCTAGTGAAGCCCGCGTATGTGGAAAAAGAACTCTCTCAAATTGTCATTTACCGTATTGTTGAACAAGAAGAAACTAAAAGGATCAAGATTCAATTAATCGATAATTACCAGAATCCTCTTTTTTGGAGCATGATTAAAGAAATTTTCAGTTTACTGTGTCAAATACCTTATAAAAATCTACTTTATATAATATTGATGGGATTTTCCTCTTGTCGAGATGGTGTAGGATTTATGTTGTTACCACAACACATTCTGTTATTTGTCTGCCTTTTGACAAAAGTCCTTTGGTTGTTATTGATTAGTTTACTCATATTTGATTTGCTAAATTTTTTGAGATAACTTTGGCGTAGATCGGTTCCTCCGAGTTGTATGTACTTGTTGTTGTAAGTAGTTGTCTAGAGAAATTTGTAAATGTTTGTGCAATTTGGTTCAAGCCAGTGATAGTGACATTTTCCGTGTCAATGATAAGGGTGTTCATTTGGTTCGTCTTGTTCGGGAACCAAACCAGCTTATTTTGGTTGGTTCGGTGTGATTTTATTAATTGATACAGTTAGTATAAAATCTATCGGCTTAGAGCGGTTTGGTCCTGTTTTGGAGTTTGGGAAACCGAAATAACCGGATCGCCGATCTATATTCCAAATGAGATACAAATTTTAAATTTATCTTGGTTATACTTGAATAAGCATAAACTAAGCGGACCTTGCTCATGATGTTGAACCACAAATAATAAAGTTGAACTTTTATTTTAATCCATACACCTAGTCTTGGTGTAGCATTTATTGATGTTATCAAAAACTAACTGGGTCTTGCTCATGATGTTGGGCCAAAGGTAATAAACTAGGACTTTTATTTTAATTCATACACCTATTCTTGATGTAGCATTTGTTGATGTTATCAAACGTATGGTTCTCACTTTTATAAGGTACGTAGTTGTTTTAATAATTAATTCTAGGTCTATTTAAATGGAATATGTTTTCTTGAGCTAGCATTGGACTTTTGGAACCCTATGCAAGTTCGGATGTTTTGTAGCTTGAGCTCTTATACAGCCTGCGTATTGACTCTATTAGAAGGTATTCAAACATTAATTTGTACTACAATATATGAAAGCAACACATACTTAACATCTTGTAGCTATAGAAGATATACTCTAAATATTGGAAAATACACCTAACATGTCCTTTCCTTTTCATCGATTAGCACATAGAGGTGGCAAAATCTGACTCGACCCGACCCATCCGAACTCAGATCCGACCCGAAAACATTGACAAGTCAACGATCCGAAACCCGACTCAATCCGAACCCAAACGACGCAAAACCCGAAATATCCGAGAGCCGAATGACCCGACACCGGAATAACCCGAATGACCATCTGTGTACTAAATTCACCCACTTCTGCAAAATTACCTTGTGTCAGGATATTTCCTTGACCATCTTCCTAGAGAAATATGTATATTCTTAGGGCTTGTTTGGATGCGTCAAATTTTCTAGTATAGGATTAGGATATTTCTAAAGAGTAGGATTTACAAAATCTCAATCCTAAAAAAATACAAATTCTAGAGAGTATGCAAAATGACATATTTAGATGCAAAGTTGTAAATTTTTAGGAATTTATTTATGAAATTTCTTTTATTTATAGGTACTAACAAAAATATTAATTATTTTAACATTATATTATTATCAAATTATTTATTTAATTAATCTTTCTCATATCCGAAAGTAACAAATTCTATCTTGATCATTCATATTCCAACTCATGTACTAAATACATTTTAGGAAACATTATGTTCTCATATAGAAATTGATGTTGCTAATTTTCATATCATATGTTAAATATATTTAATACTATTTATTTATTTATTTATTAAAATAAAGTTTTAGTGTTTTTAGAATCAGTTAAAAGCGTTTTAAAAAGAGATTTAGTTATTGCCATGAATGTTAAATACTAATATTTTATTATTATAATAATACAAGAGGGTCGATGAATATCCATTAATAATTTCAAATTCAAAATTATTTAAAATTCCCCAATCCTTCAAATACGAACTTTTTTCCAAAAAATAATGCCCTAATTTTATTTTTGATACTTTCTCCCCCTAAATTTAAAATGGTGAATTTATACGAATTACCCCAAAAGTTCCAACTAACTCAATTTTCTCTTTTATAAACAAGTAAAAGTAGGTATGCTATCCACTCATGTTATCAAAAAACAAGCTGTACTTTGCACGCACACAAAAAATTCATCATTTTCTATTGCGGATATGTAGAATTTTTCTTTCTCAAGTGTATTTTTTCTCATTCGTTCGTACCTTCCCCGCTCGGGTACTCGCTGAACTCTTGCTCATCTAGCCATCTTGTGTCGTGATTTTCGTAAAACGCCTTGAGTCGATGCCCATTGACTTTGAAAGCGTCATTCGTTTTACTAAAAATTTCAAAGACTCCAAAGCGCAAAATATTTGTTATTTCGAAAGGCCCTATCCACCTACTTTTCAATTTTCCGGGATGTAATCTCAACCGAGAATTTAATAACAAGACTTTATCTCCCATGTTTGTCTGATTATCTTGTCATGGTAGGTGGCCAATTTTTCCTTATAAATTCGAGAATTGTCGTATGCCTCAAATTCTAATTTCCTCCAACTCTTGAATTTGTAATTTACGCATTCCAGCGTCTTTTGGGTATTCACAATTTATATTTTTAATAGCCCAGTATGCTTTATGCTCTATTTCAACAGGTAGGTGACAACTTTTACCATACACAAATTTAAATGGTGTCATAGCTATTGGTGTTTTGTACGCAGTCCTGTAGGCCCATAACGCATCCTCAAGCCTTTGACTCAAATCCTTGCGAGAGGGATTAAGCACTTTCTCAAGGATTGATTTTATTTCTTTGTTTGAGATTTTGGCTT
This sequence comes from Juncus inflexus, assembly GCA_024447665.1. Taxonomy (NCBI): domain Eukaryota; kingdom Viridiplantae; phylum Streptophyta; class Magnoliopsida; order Poales; family Juncaceae; genus Juncus; species Juncus inflexus. The sequence continues at coordinate 5,117,828 of JAJHPC010000005.1, forward strand.
GTCCATTAGTTTAGGGATGGTAAGCGGTAGACATACGGTGTTGTACATGATAATTTTTCAACATATTCTCCATGTGTCTGCTATTAAAATAGGAGCCCCTATCACTTCTGATGGCTTTAGGAACAATTCAAACGATTCACACTTATGCTTCATTAGGTAGACATAACCATATCTACTGAAGTCGTCTGTAAATCTTATGAAGTACCGATACTCGGCTCTAGCCGGCGTACTCATTGGTCCACATACATCAGTATGTATGAGTCCTAATAAGTCATTGACCATTTCAACAACTTTTGTAAAGGGTTTCTTAGTCATCGTGCCAAGTAAACAAAACTCGCGCATCTCAAATGATTCCAAATCAAATGAGTGTAAAAGTCCATGAGAGTGGAGTTTAGAAATGTGTTTCTCATTTATATGGCCTAAGTGACAATGCCAGAGATATGTCGGATTTGAGTCATTTGGTTTAAATCGTTTAGTATTAATGTTGTATATGGACTTATAATTCTCTTTCTTAAGATCTAGCATGTAAAGACCTCTTTCTAATATAATATTTCCATAGAAAAGATTATCTTTTAAGATAGAACAATTATTATTATCAATAACAAATTTATAATCATCCAAAACTAGACTAGAAATAGAAATAATATTTCTACTCATAGTAGATACAAAATAATAATTATTAAGTACTAATACAAGTCCACTAGGCAAAATCAATAAATAAGTTCATACAGCTAATGAAGCAACTCTTGCTCTGTTTGCCACACACAGGTCGACTTTGCCCTTAGCTAATCTTTTACTCCTTTGTAGTCCATGTACATCATTACAAATCTAGTATCCAATATTCAAGATTTAGGAGTAAGTAAATTAGTTTCAATAACAAAATACCTTAAGCGGTAGTCACACTAACCTTCTTGATTTCGTCCTGATAGAGTTTGCAGTTTCTCTTCCAATGGCCAACCATATTGCAATGAAAGCAAACTCCATCATTGTCTTTCTTGATCTTAGGTTTAGGCAACACCTTGCGTTTACCCTTTCTCTTGTTCCTGGTCTTCTTACCCTTCTTCTTGTGAACCATTAGGACGTCATTGACAACATTTGTCTTCAAGTCCTCCTGTGCGTTCTTAAGAATCTCATGCAACTCGATGATGGATTTCTCCATCCGATGCATATTATAGTTCATGATGAATTGCTTACAACTAGGAGGCAACGACCCGAGAATTATGTCAACAGCCAATTCTCTGGGCATAGCTCAACCGAGCCTCTCCAATTGATCAAGATAGCTCTTCATCTTGAGTACATGAGCACTCATAGATGAGCATTCATCCATATTCATATAAGTTAGAGAGACAGTTGTTTTGTAGAGCTCAACTCTAGCCTGCTCTTGGAATATTTTCTTGAGAGTTATGATCATATCGTGAGCACCCATGTCCTCTAGTTAATTCCGAAGCTCGGAGGTCATGGTTGCTAGCATGAGGGAAGTTACCTCGATGTCATCTTTGACGTATTTAGCATACATGTCCCGGACAGCCCTTGTGACTCCCTGTTCTGGTTCCTCTGGGTAAGCCTCTTCTATGGCATATAGTTTATTGTCAGCCTTGAGAACAATTCTCAGGTTTCTAAACCAGTCAAGGAAGTTAGACCCATTAAGCTTATCCTTCTCAAGGATAGATCATAAATTTAACCTTGTTGAATTGTTATTGTTTGTCATTATTCTACAAGTTAAAATGTAAAGTACCATTATTATTTATTCATTGGGGTTATTTTATTTTGGTGTTTCTTATATTGTACTCTCACTATTTTTCTTCAAATCAACCACCTTCAGTAGTATTGATTCAGAAACTTCAATTAAATGACGTTTCATAGTGAGTCAAGATCAGTATTTCATTGAATATTAAGTGTGCTTTGGCGCAACCCTCAATACATAACTATTTAGGTAGGAACACTTCCAATTGTATCATATACAACTCTTTCCTTTTATGGAATGAGCATCATATGCCCGGTGTATTATCCCATCTTGTGCCCTAAGCCCAAGTCCGACTTGCTTGCTCAGTTAAGTTTAACCATGTATGATTGTCGGCGAAATAGAGTCCAGCACACTCAGCTATGGCATGAACTAAGATGGACACCATCTCCCGCAAACCCTCCTTTACAAAGACAATCCCCCATATGGTCAGGTTTTGCATGACCCACATGGAAGACTGTCTAAGTACCGAGGGTTTCAATGACATGGGGGGCACTTTCTTACTTAACATTCTGAAGGATTTTGTATTTAGAATTATAAATATAATCATCGCAGAAACTAAGTTAAATATTGTATGAGCCTATTCCTCACGAGCGATCATGAGATTCCTAATCCTATATCCATCTCTAGATTATAGGTGTAATACGAAGCTCCAATGCCATCTTCCAAAATTGCTCCAAGATTCTTGCCTTGAAATAATATCTATCCTAACAACTATCTTATTGCTAGAAAAAGTAATTTAGAATTTTGGACAACTCACTGGTTGTCATAATTATAACTTTGGACAACTCAATGGTTTCCATAGATATTAAATAAAATACAAGCATTCACACACAAGATTACATCATAGAACAATCACAGATCTAAGGCTCATACCATATTTGTATAAATTAAATTCCTTATATAAAAAAAATTAGGGTTTGTCGCACAATCAGCTTTATTCCATTGGGAACGGAACTACTCCATTGTCAACGGAATCACCGCTGAAAATATGACAAATTCCAACATTATTCCATTCTCAATGGAACTATTCCATTCTCAACGGAATCAACGCTTGAAATCTGACAAATTCCTGCGTTATTCCGTTCTCACTGGAACTATTCCGTTGGGAACGGAATCCTGCTGGAAAATTCATTTTTCTTTGTTTAGTACCGTTTCCAAAATAGATTTCGAAAGACTATTTTTCGAAACTCTAGGAAATCATGATATCCAATATTATATTCCCAGAAACTATTCCCGTGATGTTTTGAAATAAAATTTTCAAAACCATAAAATTTATTTTATTAGAATTTCATAAATTTTAAATATAATTGACGATTATTTGCTTAATGAACGCTCTGATGCCATTGTTGGGGAGTCCATAGCCATGTACGTTACATGCGCAGTGGAACTTATGGATTCAACCCGCCCTAAGATCATCGTTAAGGGAATTAAAGTACGTGATTAACTATTAAAATTTATACCTCGGATCTTCCTAATCAGCGAGACGGAGAACGAATGTAGGTCCGAATGATTCCGACTAGCAACCTTCTCCTTTCTTATGCTCGACTCCACGAACCTCCTTTCTTCTCCTAGGGATGAAGAATGATCACTTGCAAGTTCTCAAGTTAGATAACCTCTATTCGTATTCACGCGAACTTCAGATAAACGGAATAACCGGACTCGGCTATATTAGTCTGGAAATACTTTCCAAAATTACCTCATAGAACTCTCTCTCTCTCTCTCTCTCTCTCTCTCTCTCTCTCTCTCTCTCTTCGTATTGTAACGGCCTCTAAGGCTTCTGAATTGTGTGTGAAATAGAGAGGGATTGCCCTTCTATTTATACTAGAGAGTGGAATACGGTTCTTTATATAGAGAGTTGAGGAATATTTTGGGGATTGTGATTGGCTCAGGCGGACCAGGGGACTGTATTGAAGATCTGGACCGAATTTCATCTGCAACCTTATGGACGTGACATTTGGATCGCATCCGTTGGTCACACCCTTTAGTCGCACCTTTTGGTCGCAACCTTTAGTCGTGTCTTTTGGATGTGACATTTGAATCGCATCCCTTGGTCACACCCGTTAGTCGCACCTTTTGGTCGCACCCTTTGGTCGCATCCGTTGGTCGCAACCTTTCGTCGCGTCTTTTGGATGTGACATTTGAATCGCATTCCTTGGTCACACCCGTTAGTCGCACCTTTTGGTCGCACCCTTTGGTCGCACCCTTTGGTCGCATCCGTTGGTCGCAACCTTTCGTCGCGTCTTTTGGATGTGACATTTGAATCGCATCCCTTGGTCACACCGTTAGTCGCACCTTTTGGTCGCACCCTTTGGTCGCATCCGTTGGTCGCAACCTTTTGTCGCGTTTTTTGGATGTGACATTTGAATCACATCCCTTGGTCACACCCGTTGGTCGCACCTTTTGGTCTCACCCTTTGGTCGCACCCTTTGGTCGCATTCGTTGGTCGCAACCTTTCGTCGCGTCTTTTGGATGTGACATTTGAATCGCATCCCTTGGTTACACCCGTTAGTGGCACCTTTTGGTCGCACCCTTTGGTCGCATCCGTTGGTCGCAACCTTTCGTCGCGTCTTTTGGATGTGACATTTGAATCGCATCCCTTGGTCACACCCGTTAGTCGCACCTTTTGGTCGCACCCTTTGGTCGCATCCATTGGTCGCAACCTTTCGTTGCGTCTTTTGGATGTGACATTTGAATCACATCCTTTGGTCACACCCGTTAGTCGCACTTTTTGGTCACACCCTTTAGTCGCAACCTTATGGATGTGACATTTGGATCGTATCCGTTGGTCACACCCTTTAGTCACACCCTTTGGTCGCAACTCTTGGACTCAACTTTTGGATCGCATTCCTTGGTCGCACCTTTTAGACGCAATCCTTGGTCGTGACCTTTGGATCATATTTCTTGGTCGCAACTATTGGATGCAACACTTGGACGCAACATTTGGATCGTATCTCTTGGCGGCAACTTTTGGACACAACTTCTGGATCACATCTATTCATCGCATATTTTGATCGCATCTCTTGAACATAACTTTTGGATCACATCCTTTGGTCATATCCATTGGTCGCATTCTTTGGATGCAACTCTTGGATCATATCCATTAATCGCATCTTTTCTATTAAGAATATTCAACACTTGAATACTCTATATGCAAGCCCTATAATTATAAATAGTATCTAAATAGTATATATCACATATATACCGACTCAATTTAACCGAAACACGCACATCGCTCTGATACCTCTGCTGGGTTTCAGACGTGCATAACGCAGCGGAAAACAAAAATTTCGTCCAAAACCAATCCGAGGATCCGTGCGTATCGATTAAATCAAAGAAGTAAATCTTAAAGATACCTTTCGGATTACGCTTAATCAGTGACGCTCAAATCATGCGTGTTGTCCATGCGCCTCTAAACCGGTTACCGTCCTAACCGATTTTCCGTCCGTCTAGACCGTCTAGGTCGGATCGTGCGGAAGTCATCTACCGCACACACAATCGGTCTCCACCAAACCTCTCAACAAACCGTTCTCATCTTTTTAGGCCGAATAGATCACAAGCGCCGAAAGTACGAACGCCTCTACCGGTGTCCACACGAACAAACTTCTTAAAACGGGAAAAAGAACAATATATATGCTAGTAGCTTGTTCTCCTCTTGCATAAGAAAACTCTTCTTATTTTATCTCACAAAAGATGTATATAATTCCTCTCATATAATCGCACTCTTTCATTTTTCTCATACAAAAAGGAAAGCACCCTTTCATAATTTTGTCATACAAATTAGAAAATATATTTTCTCTCTTTTGTCTCACAAAAGAGAATGAGAAAAATGAGAGAGAGAATGATGTGTTGTATATATGAATTTGGAGCCCTCTATGTCCTTATATAGAGGTGAAGAGTCATGTCTCTTCACACTAAAAGATGTGTATGACATCACTCATCATTATCCATATGCCATCATCTAGACTCTTCTAGATCACATGATCTTTTGTGCTCATAGTCTTTATATACATATATATCACATCTTATCACATAAGATGACAATATATTTTGTGACATTCTTATGCAACTCATCATATAAGTCGCTAGGATTTTCTGCATCCGTTTCAGTTTGTTCTTTGTGTGTGACCCTGTAGATTCACTTAATGTTGGCAATAGACTTAACAGTCTATAAATCATGAGCAGACTCTAGCAAGCCATCATGACTACTCAATTTAAGTGAATATCGGTGATCCGATTTACCTAATCAACAATCACGTATTTAGTCCCTTTATCACGCGATATCTATATCGATCATAAGGCATGTAAGACGCCATCCTTATATTAATCGATTAATATTTCTTGATTCCGAATTAAATTGAACAAGAACAAATGACATTAATAACTCTTATTAATTCATTTGAGTATGGCCATACATTTCTTCAGTTCAATTCATCAAGAGGCCTAAAGATATCTCTCTCATTTATGAGAGGAACAAATCCCGTCTTGATTGCACTCATCCTTCTACATGATTCATTGTATACCTAATCATAACCGTTATGACCACCCGGTTAAAGGCAGTGTTAGATTATATTAAAGTATAAAATTACTCATGTTGGGAACCGAGACAATCTCAGGTCAAAGGACTATAAATACTTTATGTTACAAGAATCGCTAATGACGTAAAACATGTAGCATTCTTATGGCGGGTCGATCCAAAGTATATGGTCTCTAACATATACCTATGTTAATGACTTGATAACTATTTATCCATGATCGGTAAAACATAATCATCGAGTCAACTAATATACTTGGTGTACATTTATAGCTTGTATATATAAATATATATTTATATGTATCTACAAGTATATTTGTCTCCACAAATATCCTATAAATGACCAGGGACGATTTAGAATAGCATTCATAACACTTTATAGTTTTACTATCAAAGTCACGCACTTTGATGACATAAAGCTGAATTGCATATTCATGGTCTATTTTAATTACATTAAAATAACCTATACGCACATATTATATGAAATATCTTAGAATAAATATTATGTTTGTTATTACAATCCATCATCTAAGTCACAAACACTTTGGCCTAGGGCATAACACCATCAATCTCCCACTTGCACTAGGCCAAATCAACCAAGTATCTCATACTCATTGATGTATGTGGTATCACATACCAGTTGACCTAACATGATCACCATTATTTAAGGGATTGGGTTCTTAAATGGATTATCAAACATTGTCATATGCAAATACTTTGCATATTTTTATGTCCACCATAATCAAAGAAGAATACTTTATCCTTATCAAGTATATAATCATACTCTTGATTATTATTTAGTGACTTTCACTAAGATTAAACTTATGTGTGCTTGTTACACTTAATTCACATCATATGTAATTATGCTCCCACTGAATTCCTTGTCAACATAAGATTTATCTTTAATTTTTGATAAAACCAAACTGTTTGGTTACTTCATCAAATAATAAATATTCACCTAGAGATGTTTGCTTTCATTCATAAATATATGTATGCAACTTGCAAACTCTTTTCAAAATTTTTTAGGATAGACGAAACTCTCAAGTTGTATCATATACATACTTTCATATGTTTCTATTAAGAAACAACGTCTTGACATCCACTTGGCATCTTTTATAGTCATACTTTGAATATATGCCCAAAAAAATTCTGAAATACATAAGCATGATAACTTGGAAAAATATTATCATAGTCTATACTATGAGTTTAACTTAACCACAAACCATCCATGTGGTACCTAAAAAGACAGGGATTACAATTGTTGAGAACTCGGAAAGTGAAAAGGTGCCTACACGAATACAAAATAGATGGCGTGTGTGTATTGATTACCGCAAACTCAATGTGGCGACAAAAAATGATCACTTCCCTCTCCCTTTTATTGATCAAATGTTAGAGCGACTGGCAGGCCGACCATATTACTGTTTTCTAGATGGATACTAAGGGTATTTTCAAATCACGATAGATCCCGCCGATCAGCAGAAGACGACATTTACTTGTCCCTTTGGTACTTTCGCGTATCGAAGGATGCCTTTCAGATTGTGTAATGCTCTAGATACATTTCAAAGGTGCATGATTTCCATTTTCTCTGAATACATTTCAAAATTTATAGAAGTTTTTATGGACGACTTCTCCATTTATGGCAACTCATTTGATGAGTGTTTAACCCATTTGGGGTTAATAATGGAGAAATGCGTCGAGTCTAACCTTGTCTTTAATTTTGAAAAGTGCCACTTCATGGTGAGCCAAGGAATTGTAGTAGGTCACCTTGTTTCAGAGAAAGGATTGGAGGTGGATAAGGCAAAGGTCGAGGTAATTAAGACGTTACCCTACCCTCGAAATGTGAAGGACGTGCGCTCATTCTTGGGACATGCGGGATTTTACAGGCGTTTCATCCGCAACTTTTCCAAGATTGCGCAACCGATGTGTCGCCTTCTCCAAAAGGACACTTTCGACTTTGGCGATGCGTGTAAGGAGGCTTTTGACGTCTTGAAGGAGAAGCTATGCACCGGGCGAACGATTGCTCAGTTACCTTAATTGAAAACCTTAAACTGCACATATTCCGTTGGTAATGGAATAGGTATTTTCTTAATAGAAAACTTGGCAGCCAAGGTCATTACAGTTTTCATATCTATTCCGTTCCGAACGGAGCTATTCCGTTGAGAACGGAACTATTCCACTGACAACGGAATAGTACTGTTTTGCATAATCAATAATCCAATAGTTGATTATTTTGGTCATCAGTTTATACATCGTATGTACAACTGTTTTGAGGTATTTTCATCTCCAATGAATGGAGTTCATTGTGTGACCGTGTAGGTTCTATTTAACGCTGGCGACGATCTTTTAAAGATCATAAGTCATGAGTAACCTCTAGACTGATGTCATGACTACCCATGTTAAATGAAATGATTAGCGATCATAAGCCTATCTGAAGAGACATTTACTTATTCCTTTTTTTCTATGATATATGTCTTGACCACAAGGCATGGAAGTATGTCATCCTTGAGTTTGATCAACATCTCTTTTCTGATTGAGAATTAGACATAGTAAATACAAAATGATATTAACAATATTTTAATCCATTTTGAGCATGGTCATGCATTTTCTTTAGTCCTAGTTCATCATGGGGCCCAGAGATATATCTCCCTCTTGACGAGAGGAACAAATCACTTCTTGGTCACTCACATTCCTCGTCATGATTCAGTACATACCTAACGCGAGCATAGCTTTTATAATTATCCGGTTAAAGACAATGTTTGACTATGGCAAAGTATAAAGATATACATGTAGGAATCTATGATGACCTCAAGTCTAAGGACTACTCATACATTAGATGATGAGAAAACACTAATGACATATACCATGTGGGTCGATCCAATATGTGTTCTCCGACATATATTTATATTAAGGAATTGATATCCAATATCCATGATCAGTAAAACGTGATCATCATCCAAATAACATACTAGTAACTATATATATGATTTGAGATTTTCAAATATGTTTGTCTTACAAATATCTCATATATGACTAGGGATAATTTAGAATTGTATTCATTTTGCTTAATGAAAATCACACAAAAGTGTATTAAGGGTTTCAAAAGTAATTTTTATTAATTTCAAACATTTTTCTAATATTATATGTGATTTAAGGGTGAAATTTATATGATAAAAACCCTAAAGATATGTATAAAAATACACATTACATTACCATAACTAGAACCCTAATTCTGCGAAGTTGAGTTCGAACGGATCTATCATCTATTCGAACGGATCACTACTGCCTTTGTGAAAAATCTTAATAAGCGCAGTTGAGATCGAACGGATCTGTCATCAGTTCGAATGGATCACTGCTGATTTGTTTTTCTCAAACATCTCATGTTTGATTCGTTCGTCCACCAGTTCATACATCACATGTATAATTATTTTTGAGCTATTTCCTTCCCGAATGAATGGAGTTCATTGTGTGACAGTGTAGGTTGCATTTAACGCTGGCAACAATCTTCCAAAGATCATAAGTCATGAGTAACCTCTAGCCTGATGTCATGACTACCCATGTTAAATGAAATGATCAACGATCATAAACCTATTTGAACAGACGTTCACTTATTTCTTTTGTTCTATGATATATATCTTGATCACAAGACATGGAAGTATGTCATCCTTGAGTTTGATCAAAGTCTATTTCCTGATCAAGAATTAGACTGAGTAAATTCAAAATTATATTGACAACATATGTTAATCCAGTTTGACCATGGTCATGCATTTCCTGCAGTCCTAGTTCATCAGGGGGCCAGAGATATCTCCCTCTTGACGAGAGAACAAATCCCATCTTGGTCACATTCCTCGTCATGATTCAGTGCATACCTAATGATGACCTTAATAATCATCCCATTACAAATAACGCAGGATTATATTAAAGTATGCAGTTCCACATACAGGAACCCATGGTTATATCAGGTCGTAGGAACAAGCATACTATTCCTTGAGAATTACTAATGATATATACCATGCATATTCTCATAGTGTGATCAGTCCAGTACGTGTTCTCTAACACGTACCTATATTTCTGACTTGACATTCCTATGTTCATGATCAGCAGAACATGATCATCCAGCCTGCGACTATACTAGTGTGGATATGTAGCTTCTTACCTGAAGTATGTTTATTTCTATAAACATCCTATATATCACTAGGGACGGTTTAGAATGTCAAAAAATATCAAAAATATAGATGGTAGACCAAACCAAGGCCCTTTATTTCGTATAGACTATATACTTACAAGGACATGAGAATTAATACGCATGTGAGAGCGATGGGCCATTTCAGAGGGTCTCTCGCATGACCTAAGAGATGTTCTGGAGGCCTAGTCTCGAGAGAACTCCAGCCTACCTTGCAAGTGTGACCCCCAATCCAGTACTCAAGAACCAACCCTCATCACCCCTTATATCCACATATATGTGATAACCATTCTAATCCACCATTCATCGGCAACCTCTTCAAACCACCAAAGGGGGAGAGATCGGTAGGATTAGTGCCCTAGGGCAAATGTATTTGTACTAGGAAATTCATTATGTATTAAGACATTATTATTTATTCAATAAAAGTTGTTTCTTATATATCTGTGTGTATGGATTGTGACTGTAAATCTTATATCAACCAAGAATGACACTTCGGGTTCACATCATCAGAATACGTGATTCCGATAGTAGAACTATGAACCAACGAATGACATTCTAAACAGTCCCTAGTGATATGTAGGATGTCTATAGATATAGACATACGTCAGGTAAGAAGCTACATATCCACACTAGTATATTCGCAGGCTGGATGATCATGTTTTGCTGATCATGGACATAGAGATGTCAAGTCTGGAATATAGGTATATGTTAGAGAACGCATACAGTACGAGGATTACTTATATGCTAATCAGGAACAAACACGTAGCAAATTAGTTAGAAATCAGCTAACTAAGAAGCAACACGTGTCTTGATTAGTTGGTATCTGATTTAGAGGAGACACGTGGCATAAATTGAGTGGGGACCATCGCTGACAATCCTGTACGATGATCAATACTAGGTTTTGACTCAGCCAATCGATCGTCGACACGTAGCAAGTGGATGTCAGAAAATGCGTCGCGAGTCAGACCGTCCAACCTTGTTTCTCCTGTGATCTTGGAACTGGACGCCTCCGTTCCACCATTAACAAGCATTACATAAGAAACTGGACTGTCCAGTGATGATTAATGGAGAGATAGCTGTACGCGTTTTCTGAGTCGTTGACTAATCTCAGTACGAGAAGCGTACAACGCCCAATCGGCACGTGACACGCGTCGATACGCGTTTTGAAGAAACACATTTGAATTAAACCGAGATAAATCCCTCAGTTTCTTCTAGAACTGGTCCTCTCCGTTTCTCAGATAACACTCATTTCAGTAATAAATGGACTTTCATGTTGAAGGAAATGGAGAAAAGATGGAACGCATTTTCTGCAAATTATGTGCGAGTCAGTCTGAGGTTCAGTACGAGGATGATTCTATCAAATTAAATGGTGACACGTGGAGTTCGTTTCTCAGAAATCGAGTGGGTTCAGTACCAGGTTATTCCTGCCCCCCCAATGGATAGTTGACACATGTCCAAGTCGTTTTCTCAGCTCCAATTAACGAGCGCCACATGTGAATTTTGGTGCTTAAGAGTAAAAATGATTAAGATCTCCCACAACGTGTGCCCACACTAATTCAATCAGAATTTGAATAAGAGAGTGAAGGCAGAAATGTTAAATAACCCCCAAATTACTACCCAAAGTCAAAATCGGAACAAACTTTAATTTTAGTCCCAGAAGCTTATTTCCAAATAATTTCTAGGTCAAATTTCTCTATACAAACACACCCTCTTTCTTTCTCTAGGGCATCTATTGATACATACATTCTCTCATCCATTTTTTTTACACAACCATTTCTACATCCTCCATATTCTTCTTCTTCTTCTTCCACCATTAATGATCTTGACTCAAACCCTAATTTTAGAGAATAGAAAAAGAGGTTGACTGTTAACAAGGAGAAAGACACTTAATCTAGCTTGAGAAAGGGTTGAAGGAGAGGCGAAATCAATCAGGAAAGAGGGACTCTTGCTTGACTCTTCACTTTGGGGTTTGATTTTATTTTCAATAAAGTTTCCTTATTTCTTCTTCTTTTGAATGAGTAGCATATTCAAGTCTTGTGTAAATATAGTTTTTATGAATACGAGTAAGTAAATCTTTAGTAGGGATGTGATGATTTGTTTAAGTTTCTTTGAAACCTTGGAATAATTGTTTTGATTTGAAGATTTGTAAAAGTTGTTATGAAACGCTTATTTTGAATATTTAATTTAATCACTTGGCTAAGTTGTTTAGTTTAAAATCTATTATTTGTAAATATTTCATGACCAATTAATTAAATATTTATCTGGCTAAGTTTATTTAATCAATTGAAATTTTGGTTAAATTTAGTATTTGAATATCGAATTAGCTGATTTGTGTTTAGATCTAAATTAAATCATTAATTGGGTGTTTTTAGCTTGAAGCATTTTACTTGAATTTATTTTGCAAATCTTTAAATGGAAATATTTGATTGTTAATGAAAACATGCTTAATCAAAATATCATACAAGTCCCTACCTTCAATTAAATACTTGAAAAATCAAAAATCTTACTTCTTTCTTTTAATTTCTTTTATTATTTCAAAAACAACTCATCTTAAATCTTTGAACACTAAAATAATAGATCTCAAATTTGATTAATTAGTTGAAATTTAAGGCTACACTTCCTTGTGTTCGACATCCTAAACTGAATTTTCATTTATACACTTTGTGAATGAATTAAGGAACTTATAAATAATTTTGCTAAGATTGTAAATCGGAAACGACACGATTTACGCATTCTTACAGGTAACTGAGCAATCGGTAGCCTCCCTCTCTAGTATAAATAGAGGGGCATTCTCTCTCTATTTAATACACTATTCTCAAGCCTTAGAGGCCATCGTGATACAGAAATAGAGAGAGAATTTTGTGAGGTAATTTTGGAAAGTATTTCCGAACTCGTCTAGTCGAGTTCGGTAATTCCGTGTGTCTGAAGTTCGCTTGGATATGAGTAGCGAGCGATCAAGTTCTTCATCCCTACGAAGAGCGAGAAGGTTCACAGAGTTGAGATTTAGAAGCCAGGAAGGAGAAGGAAGCAAGATGGAAGTTCATTTAGACCTACATCCGCTTCTCTCTCCCGGATCAGGAAGTTCCGAGGTATAAATTTTAATAGCATAATCTCGTACTTTTATTTCCTATACGATGAACCTAGGGAGGGTTGAACTGATGGGTTCCGCTGCGCATGTAACATACATGGCTACAGATTCCCCAACACATATGAATGATGAAAGACAAACGAATGAGATTCATACTTTCAGCCATACATTGAAATGCTCAATATGCAAGAAAGAGTTCTTGCTCATGGCATTTACATGAACAATAAAAGATTTGTATGCCTTTGACTATATATTGAATATTCGATAGACAATAAAGAGTTATTGTCTATGGCATTGAGATGAACGATGAAAGACATATGAATTGGATTCTATGTTTTCAACAATATATTGAAGGAGTTCAATATGCATGAAAGAATTCTTGCCTATGACGTTCATATAATGAAGACATACGTTTATCATCCGTTTATTGAAAGGTTTACTGTACAAGAAATAGTTCTTGGTAACGGAATGAATAAGATTCTCCAAGCCATATGTTATACTGTGTCATATTCTTGGAGCATAAGAGAGCAAATGATAGTCATTTGATGACTAGAATAAACAACTAAGTTCTTATGAAGAACTAAGATATCCCGATCTATGAGGAGCTAGGTGGTGGTAAGAGATTAGACTTTCCTAAACTGGATCATTATCGCATTCATTTATTTTTTAACACAGTAATTTGAAAAGAGTTCCAAATAAGGTACTGTAACTGAAATAAGACCATACTATCACTTTAAAAGCGGACAATAGGTATGCTTGGATCAAGCACTTGATCTTGGAACTAGAAGTAGTCTCAAGTGATCATAAAGCCTGACAATCTATGTTGTGAACAAAGAATCGCTCAGACTAAAGCTATAAGGATTCAAGTACATGTTTCATAAAAGCTATGATAGAGATCAATAGTAGACATTACAAATTTACAATGTAAATTTCGATAATCTAATACGCATATATTTTCCGCTAGTAGAACATGACGGTCATGTTGCCTAATGAGCATTGGATGCTTAGGATTGGTCTAGTGCAAGTGGGAGACTGAATGAATTATGCCTTATGCCAAAGTATTGGACTAGAGATTAGATTATGAGAAACACATTTATTCAGTTCATATATGAATGAGTGTATGGGTGACTAATATATTTACATATATTTGATCAACCATGAATGACACTTCAGGTTTATGCTATCAGAATACGTGATTATGATAGTAGAACTGTGAACCAACGAATTGAAAGTAACAATGCCCTTGGCCAAATTATTTTGCCGTGTGGAAAACGGATTATGTATCAGACATTATATTTTTGTATTAGATGTTTTATCTCATAAACTTTTTCATATAATAATTGTGCGTAAAGGTTGTTAGATTATTAATTAACCATGAATATGTATATTCGTTATACGTCATCAGAATATGTAATTTTGATAGCACAACTACGACACTTCCAACTAATCAGAGAGATCATACAAAGTGGTGATGTTAAAATGTGTAAAGTGCCATCGGACGACAATTTCGCCGATCCATTAACTAAATCACTCCCGCAAGCGAAGCATGAGAGTCATGTGAGGTCTATGGGCATAAGATGCTTAGAGTTGGCCTAGTGCAAGTGGGAGACTGTAGGATTAGTGCCCTAGGCCAAATGTATTTGTACTAGAAAATGGATTATGTATTAAGACATTATTATTTATTCAATAAAGGTTGTTTCTTATATATCTTTACATGAAGTTCAGTGGGAGCACGGTAGTATTCCTGATGCTTTGCGTAGATGACATATTACTCATGGAAAATGACGTCCCAACATTATCGAACGTCAAGAAATGGTTGGGAGATAATTTCTCGATGAAGGACCTAGGAGAACTCTCCTATGTCCTAGGAATCAGGATCTATAGCGATAGATCTAGAAGGCTTATAGGTCTGAGTCAAAGGAGGTCGCGAGTCGAGCTTCATAAAGGAGAAGGTTGTAAGTCAGAAAAGTTCAGACCTACATCCGTTCTTCGTCTCGCGGATTAGGAAGATCCGAGGTATAAATTTTAATTGTTAATCTCGTACTTTTATTCCCTTAACGTAGATTCTAGGGCGGGTTAAATCCATAGGTTCCGCTGCGCATGTAACATACATGGCTATGGATTTCCGAACACATACAACTTTCCTTCACACTTGAGAGTCCTGAACCATTCAGGGAAGTTTGTGGCATCGATCTTATCCTTCTCAAGGATAGATCGCAAGTCCGTAAATTTTGAACTTATTCTACAAGTTTAATATGCAATGTAAAGTTTATTATTTAAAATTAGAATTATTCTAATTGTGTTTCATATATTATACTCCCACTATTTTTCTACAAATCAAACACCTTCAATAGTATTGATTCGGAAACTTCAATTAAATGAGGTTTCATAGTGGGTCAAGATCCGTATTTCATTGAGCACTAAGTGCGCTTTGGCGCAACTCTTATTGCTCAACTATTTAGGTAGGAACATTTCCAATTGTATCATATACAACTCTTGTCTTTTATGGAATGAGCATCATATGCCCGGTGTATTATCACATCTTGTGCCCTGAGACCAAGCCCGACTTGCTTGCTCAGTTAAGTTTAACCATGTATGATTATCGGTGCAATAAAATCCAGCACACTCAGCTTTGGCATGGCCCATGCTGAACGCCATTTACTGTATACCTTCCTTTACAATGACAATCCCCCATATGCTTAGCTTTGGCATGACCCACATGGAAGATTGTCTAAGTACTGAGGGCTTCAATGACATGGGGCGGGGGGGGGGATACTTTCTTACTAAACATTCTGAATGATTTTGTTTTTAGATTCATAAATATAAACATCACAGAAACAAGATAAATATAGTATGAGCCCAATCCTCACGAGCGACTATAATTTGCGAGAAAACGCGTCATTTTTGAATTCCTAAAATTAACAAAAATAATTATTTTACCCTAATTAAATTTAATAAGTGTATACGTGATATTTGAGCTAGCTTCCTCATGACACTAAAACCCTAATTCAATTTAATTATTTTACCCTCAATCCCCATTTCTTCAAAGACATTAAAAATCTCATCACAATGGCTAGCTTCATCATGACAAGGTTAGAGAGTGGGTTCTTGAGCCATGGGTACATTCTCTTGAGCATCGATTCTAGCATCCCATTTCTCGGTTCAGGTTGACATGTTTTTCATTGAGGTTGACATGGCATTTATCATGCTTTTCATCGACTCGAAAAAAATCTGAAGAACCTTGAGGTTGTTCATACCCTTGGTTTAGAGGATGGTACTCGTTTTGGTCAAGTTGAGGTTGAGAGGAATAGGTTGGCGTGGCGGGTGTGTACGGATTTTGGAGGTTCACCTGAGGTTCGAAACCCCAGGATTGGTTCAACATTCCGGTCAAAATTGAAAAGTCAACCGTCGCAGTCAAGTCAACCCTTTCTCTCTCAAAAATGTAATTTTTTTCGAAATGCTCAGAATTGAACAAACTTGATACCATTCGACTCGTCTTGACAAGACAAGCACAACCGTATGATTAGCCATCGCTGGAACGGCGAGAGTTGGCCGCAAAACGCGAAAAACCTCTTGTCAGCCCAAAAATAACCAATTTCGAGCTACAGTTTTCTCGAGCACACCATTTCCTGCAAAGATCTTGATTTGTCATAATTCCAATGCCATTCTCTTCTACTCATTCCCCTCTTTCCAACCATATAAAGAATCACAAAAATGATGAAGAATTGAGTGAGATAATCGAGTTTGTACTCGGTGTTCAATGAAATTGAATTCTGTTTTTGCTAAAATAACTCAATTCGAGTTGAAACTTCTCAAGTCCATAAGTAACTCCACAGACCTCCATTTCAAGTAAAACCAATTCCATTCTCTTCTTCTCTCTTTCCTCTTTCCATGGATACCAAGAACACCAAAAATGATGAAGAAATGAGAGAGATATTTGAGTTTGAAGTCGTGCTAGTAACTGTTCGACGAAATTTCAGATTTCAAAATAACCGCCAAATACTAAAATTCGAAATTCTCCCTCATTTTTCAACGGAATATAACGAAATTTGAACAGAAGGTTCTTCACACATGTGAGATTGGATCTGGACAACTGGAATTCTCCATTTTACCCCTAAAATTTCAGATCAAGCCAATCAAAAGAATATACTCTCAAACCTTCAACTCTCTATAAAATGCACCTCAATTTAGAGAAGAGAAATCACTCATTCTCCCACTCTCCTTAACTTAGACACCACTCTTTACTCATCTTCTCTAACCTCTAGAACCTCCATTAATGAGTTTCAAGCTTTCTTGAGCTCTCGTGCAATTTGGGGCTGATTTGGGGAAATTTTGAATCGGTCAATTCTAGCTTGAATTGAGGTGCAATTGGAGCTTCAAATCAACTCAAGGAAGCAACTGGCTAGTCTTCCAACTCTCGGTTTAGCCTAATTCTCTTTTAATTACTCGATTTGAATTTTAGATCTCAAGAACTCAATTTTGTAATAATCATGATGAAATCTTGTCAAATTCTTGTTCTTGTGAATATGTGTGAGTAAATCTAGATAGGGAAGGGGATTTGTCATTTGTATGCATGAAATCTTGCTTTAATTTCGTGTAATTTTGCTGAATTTGAATGAATAATCATGAACACACATAATTTTGAATAAATTGGGAAAAATTACTTAGCTTGGTATTTTTCATCAATTGATCTATTAAATCGGAAGTTTATTGACTTGTTAATAATTTGAAATATTTAGCTTAGTATTTTGTGTGATTAATTTGGAGTTGTGATTGATTGAATTCAAGTTTTGTTTAAAATGGCTGTTTTGAATTAAACGAGTTTTTCAATCAATTTCTTGAGTAAATCTTAGCTTAGATCGCTCAAATTCATCATTTAAATCTGAAAAACTATACCTTAAGTGATTAATGATTGTGACACATCATGAATTTCCTATAAATCCGTATTTTTAAACCAAAAATCAAAACCTAAATCCAGTTTCTGTCTTGCTCCTGTTTGTTTTCTGTTTATTCAGTGTTTTTCTATTAATTTCGTGTCCTAATATGTCCTGAAAAATTGAATAAATATTTTTAGAATTTAGATCTCATTTAGTAGATAATTTTAAAATGAAATTTTACCCAATTTCGAGTTATAATTTGTGAGATATTAATTTTCTAAATTTGTAATATTTCTGTTTTCTATCTTCTGTCCAGATCTATTGTCCCCTTCCTTTTGAATTTTTAAAATTATAAAAACAAATATTAAAAATACAAAAATAGTAATTCTTGAAGTATTCTGAAGTTTATAATCCAAATATGAATTTTAAAATATTAATTGTTAAATCAGATCAGGAGATATTACAACTTTTACGAGTATTGGTCTGTCAGAACCAGTTTCTGATCCAGATCTGAATTTTCTTTATAAATCTCAAACCGTTAAACATAATTGCACCATATTTTAACAGCTGATCTAAAACTTGATAATTGAATTTCTATAAAACTTTTGGAATTTTTCAAGCCTTGGTTATTTTTCTATATTTTTCTGAATTTACTGCTGAATTAATTGTGAATCTGAAGTAAGTTCTGGATTTAAACTGCAAATATAGAATTTTTGAATAAAATAGTAATACCAGTAAAGTTCCATATCATATATCTCTCTTTCTAGTTTCCAACGGTATCTTGCGTGTTGGAATTGGAGTTTATTTGGTCGAGTTACGAATTAAAACAACAAAGTGTAACGTGCTGAATTTTTACGGTAAGGCTGAAAATAAAATTTAAACTTGGAAATTTATCTAATAACCCTTGAATTACAAAATTTTACACTAAAGAATAATCATTGGGACTAGTTAATTCTTGATGCCACACCTCCTTGTGTTCGACCCCTAAACTCGTTACCACTCATACTCGTAATTGATTAATAGGGAAATATAAATTGTTTTGTTAAATTGTGTAAAATATAAACGACGATTTTACCCGATTTACAATCAATGACTACCATTTCAGGTATTCCTCTTTCTAAATCTCTACTTGGATATTGGATATCCATTGTAATTCTCACATTTTGAATGTGCAGGATATTACTCAGAAGTAGAAGATTAGCTTGAGGAGAAGTCAACCTACCAGTGGGGAATGAAGCAAGAGTTGCTACATTATCTCGAGGATTTTATTGACTTAGCCATTGTAGACTTGTATTGAAATAAATGTTATTGCGACATTAGCATTAAAATGGTTGTAAAATTTATTATTTGGAATAATAACAATTTTTTAGATAAATCTATTTGAAATGTTCACTTAGAAAATAACCTTTATATGCTAAATAATAAGTTCACTGATTTCATACTTCTAGCAATGTCATCAAAGTCACAAAATAAGAATCGCATTTCTAAAACTCCACCATTTGTGGAAAGTTTGACTCACTAGATCTAGGATCAATTGTGACGTGTGAATTCTATTTATCGAACATGATGACAAGAATGAGCAACCATCACGAAGTTGATGGGTTAGTCTCATGCATATAGATGCATGAGAGACAAAAGGCAAGCTGGCTAGAAATAAGGAATATCAAATTTTCATATTAAAGTGTTTTAAGTAAAAGATTTACTTAATGGAACAAAAAATACCTGAAATGTTCAAAGCGTTTAAGAATGAAATTCGACGTCGCCTTAACAAGATAATAATAGCACTTCGATCAGATCGAAGTGCCAAGTATTTGAGTCAATAGTTTGACAATTATCTTAGAAATTGTGGAAATGGTTTCACAATTAATTCTATATGCAGCATCTCACGATGTGCACATAAAGAAGAAAATAAAACTTATTGGATAAGATTCAGTCTTGTGTCTCCGAGACTCTTATAGGTTTATACTCTTGAACATACTAAACACTGAATATCATAAGGTTCAAAAGGACACCATATGTGATATGGGTTTGGAATAGTTCCAAATTGTCTTTAAAGGTTGAAGTATGACTCGTGCAAAAGGTTTGACGATATCAACACAACAATCTCATAAGTATTTGTGGAACATCAATTTGATATTGTTTTACATCCATTACGAGTTCAAATTGTTTGCTACTCATAGAGACTTCTTTAAAAGAGATCTCATCTCCTAAAGAAGCAGTGGGAGTGTAATACATCTCGAAAGGTTCGAGATCCACATACTAGCGATGAATCATTAATGAGTCTATCAAGTAGTTGATAAGGCTGTACTTGAAACATAAGGTCCTCCTCACAGACCTGGTAGACATTAAGGTGAGAGATATGATCTGTCATAAAAGATGCTCATAGAGGATGAGTCGACTTTCTACCGAGGAGAATGTGAAGAGACAATGTTCGCAAAATGGTTGGACCATGAGAACTGAGATGCTGCACATATACGAGCAATCATGTTTGAAACTTTCCTTCTCCTCATCACCTTGAGAACCCTCAATCCCCATTTCTTCAAAGACACTAAAACCCTCATCACAATGGCTAGCTTCATCATGACAAGGTTGGAGAGTGGGTTCTTGAGCCATGGGTACATTCTCTTGAGCATCAATTCTAGCATCCCATTTCTCGATTGAGGTTGACATGTTTTTCATTGAGGTTGACATGGTATTTATCATGCTTTTCATCGACTCGAAAAAATCTGAAGAACCTAGAGGTTGTTCATACACTTGGTTTGGAGGATGGTACTCATTTTGGTCAAGTTGAGGTTGAGAGGAATAGGTTGGCGTGGCAGGCGTGTACAGATTTTGGGAGTTCACCTGAGGTTCGAAACCCCAGGATTGGTTCAACATTTCATCTCTCGGCTCCAGGATGGAGGAGTGGTTAAAGAAACCTCCTTGCTCGTAAGAGTGCCCATAGAAAGGTTGTGCTTCTTGGATGTAGTTCTTTTCTTTACCATGAATAGCCCTCGTCGGGCCATCCACTCCAGGTTTACCTTCACGTCATTTCACGTCTTGCCTTTCCGATTCATCTTTTGACCTAAAAATCTTCAAAATAAGAAAGACACAACACTAGAGAAAAGATTAGTGGGTTAGTTTTAACTTAATTAAATCCATCTCCCCGGCAACGGCGCCATTTGTAATTTGCGAGAAAATGCGTCATTTTCGAATTTCCAAAATTAACAAAAATAATTATTTTATCCTAATTCAATTTAATAAGTGTATACGTGGTATTTGAGCTAGGGGTCGATCCACAGGGAAAATGACTAAGTAAAATAGGTTCACAATCAATTATTAATTTTTTAGGGTTTTATTTGCAAAATTTCATAAATTAGAAACCCTAATTCAAAATTATTCAAATTTTCAGATTTGACACACTTTGTATTTTAACTCAAAGCTAGTTCAACCTAACTTCAAATTCTGCAAATTATACGTCTACAAGAAACTATGAAGAGAGATCTTCTCAGTGGTTTCTTACTGGTATTAAGGGTTTATTCAAAAATTTCCAGAAAACTTTAGTTTAGTCCAGCAACTTTATCAATTTCACACAATGCAAGAGTCAACTTCAGAAAATTATAGAAAAATCACCGTAACTCTAAAAATCACCAAATTTATACAGTAATTCAATCATATACTAAAGACACTACTGTAAAGTTTTCAAAATGTTTCACTAAACAGATTAAGAGAATACTTTAAAATACAGACAATAGTTCAGAAGGTTCAGCAAACAGAACAACAGTTCAAAATGGTACTAGATCTCAAAATATAAGATTTGATTAGCAGGATTAAAATTCAGAATCAAATTTTACGCTTTGAAACAGTTCAGGTAGGTCTATTTGTGACTTTTCAGTTTCCTTTAATTTTAGTTTTATTTCCAAAACAGATACCGAAAAACTATTTTTCGAAACTCTAGAAAATCATAATATCCAATATTATATTCATAGAAACCATTTCCATGATGTTTTGAAATAATATTTTCAAAATCCTAAAATTTATTATACTAGAATTTACTAAATTTTAAATATATAATGGACGATTATTAACTTAACAAACCCTCTGATGCCACTGTTGGGTACCCGTAGCCAAGTACGTTACATGCGCAGCGGAACCTACGAGTTCAACCCTCCCTAGGATCATCGTTAAGGGAATAAAAGTACGAGATTATGCTATTAAAATATATATCTCAGATCTTCCTTATCCGGGAGAGAGAAGCGGATGTAGGTCTGAATGAACTTCCGTCTTGCTTTCTTCTCCTTCCTGCTCCTAAAACTCGACTCAAACGAACTCCTTGCTTCTCCTAGGGTAAAGAAATGGATCGTTCGCTAGTCTTCAAAGCAGAAGGCCTCTACTCGTATCTACATCGAACTTCGAATCGTCGGAATAACCGGACTCGGCTAGACTAGTCCGAAAATACTTTCAGGAGGCTCTCTCCCTTTCTCTCTATATTACGGCAGCCTGGAGGCTTTGTAATGTGTCTTTAATACAGGGGGACTAGCCCTCTATTTATACTAGAGAGGGAGGCGAAGGATTGCTTAGTAACCATAACTAAAACCTAATTACATCACTTATCCATTCCCAACGGACCTATTCCGTTGCCAACGGAATATGGTTTCCTAATCTTAAAACATGGCTGTCGAGAAATTGCCTGAGTTTTGTTGCCAACGGAACTACTCCTTTGGCAACGGAACTTTCGTTGGCAACGGAACTGTTATGTTGCCAACGGAACTATGCTGCTTTTTTTGCACAATCGTTCAAATCAATCATCCAATGATTGATTATTTCCTTTACCAATTTATATATCATATGTTTAACCATTTAAGAGCATTTCCTTACTGACTAGACGTTGTTCTATGTGTCACCGTGTAGGTTCCATTTAACACTGGCAACGATCTTCCAAGATCATAAGTCTAGAATAACCTCTAGACTGGTGTCATGAATACCCATGTTAAATGAAATGATCAGCAATCATAAACATATCTGAATAGACATTTGATTATTCCTTTTGTTCTACTGTATAAGTCTTGATCACAAGGCACAGTAATATGTCATCCTTGAGTTTGATCAAAGTCTCTTTCCTGATTGAGAATTAGACTGAACAAATACAAAATGATATTAACAACACATGTTAATCCATTTTGAGTATGGCCATCCATTTCCTTCAATCCTAGTTCATCAGGGGGTCCAAAGATATCTCCCTCTTAATGAGAGGAACAAATCCCATCTTGGTCACTCACATTCCTTGTCATGATTCAGTGCATACCTAATGATGACCCTAATGATCATCCCGTTACGGATGACGTAAGATCATATTAAAGTATGCAGTTCATCATACAGGAATCTATGGTGACCTCAGGTCGTAGGAAAAAGCATACTATTCATATGAGATTCACTAATGACATATACCATGCATATTCTCATAGTGTGCAGTCAAGTACGTGTTCTCCATCACGTGCCTATATTCCAGACCATTCATCCTTATGTCCATGATCAGCAGAACATGATCATCGAGTCTACGAATATACTAGTGTAGATATGCAGCTTCTTACCTGAAGTATGTTTATCACTATAAACATCCCAAGTATCACTAGGGATAGTTTGGAATGTCATTCGTTGGTTCACAGTTCTACTATCAGAATCACGTATTCTGATGACGTGAACCCGAAGTGTCATTCATAGTCGATCTAGTATATGTGAATATATTAGTCACCCATACACTCATTCATATATGAACTGAATAAACGTGTTTCTCATAATCTAATCTCGAGTCCAACACTTTGGCTTGGGGCATAATTCCTTCAGTTTTGCCGTGTGAGAAACGGATTCTGTATCAGACATTATATTTTTGTATTAGATGTTTTATCTCATAAACTTTTTCATAATAATTATGCGTAAAGGTCGTTAGATTATTAATTAATCATGAATATGTATGTCTGTTATACATCATCAGAATATGTGATTCCGACAGTAAAATCGTAAAACAAAGTGAATACAATTCTAAATTATCCCTAGTCATATATGAGATGTTTGTAAGACAAACATATTTAAAAATCTCAAATCATATAAATAGTTACTAGTATGTTATTTGGATGATGATCATGTTTTACTGATCATGGATATTGGATATCAATTCATTAATATAAATATATATTGGAGAACATATATTGGATCGACCCACTATGAGAATATACATGATATATGTCATTAGTGTTTTCTCATCATCTAATGTATGAGTAGTCCTTTGACTTAAGGTCATCATAGATTCCTGCACGTAAATCTTTATACTTTGACATAGTCAAATGTTGTCTTTAACCGGATAATTATAAAAGCTATGATAGAATATTTAGTAAACCATGAGTTGGAATGTGAATGATCAAGATAGAATTTGTTACTCTCGGATATGAGAGCGATATCTCAGGCTCCCCTGATAAATTGAGACTGAAGGAAAACAAACGGCCGTGTATGAAAGAATTAGCATGTGTTGTTAATATCTTTTAATTTATTCAGTCTAATTATAATTCAGGAAAAAGAATCGATCATAATAAGGATGACATAAAACCATGCCTTCTGATCAATATAAATATTGTTTAACAAAGGGACTAAATAGATAATTGATGTATAGGTTATGATTACGTATCATTCATTTA
Source organism: Juncus inflexus (assembly GCA_024447665.1). Taxonomy (NCBI): domain Eukaryota; kingdom Viridiplantae; phylum Streptophyta; class Magnoliopsida; order Poales; family Juncaceae; genus Juncus; species Juncus inflexus. The sequence continues at coordinate 5,142,916 of JAJHPC010000005.1, forward strand.
ATTTGGGTAATCATAACGTCATACTAGAGGCTACTTATAATTTATAAACTTGAAATTTATTGCCAATATTAAATGAACCTACAGGGTCGCACACAAACAGAGCTAACTCGGTTGGACAGATAAAATCAAAAGGAAGGTGAAGAGGTGTGAGCATTAGATGCTATAAATAGATGAAGGGTTCGTCCGATTAGGTCAGAAGATTCAAATCACATCCTAGCCGCCTATTGAGAGAGAGAAAGAGGAACAGGTTATAGTAATCTCGATTTCTCCTCCAACGAGTTAGTCGCGTGTGGATATGTCAAATGGCTCAGCCTGTCATCATCCAATATAACGGTAGTTTCATCCCTTTCAGACATCAACATGGTCTCTGCAGATTAAACACAATGTTAGATACTGTAATGTTACAGAAGATTAGATTTTATCTATTAAAATAAATGGACACTAGATTGCATGTACATTACTGTTTATTCAGGTGTAACGTTGGGTCGGTCATAAAGCAAATAGGTCCATTATAAAATAAAACCAGATTAGCCGAATCCGAAGAATAAATAAGATTTATTTTTCTGATTTGATTGATAATACACAGATTCTCGGTTAGGAAATGGGTAAGATTTTAATTCCACTGTGCTTCTGAGATTGCGTGTTTCCTTTTATGGTACTAGAGCCACGTGTATTGATCAATCAAGTTGATTTTCAGTATAAGGGTTATACACGGTTTAGGGACAGATCTGACATGGGATAGGCGTTTCCCATAGGACGGAAAATTAGGATTAGGGTTAGATGTTAAACTGAATTCGATTTCGATAATCACAATTACCACTGATTTGATATTGGATCTCATATTAAGTTTTGAATTTTGAATTCAGAAAATCATAATTATCAGATTCAGTTTATTATCAGATTCGGTTTTGATTAATGGGATTAATTTTACCTGATCGGATTTATCGATTTCGGATCTAAATTAATATGATTAATTAAACCCAAAATGATAATGGATTTTGGATCTAAATTAATATGATTAATTAAACCCGAAATTATAATTGGATTTCGGATCTAAATTAATATGATTAATTAAACCCGAAATTGTTCTTGGTTTTTGTCTCTGGTTAGTGGATAGGGTAAAATTTTAAGGCAGTGACTCATCCGATGAGTAAGGTATAACTTAATAGGAGAGAATGCGGCAAAATGCGAAACAACATAGGTTCTACCATAGCAGGGTGTATTGTTGACTATTTTATCGATGATTATATATGGTTTGACTTAACCGAGCTATCAAGTCGGACTTGGGCTCGGGGCATAAGATGGGATGGTTTATGCCGGACAATCAAGTTAAAACTAGATGCTCATCCCATGAGAGGTAAGTCAAGAGTTCCATGTGATATAATTGGATTTGATCCTACCTAAATAATTAAGTCTTAGGATTAAAAGTCAAAGCTCCCTTGAGATTTGATGAAATATGGGTCTTTTTCCACTACGAGATTTCAAAGAGTTGACATTTCCGAATCAATATTTTGAGGGTTATTGATTTGAATAAATAGTGGGAGTTACATTATATGAATATATCTAAAACATTAAAAATCAGAACTTTAAATTTTCAAATCTGTATAGAAAATGTCAACAAACACATCAAGTTTAACTTTGCGATAGGTCCTCGAAAAAGAAAAACTGAATGGAAAAAACATCCTTGATTGGTACCACAACCCGAGAATCGTTCTCAAGCAAGAGAAAAAGTAGTATGTCCTTGAAAATGCTGTTCTTAAAAAGAAACCTGAGGGTGATGCCGACACGGAAGAGGTAAAGGCTGCATATAGTAAGCATGTCAATGACTCTAATGATGTTACCTACCTTATGCTGGCCACAATGGACTCCGAACTTCAAAAGCATTTTGAAGAAATAGAGGCTTTTGCCATGGCGGAGGAAAAGCATGAGGAGAAGGGGGACACCAACTTCATGGTGGAGGAGAATTTGTTTAATGGGGAATGTGGTTAAATGGGAATTTAGGGATTGTGTTTTGTAAAAACTCGAGTGATGTGGAATGCGAGTCAGGTGATGACTCACTAGTTGAACCTTTCGACGCGTCGAATGCCACCAAAACCCAAGAATTGGATAAAGAAATTATAATTATTTTTGAGAAACTGTGGGTCGAGGACGAGGATGAGTTCAACCATGACTCAAAGATTGAAAATTTGGACGAATCGACCATCCCAAAACTCGAGAATATTCCTCAAACTTTCTCAAAACCCGTGTCTTATCAAACCATATATTACACCAAGCTTGAGATAAGCGGTGTGATGTATGTCGACCTTCCAACCAACAAAGGAGTGAATCTGGGTATTGAGTTGCCCCTCCCAACAAAAATCGACCCCAAACTCTTTTCAAAATGAGGAATACCACGTCATTCTCGCCGCAAAACCAAGTGCAAGAAACGCCAGCCGAATCTCTTCCCACCGTGTGAGCTTCTTCAAGGGTTTGCTCACATTTACGACCCATTCGAGAGAGGCTAACACGAAGGCGTCGAGCTCGAGATGTAAAATGGGAGCGCTTGGCGAGAGGCAACTTGTCGTGTCAGGACATATTTTTCCTTTATTTTCAATTTTTCTTTTCACAAAAAAATACTTCATTTTACTTGAACTTGCAAAAGTTTAAGTGTGGTGAGGGTGTTGGGAAACCCGTAGCCATGAACGTTACATGCGCAGCCGAACCTACGGGTTCTACCCGCCCTAGGATCATCATTAAGGGAATAAAAGTACAAGATTATTCTATTAAAATTTATACCTCGGATCTTCCTGATTCGGGAGAGAGAAGCGAATATAGGTCTGAACGAACTTCCGTCTTGCTTCCTTCTCCTTCGTGCTCCTAAAGCTCGACTCAAATGAACTCCTTGCTTTTCCTAGGGTAAAGAAACTGATCGCTCGTAAGTCTTCAAAGCAGAAGACCTCTACTCGTATCCACATCGAACTTCAAATCGTCGGAATAACCGGACCCGGCTAGACGAGTCCGGATATACTTTCAGGAGGCTCTCTCTCTTTCTCTCTGTATTACGGCAGCCTGGAGGCTCAGTAATGTGTGTATCATAGAGGGGGACTGCCCCTCTATTTATACTAGAGAGGGAGGTGAAGGATTGCTTAGTTACCATAACTAAAACCCTAATTACAGCGCCTATCCGGTCCCAACGGACCTATTCCATTGCCAACGGAATAGGGTTTCCTAATCTGAAAACTTGGCTGTCGAGAAATTGGCTGAGTTCTGTTGCCAACGGAACTGTTCCATTGGCAACAGAACTATGCTGATTTTTGCACCATCATTCAAATCGATCATCCAATGATCGATTATTTTCTTCACCTATTTATACATCATATGTATAACCATGTAAGAGCATTTCCTTCCTGACTAGACATTGTTCTATGTGTGACCGTGTAGGTTCCATTTAACGCTGGCAACGAATATTGAACCTTTCAATAAACGGATGATAAACGTATGTCTTCATTATATGAACGTCGTAGGCAAGAATTCTTTATTTCATATTGAACTCCTTCAATATATATTATTAAAAGCATATAATCCAATTCATGTGCCTTTCATCGTTCATATTAGTGCCACAAACAAGAACTCTTTCTTGCATATTGAATATTCAATATATGGTTGAATGTATAAGATCAAATTCTTATATCTTTTTATTGTTCATGTGAATGTCATAAGCAAGAACACTTTCTTGCATGTTGAACATTTCAACGTATGGCTGAAAGTATAGAATCTCATTCGTTTACCTTTTCAGCATTCATATGAACACCATGAGAAAGAACATTTCTTGCACATCGAATTCTTTCAATATTTTACCAATGTGCTTTATCTTGTAACCAGAAGTCTGTATAGACTTCAACTCCTAACTATTAGGATATGTAAGTTGTTGTAATGCAGGAAGATTGTTATACTCCCATTGAATTTCTTGAAATCAAGGTGGCCGCATCTATTTTGATTAAGTCAGATTCTTCAATTTACTTTGTCAAATAGATCCATCCTGAGATGCTTGCTTTATTCCATGAATTTACCTTTCAGAATTCTCACGATCACAAAACTCTTGCCATGTATCAAAGATACATCCACACTAAAATTCCTATAAAGGAATGTGAGTTTTATATCCTTGTTCCATCATTCACAATCACATTGTGCTATGAAAGTTAGAATTCGTAATTGCAACAGGTGAGAAAGTCCGTTTACTATAGCCCATACTATAGCTACTTTCTTTGCTATTTTAGGTTATCCATGTGTATGCAATGGTCATCAAGCCATTGGATACTCTAGACTTTACTAATTGTAAGATGGCTCCAGGTACATCAGTGGCTGTCCATGTTCTCAAGATGAAAGGTTATATTGATTACCTTGAGAAGCTTGGTGCAAAGGTAAAGAAAGAGATGACTATCGATATAATTCCCGGGTCTTTAACCCCGAACTTTAAACAGTTTATTATAAATTATAATATGCACAATGTGGACAAATCCATTACTGAATTTCTCGACATGCTTAAGCAATACGAGACGAGTATGACACCAAATGTTGGCAATGGATGTACTCATGGTTCAAAAGGGGAAGAATATGAAAAAGAAATTCAAGGGAAATGGCAAGGGCAATGGAAAGGACAATGGTAAGGGCAAGATGTTGCCTGAACCTAAGATTAAGAAACCAAAAGATGGTTTTTTTTCTATTGCAACAAGCCGGGGCATTGGAAGAGAAACTGCAAGGATTACTTGGAAAATCTTAAGAAGAATGGTAGTGTGACTACATTTTCAGGTTTTTTGTTATTGAAATTAATTTATTTACTTCTACATCTTCGGTATTAGATACTGGATGTGCAACTCACATTTGTAATAATGTGCAGGGACTGCAAAGGATTAGAAAATTAGCAAGATGCGAAGTGGACCTACTTGTGAAATGGAGCAAGAGTTGCTGCATTAGCCGTAGGAACATATAATTTATCTTTACCTTCTGAACTTATTTTAAAACTTAATAATTGTTATTTTGTACCTGCAATAAACAGGAATTTGATTTCTATTTCGAGTTTGATGAAAGATGGTTATGAATGTATTATTAATAAAAATGAATTTATTATTCATAAAGGTAACATTTTCTATGGGACTGTCCGCACAAAAAATGGTCTCTATATTCTTGATCTCGAAACAGAAAGAAATGAGTTCATTTATAACATTAATACCAAAAAGTTATAATTTAACGACTTGAATCCAACATACTTCTGGCATTGTCGCTTAGGTCACATAAATGAGAAACGTATTTCTAAACTCCATCAAGATGGACTTTTAGACTCATTTGATTTTGAATCGTTCGAGACATACGAATCATCTTTATTGGGCAAAATGACAAAAACACCTTTTACTAAACAAGGTGAAAGAGTGAACGACTAATTTGAGCTCATACATTCAGATGTATGCGGTCCGATGAGTATAGAAGCTTGAGGTAGTTTTCGATACTTCATTACATTTACTGATGATTTGAGTAGATCTGGGTATATATACTTAATGAAGCATAAATCAAAATCTTTTGAAAAGTTCAAAATATTCAAGAATGAAGTAGAAAACCAACTTGGTAAGAAAATCAAAGCACTTCGATCAGATCGTGGTGGCGAATATTTAAGCCAAGAGTTCGTAGATCATCTTAAGGATTGTGGAATTATTTCACAATTATCTCCACCCGGAATATCTCAACGGAATGATGTATCCGAGATGAGAAATCAAAACTTACTATATATAGTTCGGTCTATGATGAGCCGAACGGATCTTCCAACTTCCTTTCGAGGTTATGCTCTTGAAACAGTTGCATTTATACTGAACAGAATTTAAGCAAAATCAGTTCAAAAGACGCCATATGAATTATGGACTGGGAAGAGTCCTAGATTATCTTTTCTAAAGATTTGGGGATGTGAAGTGTCTGCTCTCTGACAAATTTACACCCAAATCTGACAAGTGTTTATTTGTGGGTAATCCTAAAGAAACTAAAGGATATTACTTTCACAATCCATCCGAAAACAAAGTGTTTGTTGCTCGAAATGGAGTCTTCTTGGAGAATGAATTCGTTTCCATAAGAGTGAGTGGGAGTGCAATCCAGCTTGAAGAAATTCGAGACTCACAAATTAATGCAGAACCGATGGTGGAAGAAGAATTAGATTCATCAACAGTTAATGAATCTGAACATGTAATACAAGTACCTCCTCGTAGATCTGTTAGGGATCGTCGAGAGCCACAGAGATATGGATATCTCGTGACTCATGACAATGGCGTGATGCTCATCGATGATGAGCCCACATCCTATCAAGAAGCTATTGTTGGAAAATCCATAGCCATGTACGTTACATGCGCAACGGAACCTATGGATTTAACCCACCCTAGGATCATCGTTAAGGGAATAAAGTACGAGATTGAGTACTAAAATTTATACCTCCGATCTTCCTGATCCATGAGACGAAGAGCGGATGTAGATCTGAACTTTTCTGACGTGCAACCTTATCCATCCTGAAGATCGACTCGAACGAACTCCTTCCTTCTCCTAGGATAAAGAAACTGATTGCTCGCTAGTCTTCAAAGCAGAAGACCTCTACTCGTATCCACATCGAACTACAGACACACGGAATAACCAGACTCGGCTAGACCAGTCCGAAAATACTTTTCGAAAATAACTCAAAACTCTCTCTCTCTCTCTCTCTCTCTCTCTCTCTCTCTCTATTTCTGTGTATTAGATGGCCTCTAAGGCTTCTGAATTGTGTATATAAAGGAGAGGCACTGCCCTTCTATTTATACTAGAGAGAGAGGCGAACGATTGCTCAATTACCATAACTAAAAACCCTAATCTATGCCTATTATGTTGCCAACAGAATTGGTATTTCCGTAATCGAATACTTGGCACCTAAGTTTATTAGAGTTTTCATATCTATTCCATTGGAAACGGAACTATTCCGTTGCCAACGGAATGGTACTATTTTGTTCAATCAATTATCCAATAATTGATTATTTCGTTCACCAATTTATATATCGTATGTATAACTATTTTAAGGCATATTCATCCCGTACGAATGAAGTTCATTTTGTGACCGTGTAGGTTCCATTTAACGCCGGCAACGATATTCTAAAGATCATAAGTCATGAGTAACCTCTAGATTGATGTCATGACTACCCATGTTAAATGAAATGATCAGCGATCATAAACCTATCTGAATAGATGTTTGCTTATTAGTTTTGTTCTACGATATATGTCTTAATCACAAGGCATGGAAGTATGTCATCCTTGAGTTTGATCGAAGTCTCTTTCCTGATCGAGAATTAGACTGAGTAAATACAAAATGATATTAACAAGCACATGTTAATCCATTTTGAGAATGACCATGCATTTCCTTCAGTCCTAGCTCATCAGCGGGGCTAGAGATATCTCCCTCATAACGAGAGGAACAAATCCCATCTTGGTCATTCACATTCCTCGTCATGATTCAGTGCATACCTAATGATGACCCTAATGATCATCCCATTACGGATGACGTAGGATCATATTAAAGTATGCAGTTCCACATACATGAATCCATGGTGACCTCAGATCGTAGGAATAGGCACACTATTCATATGAGAATCACTAATGACATATACCATGCATATTCTCATAGTGTGGTCAGTCCAGTATGTATTCTCTAACACGTACCTAAATTCCAGACTTGACATCTATATGTCCATGATCAGCAGAACAAGATCATCCTGCCTGTGAACAATTTATCTCTGAAGTATGTTTATGCACTGAATCATGACGAGGAATGTGAGTGACCAAGATGGGATTTGTTCCTCTCATCATGAGGGAGATATCTCTGGGCCCCCTGATGAAATAGGACTGAAGAAAATGCATGGCCATGCTCAAAATGGATTAACATGTGTTGTTAATATTATTTTGTATTTATTCAGTCTAATTCTAGATCAGGAAAGAGACTTTGAACAAACTCAAGGATGACATATTACCGTAACTTGTGATCAAGAGATATATCACAGAACAAAAGGAATAAACAAACATCTATTCAAATAGGTTTATGATCGCTAATCATTTTATTTGACATCGGTAGTCATGACATCAGACTAGAGGTTACTCATGACTTACGATCTTTAGAAGATCGTTGCCAGCGTTAAATGAAACCTACACGGTCACACAATAGACTCCATTCGGACGGGAAGAAAATACCTTAGAAATAGTTACACATGTGATGTATAAATTGGTGAAAGAATAAAGCATTAGATGTTGAAATTTTACATATGCTGGAATTGTTCCGGCCAATCGGAACACAAGTTCCGGTCGAACTCTTGGCTTAAATATTCGCCACCACGAGTGCTTCAATTTTCTTATCAAGTTGGTTTTCCACTTCATTCTTGAATATTTTGAACTTTTCAAAAGATTCTGATTTATGCTTCATTAAGTATATATACACATATCTACTCAAAGCATTTGTAAATGTAATGAAGTATCGAAAACCACCTCTAGCTTCTTTATTCATCGAACCTCATACATCTGAATGTATGAGCTCTAATAAGTCATTCACTCTTTCACCTTGTTCAGTAAAAGGTGTTTTTGTCATTTTGCCCAATAAACATGATTCACATGTCTCGAATGATTCAAAATCGAATGAGTCTAAAAGTCCATCTTGATGGAGTTTAGAAATGCATTTCTCATTTATGTGACCTAAGCAGCAATGCTAGAACTATGTTGGATTCAAGTCGTTAGATTTTAATCTTTTGGAATTAATATTATAAATGGACTCATTACTTTCTGTTTCGAGATTGAGAATATAAAGACTATTTTCTGTGCGGACATTCCCATGGAAAAGGTTACCTTTACGAATGGTAAATTTATTTTTATTAATAATAAATTCATAACCCTCTTTCGTCAAACTCGAAATAGATATCAAATTCTTGTTTATTGCAGGTACAAAATAACAATTATTATGTTTTAAAACAAGTCCAGAAGGTAAAGATAAATTATAAGTTCCTACGGCTAATGCAGCAACTCTTGCTCCATTCCATACCCGTAGGTCCACTTCGCCTATTGCTAATTTCCTACTCCTTTGCAGTCCCTGCACATTATTTCAAATGTGATTTGCACATCTAGTATCTAATACCCAAGATGTAGAAGTAGATAAATTAATTTCAATAACAAAAATACCTGAAGATGTAGTCACAGTACCATTCTTCTTAAGACTTTCCAAGTAATCCTTGCAGTTTCTCTTCCAATGCCCCGGCTTGTTGCAATAGAAATAAAAACCATCTTTTGGTTTCTTAATCTTAGGTTGAAGCAACATCTTGCCCTTACCCTTGTCCTTTCTATTGCCTTTGCCCTTTCCTTTGAGTTTCTTTTTCATATTCTTCCCCTTTTGAACCATGAGTACATCAATGCCAACATTTGGCATCATACTCGTCTCGCATTGCTTAAGCATGCCGAGTAACTCAGTAAGGGATTTGTCCTAAGAATTATATCAGTAGCCATCTCTTTTTTTACCTTTACACCAAGCTTCTCAAGGTAATCAATATAACCTTTCATCTTGAGAACATGGACGGCCACTAATGTACTTGGAGCCATCTTGCAATTATTAAAGGCATTATGCATATTGTACCTTTTAGTACGCGCCTGCACTTGGAATATTTTCTTGAGCTGTGTGACCATGGCAAAACCCTCAATTTCTGCAAACTTCTTTTGAAGTTCGGAGTTCATTGTGGCCAGCATAAGGCAGGTAACATCATTAGAGTCATTGACATACTTACTATAAGCAGCCTTTGCCTCATCTGTGGCAACATCACCCTCAGGTTCCTTCTAAGGAAGAGCATTTTCGAGGACATACTGCTTTTTCTCTTTCTTGAGAATGATTCTCAGGTTGAGGTGCCAATTAAGGAAGTTTTTCCCATTCAGTTTTTTCTTTTTCAAGGACTGATCGCAGAGTTAAACTTGATGTGTTTGTTGACATTTTCTACACAGATTTGAAAATTTAAAGTGCTGTTAATACTGGCTGATTTTTAATGTTTTAGATGTGTTCATATAATGTAACTCCCACTATTTTATTCAAATCAATAACCCTCAAAATATTGATTCGAAAATGTCAAATCTTTGAAATCTCGTAGTGGAACAAGACCCATATTTCATCAAATCTCAAGGGAGCTTTGGCTCTGAATCCTAAGACTTAATTATTTAGGTAGGATCAAATCCAATTGCATCACATATAACTCTTCACTAATCTCTCATGAGATGAGCATCTAGTTTTAACCTGATTGCCCAACGTAAACCTTCCCATCTTATGCCCCGAGCCCAAGTCTGACTTGATAGCTCGGTTAAGTCAAACCATATCTAATCATCAGCAAAATAGTCAACAACACACACTGATTTGGCAGAGCCTATGTTGTTTCACATTTTGCCGCATTCTCTCCTCTTAAGATAGTTCCCACACACCTAGCTTTGGCATGAACCTATGTGGGATCTATCAAAATATCGAGAGATTTAGGTATGGAGGGCATTTCATGACTTAATATTTATTTGAATGATTTTTAATTTATTTTAATTCTTTTAATGAATATTAATAATGACATGCATGGCCTTGAACATTATGAGCCAATATAATGATCATAATCCTCAGTACTTGATGAGAAGTCGAGGCAATGAACTCCTTCACCATGTGATTGGTCGAGGTGATGAACTCCTTCACCATGTGATTAGTCGAGGCGATGAACTCCTTCACCATGTCTCGGATGTCGAATTGTCATAACTCTCATAAATAATAATTACATATAAATGACGGTACCATGACCGTATTTAATTACAATAATTACACATCACATAAATTACAACCAAATTATACAAACCACAAATTACATACATCACATCACATCACAAATTGCAACCCAATAACAGACATTCATTCACATCATAGAATCTAAAGGCCATGCAGTCATATGATATTATTTTTATTTTATTTAATTAAACCACTAATAAATAATTAGGGTTTTAATGACGGTAATTCGCTCGCCGGTGAGCGACTAACGGGGTTTGGGGCGGAGCCCCAACGGCGGTCCCGCTAATCAGAGACCAAAACCAATAACAATTTCGGGTTTAATTAATCATATTAATTTAGATCCGAAATTCATTATCATTTCGGGTTTAATTAATCGTATTAATTAAGATCCGAAATTGATAAATTCGATCGGGTATAATTAATCCCATTAATCAAAACCGAATCTGACAATAAACCGAATCTGATAATCAAGATGTTTCTGAATTCAAAATTCAAAACTTGATTTGAGATCCAATCTCAAGTCAGTGGTAATTGTGATTATCAAAATGCAATTCGGTTTAACATCTAACCCTAATCCTAATTTGTTGTCCTGTAGGAAATACCTTTCCCACATCAGATCTAACCCTAAACCGTGTATATCCCTTATACTAAAAATCGACTTGATTCAGCAATACACGTGGCTCTCATACCACTGAAAGGAAACGCGTAATCTCAGAAGCATAGTGGAATTAAAAATTTACCCGTTTCCTAACCGAGGATCCGTGTATTATCAATCAAATCAGAAAAATAAGTCTTATTTATACCTCGGATTCGGCTAATCCGATTTATAGGGCTTAGCGATTTGTCTCCAAACTATCTCCCTGCATCTCCTTGCGGATCTGATCATGAAAAGTCGCTACGACTCCGGCACCGCCCTCTACACGTATCCACATGCGACTAACACGTTGGACGAGAAACCGAGATTACTAGATCTGGTTTCTCTTTTTCTCTCTCTCAATAGGTGGATAGGATGTGATCTGAATCTTCTGACCTAATCAGATGAACCTTTCATCTATTTATAGCATCTAATGCTCACACCTCTTCACCTTCCTTTTGATTTTCTGTGTCCAACCTAATTAGTTATGTTTGTGTGCGACCCTGTAGGCTCATTTAATATTGGCAATAAACTTCAAGTTTATAAATCATAAGTAGCCTCTAGTATGATGTTATGATTACCTAAATTAAATGAATGATAGGTGATAATAGCCTATACATCAATTATGTATTTAGTCCCTTTGTTAAATGATATTTATATTGATCATAAGGCATGGTTTTATGTCATCCTTATTATGATCTATTCTCTTTCCTGAATTATAATTAGACTGAATAAATTAAAAGATATTAACAACACATGCTAATTCTTTCATACACGGCCGTGTGTTTTCCCTCAGTCTCAATTTATCAGGAGGGCCTGAGATATCGCTCTCTCGTATCCGAGAGTAACAAATTCTATCTTTATCATTCACATTCCAACTCATGGTTTACTAAATACCCGATCATTGCTTTTATAATTATCCGGTTAAAGACATCGTTTGACTAGGTCAAAGTATGAAGATATATATGCAGGAATCTATGATGACCTCAAGTCAAAGGACTACTCGTACATTAGATGATGAGAACTAATGACATATACCATGTATATTCTCATAGTGGGTTGATCCAATATATGTTCTCCAACATATATTCATATTAATGAATTGATATCCAATATCCATGATCACTAAAACGTGATATCATCCAAATAACGTACTAGTAACTATATATATGATTTGAGATTTTCAAATATGTTTGTCTTACAAATATCTCATATATGTCTAGGGATAATTTAGAATTGTATTCACTTTGCTTTATAGTTTCAGTATCAGAATCATATATTCTGATGACGTATAATGGATATACATATTCATGATTAATTAATAATCTAACAACCTTTATCCACAATTATTATATGAAAAAGTTTTTGAGATAAAACATCTAATACAAAAATATAATGTCTGATACATAATCCGTTTCCCACACAACAAAATAGTTTTGTCTAGGACATTATTACTTTCAATTTTATACTTTAATATAATCTAACACTGCCTTTAATCGGGTAGTCATAATGGTTATGATTAGGTGTATAATGAATCATGTAGAGGGATGAGTGCAATCAATATGGGATTCGTTCCTCTCATAAATGAGAGAGATATCTTTAGACCTCTTGATGAATTGAACTGAAGAATCACTAATGACATATACCATGCATATTCTCATAGTATGGTCAGTCCAGTACATGTTCAGTAACACGTGCCTATATTCTAGAGTAGGCATCCCTATGTCCATGATCAGCAGAACGTGATCATCTAGTCTCTGAATATACTAGTGTAGATATGTAGCTTCTTACCTGAAGTATGTTTATCTCTACAAACATCTCATATATCACTAGGACAGTTTAGAATGTCATTCGTTGGTTCACTGTTCTACTATCAAAATCATGATTCTGATGACGTGAACCCGAAGTGTCATTCATGGTCGATCTAATATATGTGAATATATTAGTGACCCATACACTCATTCATATATGAACTGAATAAATGTGTTTCTCATAATCTAATCTCTAGTCCAACACTTTGGCCTAGGGCATAATTTCTTCAATCTCGCAATTGCACTAGGCCAATCTTAAGCATCCAATGCTTATTAGGCAACATGACCTTAATGTTCTACTAGCGGGAAATATATACCTATCAGATTATAGAAATTAACATTGCAGACTTGTCACAACTACTAGTGATCTCTATAAATAGTCGAGAACTTCTAAAACAGGCATATGTATCCTTGTTGCTCTATTCTGAGAAACTATTTGTTCATAACATAGATCGTCAGGGCTTAAGAGCAATCGGGACTACTCCAAGTTCCAAGATCAAGTGCTTGATCCAAGCATACCTATTGTCCGCTTCTAAAGTGACAATATGGTCTTGTTTTAGTTACAGTACCTTATTTGGAACTCTTTCAAAAGTACTGTATTCAAAATAAATGAATTGTGATAATGATCCATGTTATGAAAGTGTAATCTCTTACCACTACCTAGCTTCTGATAGATCGGGATGTCTAAGTTCTTCATAAGAACTTAGATATTTATCCTAGTCATCAAATGACTATAATTTGCTCTCTTATGCTCCAAGCATATTGCACAATATATTGTATGGCTTAAAATTCTTATCCATCATGTTATCAAGAACTGTTTCTTATATATTGAACCTTTCAATAAATTGATGATATGTGCATGTCTTCATTATATGAACGTCGTAGGCAAGAATCATTTCTTGCATATTGAACTCCTTCTATATTGTTGAAAGCGTAGTATCCAATTCATGTGCCTTTCATCGTTCATATTAGTGCCACAAACAAGAACTCTTTCTTGCATATTGAATATTCAATATATGGTTGAAGGTATAAGATCTAATTCTTATATCCTTTTATTGTTCATGTGAATGTCATAAGCAAGAACGCTTTCTTGCATGTTGAATATTTCAACGTATGGCTGAAAGTATAGATTCTCATTCGTTTATCTTTTCATCATTCATATGAACACCATGAGCAAGAACAATTCTTACATATCAAATTCTTTCAATATTTTACCAATGTGCTTTATCTTACAACCAGAAGTCTGTATAGACTTCAACTCCTAACTATTAGATGTGTAAGTTGTTGTAATGCAGGAAGATTGGTATACTCCCACTGAATTTCTTGAAATCAAGGTGGTCGAATCTATTTTGATTAAGTCAAATTCTTCAATTTACTTTGTCAAATAGATTCATCGTGAGATACTTGCTTTAATCCATTCATGAATTCATGAATTTACCTTTCAGAATTCTTGCGATCACAAAACTCTTGCCGATACATCCACAGTAAAGTTCCTATAAAGGAATGTGAGTTTTATATCCTTGTTCCCATCATTCACAATAGCAACAAGTGAGAAAGTCCTTTTGCCATAGCTCCATACTATAACTACTTTCTTTGCTATTTTTAGGTTATCCATGTACTGTATGCAATGGTCATCAAGCCATTGGACACTCCAATCAAGTTCCAATTATGATTGCTTGTATATGAGTTGCATCTCAGTTCTCATGGTCCAACCATTTTGAGAACATTGTCTCTTCACAGTCTCCTCGGTAGAAAGTCGACTCATTCTCTATGAGCATCTTTTATGAGAGATCATATCTCTCAGCCTAATATCTACCAGGTTTGTGAGGAGGACCTTATGTTTCAAGTATAGCCTTATCAACTACTTGATAGCCTCATTAATGGTTCATCACTAGTATGTGGACCTCGAACCTTTCGAGATGTATTACACTCCCACTGCTTCTTTAGGGGATGAGCTCTCTTTTAAAGAAATCTGAATTATGAGTAGCAACCAATTTGAACTCATAATGGATGTAAAACAATATCAAGTTGTGTTGACACTGTCAAACCTTTTCACATGAGTCGTACTTCAATTTTTATGGATAATTTGGGACTATCCCAAACCCATATCACATATGGTGTCCATTTGAACCTTATGACATTCAGTGTTTAGTATATTCAAGAGTATAAATCTATAAGAATCTCGGAGACATAGACTGAATCTTATCCAATAAGTTTCATCTTCTTCTTTATGTGCACATCATGAGATGCTACATATAGAATTAATTGTGAAACCCTTTTCACAATTTCTAAGATAATTGTCAAACTATTGAATCAAATACTTGTCACATCGATATGATCGAAGTTCTCTTATTATCTTATCAAGGCGATATCGAATTTCATTCTTAAATGCTTTGAAAATTTCAAATACTTTGTGTTTCAATAAGTAAAGCTTTTACTTAAAATATTTTAATATGAAATTCTGTTATTCCTTATTTCTGGCCGGCTTACTTTTTGTCTCTCATGCATCTGTATGCATGAGACTCAACAAACTAGCCCTTCAACCTTGTGATGGTTGCCCATTCTTGTGATCCTGTTCGATAAATAAAATTTGTCCGTCTCAATTGTTCCTAGATCCAATGAGTCAAACTTTCCACATAGTTTGGAGTTTTAGAAATGTGATTCTTATTATGTGAATTATATGATATTGCTAGAAGTATGGAATCAATGAACTTATTATTTAGCATATAAAGGTTATTTTCTAAGTGAACATTTTAAATAGACAAATCTAGAAAAAATTTTATTATTCCAAATAATAAATTTTGCAACCATTTTTAACGCTAATGTTGAAATAATATTTATTTTATTACAAGTCCACAATGGCTAAGTCAATAAAATCCTAGAGCTAATGTATCAACTCTTGCCTCATTCCCCACTTATAGGTTGACTTCTCCTCTAGCTAATCTTCTACTTCTGAGTAATATCCTGCACATTCAAAATGTGAGAATTATAGTGGATATCTAATATCCAAGTAGAGATTTAGGAAGAGGAATACCTGAAATGGCAGCCATTGATTCTTCTTCTTGACATATCTTACATCCTACTCTCCAGTGATCACGCATAGAACATGCAATCACTTCTTCTGATTCCTCAGGTTAGGCAACTCCTTCCCTTTACTCTTGATCCAGCTCCCCCATGCGGCTTGTCTATTCAACTCCCTTTCCCTTTCAATCCTGAGGGAATCAATGACAACTTTTGCCTCTATGTCCTTCTCTGTCTGTTTAAGCATCTTATGTAATTCCGTGATCATCATCTCCATCCGACGCTTATGATATTCAGTAATGAACAAATCAAAGCTCGGAGGAAGCGATCCAAGAATCATGTCAGCCGCCAATTCCCTTGGGATAGGGAAACCAAGTCTCTCTAAGTAACCAATTTGACTTCTCATCTTGAACACATGAGTATCCACAGAGGAGTCACGAGCCATCTTGCTCTTGATTAATAACTTGGTGGACTTGTAGCGCTGAATATTAGTCTGCTTTCAGAACATTTCCTTAAGCTCCTTGATCATATCATAGGCATCCATGAAACCTATCTACTTCCGAAGCTTAGGTTTCATTCCTGCTAACATCATCCAAGCTACTTCATCAGAATCATAAATACACTTCTGATAAGTATCTTGAACGACTCTAGAAGCGGTCGAAGGCGGTGGATTTGGGATGGGTGTCTCAAGGACATACAACTTTCCTTCACTCTCGAGAACAATTCTCAGAGTCTTGAACCATTCAGGGAAGTTTGTGCCATCGAGCTTATCCTTCTCAAGGATAGATCGCAAGTCTGTAAATTTTGAACTCATTCTACAAGTTTAATATGCAATGTAAAGTTTATTATTAATGTAAATTTTGAACTAATTTTGTTTCATATATTATACTCTCACTATTTATCTTCAAATCAAACACCTTCCGCATTATTGATTCGGAAGCTTCAATTAAATGAGGTTCAATAGTGGGTCAAGATTCGTATTTCATTAAGCACTAAGTGCACTTTGGCGCAACCCTTATTGCTCAACTATGTAGGTAGAAAATTTCTAATTGTATCATATACAATTATTGCCTTTTATGGAACGAGCATCATATGCCCCGGTGTATTACCCCATCCTGTGCCCTGAGCCCAAGTCTGACTTGCTTGCTCTGTTAAGTTTAACCATGTATGATTATCGGCGAAATGGAATCCAGCACACTCAGCTTGGGCATGACCCATGTTGGACGCCATTTCCCGCGTACCTTCCTTTACAAAGACAGTCCCCTATATGCTGAGCTTTGACATGACCCACTTGGAAGATTGTCTAGGTACCGAGGGCTTCAGTGACATGGGGGGCACTTCCTTACTTAACATTATGAAGGATTTTGTTTTAGATTCATAAACATAAACATCACAGAAACAAGATAAATATAATATGATCCTAATCCTCACGAGCGATCATGAGTTTTCTAATCCTATAACTATCTCTAAATTGTAGGTGAATCTTCAATGAACCTTCATTGTATGTGTGCGAAGATCCAATGTCATCTTCCGAAGATTGCGCCATGATCCTCTTCTTGTCTTGATGTAATATCTTTCCTAACTATCATATTGCTAGAAAAGGTAGTTTACAATTTTGGACAACTCACTAGTTGCCATAATTACAACTTTGGACAACTCACAAGTTGCCGTAGATATTAAATAAATTACAAGCATTCACACACAAGATTACATCACAGAACAATCACAGAACTAAGGCTCATACCATATTTATATAAATTAAATTCCTTGTATAACAAAAATTAGAGTTTCTCGCAAAATCAGCCTTATTCTGTTCAGAACAGAACCATTCCGTTCTGAACGGAATCTGCGCTGAAAATCACCGACAAAAGTTCTGGCTTTTCCATTCTGAATGGAACTATTCCGTTCGGAACGGAATAACGCTAAAAATTATGTTTCCTTTTATTTTAGTTCCATTTCCAAAACAGATTCTGAAAAACTATTTTTTCAAAACTCTAGAAAATTATAATATCCAATATTATATTCCTAGAAACTATTTCCGTGATGTTTTGAAATAATATTTTCAAGACCCTAAAATTTTGTTATACTATAATTTACTAAATTTTAAATATAATCGACGATTATTTCCTTAACGAATGCTCTAATGCCACTTTTGGGAAACCCGTAGCCATGTACGTTACATGCACAGCGGAACCTACAGGTTCAACCCTCCCTAAGATCATTGTAAATGAAATAAAGGTTAGAGATTATGCTATTAAAATTTATACCTCGGATCTTCCTGATCCGGGAGAGAGAAGCGGATGTAGGTCTGAACAACCATCAGTCTTGTTTCCTTCTCCTTCGTGCTCCTAAAGCTCGACTCGAACGAACTCCTTGCTTCTTCTAGGGTAAAGAAACTGATCGCTCGCTAGTCTTCAAAGCAGAAGACCTCTACTCGTATCCACGTCGAACTTCAAATCGTCGGAATAACCGGACTTGGACTCTGCTAGAAGAGTCCGGAAATACTTTCAGGAGGCTCTCTCTCTTTCTCTCTGTATTATGGCAGCCTAGAGGCTCTGTATTGTGTGTCTGATAGAGGGGGACTGCCCCTCTATTTATACTAGAGAGGGAGGTGAAGGAATATTTTTTTACCATAACTAAAACCCTAATTACAACGCTTATCCGTTCCCAACGGACCTATTCCATTGCCAACGGAATAGGATTTCATATTCTAAAAACTTGGCTGTCGAGAAATTGGTTGAGTTAAGTTGCCAACGGAACTATTCTATTGGCAACGGAACTGTTCTGTTGCCAACGGAACTATGTTGATTTTTGCACAATCATTTAAATCAATCATCCAATGATCGATTATCTCCTTCACCTATTTATACATCATATGTATAATCATTTAAGAGCATTTTCTTCCCGACTAGACGTTGTTCTATGTGTGACCATATAGGTTCCATTTAACGCTGGCAATGATCTTCCAAAGATCGTAAGTCATGAGTAACCTCTAGACTGGTGTCATGACTACCCATGTTAAATGAAACGATCAATGATCATAAACCTATCTGAATACATATTTGATTATTCCTTTTGTTCTATGATATACGTATTGATCACAAGACATGGTAATATGTCATCCTTGAGTTTGATCAAAGTCTCTTTCCTGATCGAGAATTAGACTAAACAAATAAAAATGATATTAACAACACATGTCAATCCATTTTGAGCATGGCCATGCATTTCCTTTAGTCCTAGTTCATCAGGGGGCCCAGAAATATCTCCCTCTTAATGAGAGGAATAAATCTCATCTTGGTCACTCACATTCTACGTCATGATTCAGTGCATACCTAATGATGACTCTAATGATCATCCCATTACGGATGACGTAAGATCATATTAAAGTACGCAGTTCCTCATACAGGAATCCATAGTGACCTCGGGTCGTAGGAACAAGCACACTATTCTTATGAGAATTACTATTGACATATACCATGCATATTCTCATAGTATGGTCAGTCCAGTACGTGTTCTCTAACACGTGTCTATATTCCAGACTTGACATCTCCAGGTCCATAATCAGCAGAACATGATCATCCAGCCTGCGAATATACTAGTGTGGATATGCAGCTTCTTACCTAAAGTATGTCTATCTCTATAAACATCCCACATATCACTAGGGACAGTTTAGAATGTCATTCGTTGGTTCACAGTTCTACTATCAAAATCACGTATTCTGAGGATGTGAACCCGAAATGTCATTATTGCTCAGTTACCATAACTAAAAACCCTAATCTGCGACTATTCCGTTGCCAACGGAACTATTCCGTTGCCAACGAAATAGGTATTTCCATAACGGACTACTCGGCAGCTAAGGTTATTACAGTTTCCATGTTTATTTCGTTGGGAACGGAACTATTCCGTTGTCAACGGAATGGTACTGTTTTGTTCAATCAATTATCCAATAATTGATTATTTCGCTCACCAATTTATACATCATATGTATAACTGTTTTGAGGCATATCCATCCCGTACGAATGGAGTTCAATGTGTGACCATGTAGGTTCCATTTAACGCTGCCAACGATCTTCTAAAGATCTTAAGTCAAGAGTAACCTCTAGACTGATGTCATGACTACCCATGTTAAATGAAATGATCAGCGATCATAAATCTTTCTGAATAGACATTTGCTTATTCCTTTTGTTCTATGATATATATCTTGATCACAAGGCATGGAAGTATATCATCCTTGAGTTTGATCAAAGTCTCTTTCTTGATCGAGAATTAGACCGAGTAAATACAAAATGATATTAACAACACATGTTAATCCGTTTTGAGTATGGCCATGCATTTCCTTCGGTCCTAGTTCATCAGGGGGCCCAGAGATATCTCCCTCATGACGAGAGGAACAAATCCCATCTTGGTCACTCACATTCCTCATCATGATTCAGTGCATACCTAATAATGACCCTAATTATCATCCCATTACGGACGACATAGGATCATATTAAAGTATGCAGTTCCACATACTGAAATCCATGGTGACCTCAGGTCATAGGAACAAGCACACTATTCATATGAGAATCACTAATGACATATACCATGAATATTCTCATAGTGTGGTCAGTCCAGTACATGTTCTCTAACACGTACCTATATTCTAGGCTTAACATCTCTATGTCCATGATCAGCAGAACATGATCATCCAGCCTGCGAATATACTAGTCTGGATATGTAGCTTTTACCTGAAGTATGTCTATCTCTATAAACATCCTACATATCACTAGGTACAATTTAGAATGTCATTCGTTGGTTCACAGTTCTACTATCAGAATCACGTATTCTGATGACGTGAACCCGAAGTGTCATTCTTGGTTGACAAAAGATTTACATTCATAACCCATACACACAGATATATAAGAAACAACCTTTATTGAATAAATAATAATGTCTTAATACATAATCCATTTCCTAGTACAAAAACATTTGGCTTAGGGCACTAATCCTACAGTCTCCCACTTGCACTGGGCCAATTCTAAGCATCTTATGCCCATAGACCTCAGGTGTGCAGGATCGACACCTGCCTTAATCTCATTAAAAGTTCTCGCTATACCATCGTTCATCAGATTTCAATTGTGAAACCTTCGGAATCCATATGTCGAAATCAATAGATCACAGAGTTTGGTGTGCTCATAAAACCATACCCTTTTAAACAAAATGATTGTTCTAAGTTACGCCATTTTTATATAACATGTCACATAAAATAATACAAAACTGAATGCTTAATATGTTTTACCAGTAGAGCAAACGAGCACCCCACAATAGTAGGAGTCTTCCTGTTACTGGTGATTGTTCGCAGCCCGACCACCTTAATCTAACGGAGCAGATATTTGTAAATGAGGAAGTCAAATTCATTTTGCCAGCCTTCATTCCTCTTCATGCGCATGATTAAATAGGATGAGAGGCATCTTTATCTCTTTCATGTCCATTCATTTTCCTCAAACAAAAGAAAAGAGAGAAAGCTTGAAACCGAGTAAGGATCGACAAAATTATGACGATTCAAAAAACAGAGAGTATAGCGACATTCTAAACATTGAGACGAGCGAGTTGGTATCTTTATTTGCATGATTCGGCTCCATCTCCGAGCACGCACTTTTCAGAGCGACACTCTACTTCAGCTAGAATGTGTGTGTGAGTTTTTGTCTTATTAATCATAAGTCTCGAGTGATTTGTGAGTGAATTATTTCCCTTTTCTCTTATTAAGACTTGCGAGGTTGTGTTGCATTTGAGGTCATATTGTATCGTGTATCTTCACTCTTGCTTCTTTTGTTTGCTATTTTTTCAAATTAATAATTATGCGTATCCTCAGAACCGTATTTTGAGCGGGTGCGAAAGGATTTTCTAGGGAAAAATTAGGGTTTGGAAATTAGCATTTCGAAAGTTGGGAATTGGGAATTGGGATTAGGGTTTTGTGATAAGTTGGAATTGGGGATTTATTTCAAAATCTTTCAAGTAATCTTTGAATTTATACTATTTCTAAATTGGGGACTTATTTTCCATATATATGATAATATACTATTTCTAAATTATTATTTCATTATACATATATTTTGGGGAACTTTAAGATGCTAGTTTTTTTTAGACGGGTTGTTCCGGCGAAACTCATTTGTGATTTGTGGGATTTGCAATTACTGATTCGTGATATCTGATTTGAGGGGAAATGAGGCATTAGATGTAGTGAAAAATCCAGATTTAGTTTGGTTCAAGATGCGAGGATATATTCATGGTCGTCAAGTCTCTTGTGTGGGAATGCGTGATTACCGAGCTATGTGATCCTCCAGAAGAGTTGGATTAGCTCTCCGCTCTATCTGGCACTTCAGTTAACCGCTACGCATACCCTCACTTGGGAATATTGTATGGGTTTATATATACATAAACACGGGATTTTTAAAAGGAAATAAATTTTCTAAATTCGGGTTAGTAGTAATGGTACAAATGAGAAATAGTTTGAGCATTATATTTACTTTAATAATTCATTTAATTATTTAATTCAGTAACTATTGATATATGTGATATTATTTTAATATTTGAAATTAGTAATATTATTTCAGCGAGAATTTAAGTTATAAATGCACTTGTGACTTGTCTTAATAAGCTAGGCCCAAAACTCACTCACTTAGTCGCTATTGTGGCTAACCACTCTTTTATATATGTTTTTGGGTCTAGGGTTTCAGAATGGGACAGCAGGAGCAAGTGGAGCTCGTGTGTGAACTGTGAGTACGACGTTTGATATCAGCACATAGTAAAAGATGTTTTTGTTCTAGTATATGTATATTGTTGTATTGGTTGTATATTAGAGTTTCGTTGATGTATATATGGGCTTCCGCGACTGATTAAGGTTTTGCTATCTCCATGATGTAGATGTTTCATATGTATATGTATGTGGGGTTTGATGTTTATTATGGTATGTATGCATATAGATATATGAGTGATGTTGTGACACTCTACACATTTTAACATCACCCCTATGTATGATCTCTCTGATTAGATGGAAGCGTCGCAGTATGTGCGTGGACTTTGGTGAGATCTCGGTTCCTTTGCTTGTGCAATCGTTCCATTGTTATCACAATATAGATCCACTGATTCCGAGATGCTCGGAACTACTCTTAGCTCCTCCAAAAAGTTCTTTATCCAAACAGCTTCTTTAGCCGCTTCTGCAGCGACTATATACTCTGCTTCCGTTGAAGAATCTGCTACAATACATTGCTTGGAACTCTTCCATGTCACTGCGCCTCCATTTAGGCAAAATAAATAACCTGATTGCGATCTAAAGTCATCTGAGTCTGTCTGGAAGCTTCCGTCAGTATAACCCTTTACACCGAGCTCGTCTTCCATACCTCAATAGACTAGGAACAGGTCCTTAGTTCTTCGTAAGTACTTAAGGATTATTTTAACAGCTATCCAGTGACTTTCACCTGGATTAGACTGAAACCTGCTTGTTGCGCTCAATGAGTATGACACATCTGGTCTAGTACATATCATGGCATACATGATAGATCCTATAGCCGAAGCATATGGGATCTTATTCATGCGTCTTCGTTCCTGCTCACTTGTAGGACACTGTGTCTTACTGAGAGAAACGCCATGTGACAAGGGCAAAAATTATTTGTTGGATTCTTGCATTCTGAACCGTTTCATGACCTTGTCTATGTATGCACTTTGACTCAGACCTATAAGCCTTCTAGAACTATCTCTATAGATCCTGATTCCTAGCACGTAGGAGGCTTCTCCTAGGACCTTCATCGAGAAATTATCACCCAACCATTTTTTGACGTTCAATAATGTTGGGACGTCATTTTCCATGACTAATATGTCATCTACGTAAAGCACCAGGAATACTACCGTGCTCCCACTGAACTTCATGTAAACACAAGGCTCACCTTCACTTTTGGGAAAACCAAAACTTTTGATGACTTCATCAAAACGAAGGTTCCAACTTTGAGACGCTTGCTTCAATCCATATATAGATTTCTGAAGCTTGCAAACCTGACCAGAATTCTTAGGATCGACAAAACCCTTGGGTTGCATCATATGCACGTCCTCGGTCAGATTTCCGTTTAGGAAAGTTGTTTTGACATTCATATGCCATATTTCATAGTCATAATATGCTGTTATGGCTAATAGAATTCTGATGGATTTAAGCATAGCTACAGATGAGAAAGTTTCGTCATAGTCAATACCATGAACTTGTTTGAAACCTTTCGCCACAAGCCTTGCTTTGTAAGTTTGTACCTTTTCATCCATGTCAGTCTTCTTCTTGAAGACCCACTTACATCCGATGGTCTTCAAGCCTTCGAATGGATCAATCAAATTCCAAACTTGATTGGCATACATGGATTGCATCTCGGCTCTCATGGCCTCTAACTATTTTTGAGAGTCAGGACTCTTCATAGCATCTTGGTAGGACGTGGGTTCATCATCTATGAATGTCACATCATCATCATTAGACACGAGAAATATGTATCTCTCGGGCTCATGATAAATACTACTAGATCTACGTTGAGTCTGTTGTGTTTCAACCTCACCAACAATTTGAGAGCTTGTTTGTTCCTTCATTATAGGTTCTGCAACTATAGGTGGGTCTCAAATTTCTTCGAGTTGTACTTTTCTCCCACTGCTTCTCATAGTGACAAACTCTCTTTCCAAGAAGGCTCCATTGCGAGCAACAAACACTTTGTTCTCCGATGGGTGGTAAAAGTAATATCCTTTAGTTTCCTCAGGATATCCCACAAATAGGCACTTGTCAGATTATGGTCCGAGTTTATCGGGAGACTGATGTTTGACATAAGTCTCACATCCCCAAATTTTAAGAAAAGACAACTTGGGACTTTTCTCCGTCCACATCTCATATGGCGTCTTGTGAACCGCTTTGGATGGAATCCTGTTCAGTATGAATGCGGCAGTCTCAAGACCGTAACCCCAGAAAGACATTGAAAGGCTCGTTTGACTCACCATCGATCGAACCATATCCAATAAGGTTCGATTCCTCCTTTCGGACACTCCATTCCACTGAGGAGTTCCTGGAGGAGTCAGTTGTGAAACTATTCCACATTCTCTGAGATGATCCTCAAATTCCTGACTCAGATATTCGCCTCCTCGATTAGATCAAAGTGCTTTAATCTTCTTGCCAAGTTGATTCTGTACTTCATTCTTAAATTCTTTGAACACTTTAATGGATTCAGACTTGTGCTTCATTAGGTAGACATAACCATATCTACTGAAGTCGTCAGTGAAAGTTGTGAAGTACCGATACCCACCTCTAGCGGGCGTACTCATTCGTCCACATACATCACTATGTATGAGTTCTAATAAGTCATTGACCCTTTCACCAACTTTTGTGAAGGGTTTCTTAGTTATCTTGCCAAGTAAACAAGACTCGCACGACTCAAATGATTCCAAATCGAATGAGTCTAAAAATCCATGAGAGTGGAGTTTAGAAATGTGTTTCTCATTTATATGGCCTAAGCGACAGTGCTAGAGGTATGTTGTATTTGACTCATTTGGTTTAAATCGTTTAGTGTTAATGTTATATATGGACTTATAATTCTCTTTCTTAAGATCTAGCACGTAAAGACCTCTTTCTAATAGAACATTTTCATAGAAAAGATTATTCTTTAAGATAGAACAATTATTATTTTCAATAATAAATTTATAACCATCCAAAGCTAGACTAGAAATAGAAATAATATTTCTGCTCATAGCAGGTACAAAATAACAATTATTAAGTACTAATACAAGTCCACTAGATAAAGTCAATAAATAAGTTCCTACGGCTAATGCAGCAACTCTTGCTCCATTTCCCACACGCAGGTCGACTTCGCCCTTAGCTAATCTTCTACTCCTTTGTAGTCCCTGCACATCATTATAAATGTGAGTACCACATCCGGTATCCAATACCCAAAATTTAGGAGTAAGTGAATTAGTTTCAATAACAAAAATACCTTAAGCAGTAGTCACACTACCCTTCTTGATTTCGTCCTGATAGAGTTTGCAGTTTCCCTTCCAATGGTCAACCTTGTTGCAATGGAAGCAAACTCCCTCCTTGTCTTTCTGGATCTTATGTTTAGGCAACACCTTGCCTGTACCCTTGTTCTTGTTCCCGGTCTTCTTACCCTTCTTCTGGTGAACTATTAGGACATCTTTGACAATAGTTGTCTTCATGTCCTCCTGTGCATTCTTAAGCATCCCATACAACTCGGTGATGGATTTCTCCATCTGAGGCATATTATAGTTCATGATGAATTGCTTAAAACTAGGAGGTAACGACCCGAGAATTATGTCAACAACCAATTCTCTGGGCATAGCCGAACCAAGCCGCTCCAATTGATCAAGATAGCTCTTCATCTTGAGTACATGAGCACTCACAAATGAACCTTCAGCCATCATTGTGTCAGTCAGAGAGACGGTCGCTTTGTAGTGCTCAACTCTAGCCTGCTCTTGGAACATTTCCTTGAGAGTTACGATCATATCGTAAGCACCCATGTCCTCCAGTTGCTTCTGAAGCTCGGAGGTCTTGGTCGCTAGCATGAGACAAGCTATCTCTGTGTCGTCCTTAACGTATTTTGTCGGGAAACCCGTAGCCATGTACGTTACATGCGCAGCGGAACATATGGGTTCAACCCGCCCTAGGATCATCGTTAAGGGAATAAAAGGTACGAGATTATGATATTAAAATTTATACCTCGGATCTTCCTAATCCAGGAGAGAGAAGCGGATGTAGGTCTGAATGAACTTCCGTCTTGATTCCTTCTCCTTCCTGGCTTCTAAAGATCGACTCTGAGAACCTTCTTGTTCTTCCTAGGGATGAAGAACTTCATCGCTCGCTAGTCTTCAAAATAGAAGACCTCTACTCGTATCCACGTGAACGTCAGACAGACGGAATTACCGGACTCGGCTAGACGAGTCCGGAAATACTTTCCGAAATTACCCTCATAAAACTCTCTCTCTCTCTCTCTCTCTCTCTCTCTCTTGGTATTACGGCTGGCTCTAAGGCTTCTAATGGTGTGTCTAATAGAGGGGGCACGCCCCTCTATTTATACTAGAGAGAGGGGTGAAAGAATGGCAAGTCTCAATAAGGAAATCCTTCCAGCCGCCAGAGTTCCGGTCGGCCGAAACCTGTATTCCGGTTCGCCAGAACAATTTCAGCATACGTAAAAATTAGTTCCGGTCAACCGGAACTTGTGTTCCGGTTGGCCGGAACAATTCCAGCATATGTAAAATTTTAGCATTTAATGTTTTATTCTTTCACCAATTAATACATCACATATATAACTGTTTCTAAGGTATTTTCTTCCCGTCCGAATGGAGTCCATTGTGTGACATGTAGGTTTCATTTAACGCTGGGAACGATCTTCTAAATATCGTAAGTCATGAGTAACCTCTAGTCTGATGTCATAACTACCCATGTTGAATGAAATGATCAGCGATCATAAACCTATCTGAATAGATCTTTGTTTATTCCTTTTGTTCTACGATATATGTCTTGATCACAAGGCACAGTAATATGTCGAGGAACAAGCAAACTATTCATATGAGAATCACTAATGACATATACCATGCATATTCACATAGTGTGGTTAGTTCAGTACGTGTTCTCGAACACGTGCTTATATTCCAGACTTGACATCCCTATGTCCATGATCAGCAGAACATGATCATCCAATCTGCGAATATACTAGTGTGGATATGTAGCTTCTTATTTGAAGTATGTTTATCTCGATAAACATCCCACATATCACTAGGGACGGTTTAGAATGTCATTCGTTGGTTCACAGTTCTACTATCAAGAATGACGTATTCTAATGAAGTGAACCCGAAGTATCATTCATGGTCGATCTAATATACGTAAATATATTAGTCACCCATGCACTCATTCATATATGAACTGAATAAACATGTTTCTCATAATCTAATCTCTAGTCCAACACTTTGGCCTAGGGCATAATTCCTTCAGTTTCCTACTTGCACTAGGCCAATCTTAAGCATCCAATGCTTATTAGGCAACATGACTTTCATGTTGTACTCGCGGGAAATATATGCATATCAGATTATAGAAATTTACATTGCAAACTTGTAACGACCACTATTGATCTCGATCATTAGTCGAGAACTTCTGAAACAGGTACTTGTATCCTTGTAGCTCTATTCTGAGCGACTCTTTTGATCCAAGCATACCTATTGTTTGCTCCTAAAGCAACAATATGGGGTCTTGTTTCAGTTACAGTACCTTATTTGGAACTCTTTCCAAATTACTGTATTCGAAATAAACGAATTGCGATAATGATCCATGTTAGGAAGGTGTAATAACTTACCACTACCTAGTTCCTCTGGATATCTTAGTTCTTCATAAGAACTTAGATATTTATTATAGTCACCAAATGACTATCATTTGCTCTCTTATGCTCTAAGCATATTGCACAGTACATTGTATGGCTTGAAAAATCTTATTCATCTCGTTATCAGGAACTGTTTCTTGTATATTGAACCTTTCAATAAACGGATGATAAACGTATGTCTTCATTATATGAATGTCGTAGGCAAGAATTATTTCTTTCATATTGAACTCTTTCAATATATTGTTGAAAGCATAGACAATTCATGTGCCTTTCATTGTTCATATTAGTGCCACAAACAAGAACTCTTTCTTGTATATTGAAAATTCAATATATGGTTGAAGGCAAAAAATCTAATTCTTATACCCTTTTATTGTTCAAGTGAATGTCATAAGCAAGAACACTTTCTTGCATGTTGAACATTTCAATGTATGGCTGAAAGTATAGAATCTCATTCGTTTACCTTTTCAGCATTCATATGAACATCATGAGCAAGAACATTTCCTGCACATCTAATTCGTTTAATATTTTACCAATGTGCTTTATCTTGTAACCAGAAGTCTGTATAGACTTCAACTCCTAACTATTAGGATGTGTAAGTTGTTGTAATGAAGGCAGATTGCTATACTCCCACTGAATTTCTTGAAATCAAGTTGGTCATATCTATTTTGATTAAGTCTGAGATGCTCGCCTTAATCCATTCATGAATGAATTTGCCTTTCAGAATTCTTGCAATCACAAAACTCTTTGCCATGTATCAAAGTTCCTGTAAATGAATGTGAGTTTCATATCCTTGTTCCATCATTCACAATCGCATTGTGCTATGGAAGTTAGAATTCGTAATAGCAACAAGTGAGAAAGTCCTTTGCCCATACTATAGCTACTTTCTTTGTTATTTGTAGGTTATTCATGTATTGTATGCAATGGCCATCAAGCCATTGGATACTCCAATCAAGTTTCAAACATGATTGCTCGTACATGCGTTGCATCTCAATTCTCATCGTCCAACCATTTTGAGAACTTTGTCTCTTCACAGTCTCCTCGGTAGAAAGTCGACTCACCTTCTATGAGCATCTTTTATGAGAGATCAAATCTCTCAGCCTAATGTCTACCGGTTTGTGAGGGGACCTTATGTTTCAAGTATAGCCTTATCAACGACTCGATAGTCTCATTAATGGTTCATCTCTTGCCTTGAAGTCTTGAAATAATATCTACCCTAACAACTATCATATTACTAGAAAAGTTAATTTACAAATTTGGACAACTCACAGGTTGTCATAATTACAACTTTGGTAAACTCACTGGTTTCCATAGATATTAAATAAAAGTACAAGCATTTACACACAAGATTACATCACAAAACAATCACAGATCTAAAGCTCATACCATATTTGTATATTAAAATTCCATGTATTACAAAAATTAGGGTTTCTCGCAAAATCAGCATTATTCCGTTGGGAACGGAACTGTTCCATTCTAAATGGAACTGTTCCGTTCTCATCAGAAGTACTCCGTTCTCAACGGAGACGTACTGGAAATTCGTATTTTTCTTTTGTTTTAGTTCCATTTCCAAAACGGGTTTCAAAAAACTAATTCTTGAAACTCTAGGAAATCATAATATTCCGATAAACGCAATGACGCATATTTAGCAAAGACTCTCAACCTAATAGATTGAACATAAAAAATATTTTTTTTTATTAATTATTTTGTTCATAACATAAAGACTAATTTAAAAAAAGAATAACATAGAGACTATTATTATTAGTAGACTAAATCAAAGATCAAAGTTTCTAGTTTTCCTTTCAACAAAGAAAATGACAAACTTATTTGATTAAATTGGTATTTGAGAGTACGGCAATCATTGCCGACCAAACCGTCTAAAAAATATAATTAAAATCTTGGAAGATACAAATAATTAATTATCTACATAAAAAGTTTTCTCATTCGTTTTTATCATTTCTCTTTCTTCTCTCTTTCTTTGTGAAATCTATAGTTTACTTTCAAAAGGTCGAGCTGTTGAAAATGCCATCCATTGTCTCCCTATAGCGACTAGTTCTCTTCCTTTTTTTCTAATTTCCACAACCACCATTGTTAACTTTCCTTTGCATTCAATCACTCGAGCGTCTATATCAACCTCTTCCTACACAAAATAAAAGAAAAAATAAGCCAATGAATTATATTAATTCAACAGAGATCTTAATGAGGTCTCTTATAAGAAAAGCAGATCTTAGTGAAGTCCTAAGTTTTGATTTAAATTTCATTCACATCAAATAATAAAAATGAGATTATAATTCTTCTTCAATTAAAAAAAAATCGAACTTCATTATTAATTATATTAAGCTTCAAAAACGAAAAGAATATATAATCCCTAAATTGCAAAAATTCTCTACAAGTTCCCCATTTCAAAGAAAAATCTGTTTTATGCATAAATTAAACTTCAAAAAAAGAATGTGAAACACCTAAATTGCCAAAACATCCTCTATAATTTTCATTAACACAATGACTGTTTATTTATTGCAAAAATTCTTTTTAAAATGTAAAAAATCCTATATAATTTTCAATAAAATCCAGTTTCGGAAAAAGAACATACATTGAACTTGACCGGAGAGAAATAAGAGATAACAAAATCCACGGAAACCTTGATGGTGGACTCAGCCGACAAGATGGCAGCTGCTCCGACGAGATCAATCAGTGTTGCTATAGATCCTGGCTGCCACAACCCCTCATTATCCTAAAAAAATAAAATAAATTTTTTAGATATGTACTATGCATAATTATTTGTAAGTGGTATTAATAATTGGTTTGTAGTTAAGTTTGACAGATATGTATACATGGGTTATTCTTATAAATTGAGCGATTCTCTAAAATTTCAGCATTGTTGTAGTGATGGATAACTATGTGCTCAAATTAAAGGGCATAGATTGTTTTGGATATGAATTATTCCTTGGACCGAACTAAACATCCCATGATATACTCAATTTTTTTCCTTATCTCCATGGACAGATGGTAAATCTTTCATCTTAATTACCATGTTGCAATACGCTTTCAGATCATGGAAGTAATTAAAATAACAATTTAGTAGAATTAAGGAACATATTTATGAATCTTCCTTCATAGTTCATCCATTTCACGAATTTTCATAATTTTTTGCAATTTTCATTCGTAAATCACATGAATGCAAAACTTCAAATCTATTTCATTTTGTAAAAAACTTAACAAACTTTACTGAAAAGAAAACTTAAGAAACAGATGAAAGGCATTACCGTGGCAAAAGCCGGGATGCGAAGAGAGCATATAACACATCCACGTTTAGCGTACGAGACATGGAGACCTGAGAGAGAAACTGGGCCGAACCGGCCAGAATCAGGTTTTGCTGTTGATATACCGTCCAACCATTTCCTTGCTTTGATTTCCATTGGAGGTCTCTAATGGTTCAAGGAGGAGACTATTTGTGCAATAATGTTTTCTATTTATAGGCAAAATGATTTGCAACTCAGATATAAAGAAATTTTACAGCTTAATTATTTAATGGGATCATTTCCCATATTTATTTTCGGTGCTATTACTATTCATTTTTCTATCTTTATTTTTCATTTTATTTTCCTTTTTCTTGTGAATGTGATCAATCATATGGCTTATTAATTGAAGGGTAAATATAGTTACTAGATTTAACAAAAATAAAATTTTCTTTAGGCACGTTGGATGATTGCCTCCAAAATTTTGGGATCGGGAATGGTCCAACATATGTTGGACCATGCTTTATCCAACATAATAGCAACCATTTTAATCACATCAATTAATCTCTAAACGGAGTTTTACAAACTGTTATGAGTAAAAATGAAAATCAATTAATTCTAAGATATCCACTTGAATATAGTTAAGAGAGAGATTGTAGGATCAAAGAAAGATACTAAATATTTAGTTGAACTTAATCTTGAGAATTTGAAAAAATACCATACAAAAATTAATCTTGAAATTTTGACAACATCATAATTCAGAACATATCATATAAAAAATTAATTAACCAAAATTTATTCAATTTATAAGGACTATTAATTATCATAATATCAACTTATTAATAGGATATTAATTCTTAACATTTTTCTTAAGAATAATCATACACAGTGTCAATTTTAATAATTACTATTAGATAAATATTTAATGGCTGAGATTTTGCCGTTTATATTCCATCTAATCGTGTCAAAAAAACTATCTTTGTTATTTCAGCCCCTAATTTCTTTTTTCTGAGTGAAACGAGACCACTTTTCTTCTTCTTCTTCAATCATTCCTTCTCTAGAAACACACATACCCTTCCTCTCTTTCCGCCATGTCTCTCCCTTTCTGTCAGTCCTGTCTCTCCCTCTCTCTCCGCCATCTCTCTGCTCTCACTGCCGTTTCTCCTTGAAAACCTCCCACCACTTTCCAAGCCTCTTAGCCGTTCGACTCCGCACCTCCTCCGCTATTCTCTTCCACTTATTTCTTTGCTTCTCCTGATAAATACATGAACAAGAAGCTTGAGCAAGAAGACCAAGAATTAGATGAACAAAAAGAACAAGAACAAGATGATCAAGAGGCTGTCCGCGACCGTCTTTTTGACTCGCCGGCCGTCCTTTCTCCATCTCCGCTTCCCAAGTTATTGACGGACAATTTCACCTCCAAATCTACACCTACTTGAAAGATTTTGTCAAAGACAAGTTTATTTTTTCAGTTTTAATTCTTCAATTTCTAAGAATGTCGGGTTTATGGTTATATATCTCATATAGTTATCTCTATAAACATCATACATATCACTAGGGACGGTTTAGAATGTCATTCGTTGGTTCACAGTTCCACTATCAGAATCACGTATTCTGATGACGTGAATCCGAAGTGTCATTCATGGTCGATCTAATATATGTAAATATATTAGTCACCCATACACTCATTTGTATATGAACTAAATAAACGCGTTTCTCATCATCTAATCGTCCAACACTTTGGCCTAGGGAAAAAATCCTTCAGAAATACCCCCATCAGAGGCTGAAATCCAGTTTTCCTTCCCTGCTACTTGAATATAATTAAAAGGTAAATTTTTTAGCGGGATAAAAGACGTAAACATATAAACATGTATATATAGCAAACCCACTTGATGTGTGAGGGTAGGAATACTTGGTTTATGTGCTATAAATGTACGGGGGAGATCTCCCCACACGACTGTTGTTTCATTTTGGATTGGTGTTACCCTAATTTGGTGTGATGTTGGAATCATGGACAGTTGTTATCTCGGAAAGAACATTTAGTTAAAGAGGATTGCGTTGTGTGTGTGAGTTTACATTGAGGGCAAATGTCCTGTTGTGCAACATTATCCATGGTTTACGGCATGTGCTTGTTAAACGATTGAGGCCTATAGAGGGGGTTTAAAAGGTCTAGAGTGCGGAAACGCGAATATATATATTTTAGGGTTTTATATTTTTATTGTTTTTAGACTTTTGTTGATGGTTGTTTGAACACTAATTAACAAAAAAAGATAAAATAGACAAGAAAATGGAGTAAAAAGGAAAAAGTACAGATATACCGAACACACGAACTTGATGACGAAGTTCGGCAAGGTGGTTGCGTTAGCCTTAACCACCCGTTTACTCGCTAGTGACCCTTACCGCGTTCACGAATTGCCTACTCTCCGGGACTTGCCTAGCGGGTCCGTTTATCACTAACAAAGAAGATCATACAAACCTCGAACCACCATCGCCTTACAATAACCTCTTGACGGCCGGTGGTACAATAACTTACAAACTCGATCTCTTGAACTTCAACAAACCAACGAGCAACACGTTCAAAAACTCCACCAATCTCACTTTAAGTTTTAGAGCAATTTAACAGTATTAAGAAAGGAGTATTTCTGCTTTTTGTACCTAGAATTCATTTTTCTTCTGATAAAGGCGGCTCCCCTTTTTAAAGAAGAAAGGAAGCAGCCCTAGAAAAGAAAAACTGCATAGTGCCATTGACAATGGACCTTGTCCGTTGTCAACGGACTACCAAAAATAGAAAGTAATCAAGGAATATTTCAAACCAAACAGCTAAATTCGTATAGTTCCGTTGCCAACGGACTGTACACAATTTCAGCCAAATAAATGACAGAAGGAAAGATTGCTCAACGGAGGGTTCCGTTGCCAACACAGTGGTCCGTTGGGAACGGACCATTTCTGTTGATAACGGAACTGGCCAGAATTGGCAAATTTGCATATTATACTCCCCTTTTAATAAGAATTAAATTACTCACCAAACAAAAAAAACACACACGAAGAACTAAGAAGCTTGCTCCCACGCCTTGAAATACTCTCTTGAAAACTTTGCATGCTTGACGACTTCTTATTCTTCTGAGATAGGCAAGATGCGACCGTGATATTTCCAAGAACTTGAACGTGTGACTATATAGCTCAAGACATTCTCACACAAATATATTAGTAGCTCGGAATAGTTTTAAATATCATCAAACTGCGGACAACAATCTCCCCCTTTTGATGATTTTCAAAACTATTCCGATAATTGAGCAAGATTAAATTTATTCTCCCCCTTTTTGAAAAATATGCAAAAGGGAACACGATCAAGAGGCAAGACCTCCCCTCTATATGTGCTCCCCCTTAAGTGAAGAACCCATGAAGTTTAATTGGATTGCATTTATTTAATTGTTTATTTAATTTGGTTAAAAGAAGATAATTAGAACCACATACACACATGAGTTTTAATGAATTTGAGTTTTAAAGAAGTTCAAATGACTACTACATTACATTACAAGTTCAAAATAAAGAAAATAAGAACTACAAATACGAAAATACAAACCACAAATTCATGAGAATATAACATAATAGTAAAAAAAAGTCATGAACGGAAAAAAAAAAAAAAAAAGAGCAAAACGCAATTACGGTTTAGGTTAAAAGTGAAGAATGATCACAGGTTACTCGGCCGGTCCGCCAAAGTCGGAGGGGTTAGGCTTGGAGGAAGAGGAACCGGGAGCATATCGGCCATTAAAAGCCGAGAGTAAGGTTTGAAAATTCTCTTGTTGAATCTGCTGAAGTCCGCAAAACGTGCATCGCTCTCATCTTGGCGTATACATAACTCTTGTTGGCCGTCATGAAGAGCCGCGAGATCCGTTGTTTGGCGACGGGCCATAGCGCGTAACACTTGGGTTGTGTAGTCTAAGTCAACAGCGTCGTCATGGTGCTCAACCGCGGTTGCCAATGGCAGGTCTTGGTTAATAGCGGGTTCAACCGGAGGGTTAGGGTTAGTGTTTTCCGGGACCGAATTGGCTTGAGGATTTAATGCGCGTAAAGCGCGTGCGAGACTGGCAGGCGTCTTGGATTCCGTATCGGATGGCCACACTGGTTGTCCATGTTCGTTCAAAGGTGGAAAGTAATGGTAGACCTTACTCGTTATAAGAGTGAAATAGCCATATGGGTCAAAATCACACAAGTAGGGTTTAAGATTGTATTGGTTTGCGTAACGGTCAAGATCTAGGAGATCATGGTTAGGAACCTTTTCCAAAAGGTTTATTAGGATTGCACGGGGAATCGCGATGTTTAATTTATTGCAAATCCAAGTAAGAAGATTCCCGTACGGAATGTTTTCAATTTGCGAGAAATATTGCATGCGATGGTAAATTAAGAAAGGAATGTTAATAGATTTAGATTTATACCATAGGTGGCAAAGAAGATAAATATTTGGCCGTTCAAAATTAGTTTTAAAAGCCGCGACCGGAGCGAGGATGTTATTGACAAAGTGAAAAATAATTCGTTGTCACGGTTCGTAATTCGTCAAATTGTGGTTTGGGGGGTCGCCATGCATGTATTCCTTCATTTGTTCATATGATTCACCATCGAGCCATCCATTTGCGCATCGGATATAGAAGCACTCTTGGTCTTGATTGACCTCAAGACCGAACCACTCACAAAGTTTGAATGGGTTTATTATTACGGGATGTCCGAATAGCCACGATGTAACTTGATATGTTTGGTGATCAAAGGTTGCATTTGCATAGAAGAGGCGAATGAGGGTTTCGTAACCCGGGTCGGATATATTCAAAAGTCCGGTAAATTTCTAAAAATTCGGGAATTGAATCACAAAATCGTAGATCTTGCACGATTTCTCGTGGCGGAGAGCATGAAAGATCTCACATGCATTTTTCGCGCTTAATTTGTCGTGGAATTTATCGTACGCGCCCGACATTTTGAAAAGAAAGGTATTTTACTTGTTATTAAAATCCAATTCGGGATTTGAGTGAGCCTTTTGTTTGGACGCCGTCGTCTTGATTCCCGTTTTCGGTTTTGGTGCCATTTGTGAGATTGAAGAATTGAGAGATTGATAAAGAGAAATGAGGTAATACCAAGTCCATTTTGAAACCTTGAAGAGAGAGTGGCCGATAGGTTGAATGTGCGAGAGAATCGTCACGTTGAGAGAAGGTACGAAGGTTTTGAGTATGGATTTGGTAGAGAATTGGCCTTTAGAGTGGATTTGAGGAGGTTTGGAGGCCAAAAGGCTTGGAGAAGGTGGGGGGTTGGGTAAAATTTGTGGTTAGTGTTTGGAATTTTGAAAGAGGAAAGTTGAAGGGGTGTTTTAATGGAGGGGTTATGAGATTTGGGAGAGAAGAGGAAGGAGGTGCCGGTTATGAA
The DNA here is from genome assembly GCA_024447665.1 of Juncus inflexus. Lineage (NCBI taxonomy): Eukaryota > Viridiplantae > Streptophyta > Magnoliopsida > Poales > Juncaceae > Juncus > Juncus inflexus. The sequence continues at coordinate 5,180,211 of JAJHPC010000005.1, forward strand.
AGGGATTTAGGATTTGGATTCTTAGAAAAATAGATCTGGAAACCAAAATTCGCATAGTCTGTTGGCAACGGACCACTTCCGTTGCCAACGGAAGGTCCATTTGGCGAAATTAGCTCCTGGAGTTGGCTGAAAGTTGCGTGGATTACGTTGGGAACGGACCAATATAGGGTATTAGGGTAAAGGTTGTTTCGCTAGCGGTTTTGCTCAAAAAAAAATTATTACAATTGAAAATTATTTTATTAAAATATATAATAGGATTGAAAGCAAAGTAAATGACTTTTCAAAAACCAAAACGAAGGAGATAAAAATTACAAAAAAAAAATTAAAAATTGAGGAGAATTCATTTAAAATGCCCAAAACTCATAAAAGAAAGTAGATAAATGAGAAATTAATCTTTTAATTCAAGTATACCGAGCTTTAATCGAAGATTGGAGAATTGAGCATAAGCTAGCGGTTTTGTGAAGATATCCGCGACTTGATCATCCGTTCCAATGTGAAATATCTCGACATCCTCCTTGTCGACGTGATCGCGAATAAAATGATGGCGAATCTCGATATGTTTCGTCTTTGAGTTTTGAACGAGATTTTTGGCAATGTAGATTGCACTCGCATTGTCGCACAGGATTGGAACTTTTCGAAAGTTGAGTCCGTAGTGGCCTAAAGTTTGATTCAGCCATAATAGTTGAGCACAGCAGCTTCCGACAGCAACATATTCTGCTTCGCCCAATGAAAAAGCGACCGAGTTCTGTTTTCGACTCGACCAGGAGACCAAATTTCCTCCAAAAAATTGACCACGTCCCACTTGTGCTCTTTCGATCCACTTCAGATCCTGCAAAGTCAGTATCCGTATATCCCAAAAGTGACAGATTACTGTCACGGCCATACCATAACCCTAAGTTTATTGTCCCTTTTAGGTATTTAAAAATCTTTTTAACCGCATTTAGGTGTGAAACTTTGGGGTTTGCTTGAAATCAGGCACACAAACATAGAGCAAACATAATATCATGTCTACTAGCCGTTAAATAAAGTAAACTACCGATCATACCACGATAACCGGAAATGTCTACAGATTCACCGGATTCATCGGCGTCGAGTTTTACGTCTTTCACCATTGGCGTATCGCTCGTCTTTCCTTGGTCCATGCCGAATCTTGTGAGCAGTTCACGTGTGTCATAGACATAAATTTGAATTAATAAAATTGAATTTCCTTTTCTTTGTGAAGAGTGTCAGGTCGCTCTTCCCTATTTCGAATCCGTGAGAAGCAAGGAATGAGGAAATCCGTCCATACCAAGCCCGAGGTGCTTGCTTCAACCCGTATAACGCCTTCGTCAACTTCTACACGTGGTCGGGATTGGTCGGATCCTTGAAGCTGGGAGGTTGCTCGACGTAGACCTTTTCTTCGAGAAATCCATTTAGGAACGCACTCTTAACATCCATTTGAAAGAGTGTGAACCCATTAATTGATGTGTATGCTAGGAGAAGCCTAATGGATTCCAACTGAGTAACCGGTGCAAATGTCTCTTCAAAATCCACTCCTTCTTGTTGCTTGTAACCTTGAGCAATGAGTCTTGCATGTTTCGCACTAACGTACCGTGCTCGTCGAGTTTATTTCGGAAAACCCATCTAGTGCCGATAATGGATCGGTTGTCGGGTCGAGAAACTAGGGTCCAAACCATGTTTCGCTCGAATTGAGCGAGTTCGTCTTGCATGGCGAGAATCCAGTCGGTGTCACCATTTGCTTCCTTGAAGGATTTTGGTTCGGTTTGAGATAGGAAGGCGCAAAAAGCGACGAAGTTTCTTGTTCCGGATCAGGTTCGAACTCCTTCTCGTGGGTAGCTTACCACATTGGTTAATGGATGTGCGGATACTTCTCATAATACTTCCGGAATTTGATAAGAAGGTTGTTCCGACTCGGGTTGAATAATTGGTTGAGGGTCGACTAGATTCGGGAGTTGATCTTATTGAGTCGAGTTATCGCCATTCGGTTGATTTTCTTGTGTAGCGGTATTGTCGGGTTCGTTTAAAGTTGGATCACTAAGGTTGAACTCAATAATGTTCGGTTGATTTGTTCCCGTTAGCCTACCATTTGTACCTGTATCTGTCAAAGAAACACCTTTCTCGGTCCCATTTTTAGTTTCATCAAAATGCAAATGTATGGATTCAACAATAATCCATGAAGATTTAAATAAAATCTATACGCTTTACTTGTATTAGAATATCCAACGAAAATTCCTTCGTTAGATTTCGAATCAAATTTATCAAGTTTATTAGATTCATCAAGAATGAAATATTTACAACCAAAAACTTTCATATACAAGATATTTGGCTTGCGACCGTACCATAATTCATAAGGTGTCTTTTTCAAAATAGACCTTAGGCTGACGCGATTTGCGACATGACAAGTAGTGTTAACTGCCTCAGCCCAAAGAAATTTAGGAGTGGGATGTTCGTTTAACATGGTACGGGCAAGTTCGATAAGAGTGAGATTTTTATTGTCCACTACCCCATTTTGTTGTGGAGTGCGTGGAGTGGAAAACTCACATTTATATTCCCTTTTTGAGCAAAATTCGTCAAATTTTGCATTTTTGAACTCCCCACCATTATCACTACGAACCGTAATGATAGTGGTGCCTCGTTCATTTTTCACAAGGGAACAAAATTTGATGAACACATCACTAGTTTCATTCTTTTGAATCAAGAAATAAACCCAAATAAAGTAAGAAAAAATCAACAATTACAAAACAGTACCTTTTTCGGCGAGGCTGGACACGCTCATAGGGCCAAACAAGTCGAGGTGGAGTAGCTTGAGAGGGCGCTTCATCGAGATCATGGACTTAGACTTAAAAGCCGATGACTTTGAGTGCTTACCATGCTCACAAGCATCGCATAACCTATTTAGCTTAAGTTTGTGTGATGGCAAACCTGAAAGTAGTTCTTTGCGGGATAATTTTGAAATTGTGTCCATGCATACATGGCCCAGTCACCTATGCCACATATGCGAACTTGATTCCGAAGCGATCAGACAATGAGTGCCTAGCACAAATGAATGAAAGTCAACGAAATAAAGGTTATCATTTCTTTTTCCCATGCAAACTGTAATATGATCTGAATTTCGAATCACATGACAGTTCATGTTATCGAATTTCACATCATATCCTGCATCACACAATTGACTTATTCTAATTAGGTTATGTTTAAGTCCTATCACAAAATAGACATTCTTCAATGTCCAATTACGTGTGCCGATCGAGCCAACACCAACTATTTTTCCTTTCTGACTTCCACCAAAAGTGACATCTCCACCGTCAGAAGGTTGCAAAGTCTTAAACTTACTCTTATCCCAGGTCATATGGCGGGAACAACCACTATCCAAGCACCACTGATCGGTTTTACATGATGAACTTAAACATATCTACAAGAAAGCATATTAGTTAAAATGAATGGGTATTTAACTAATATAATTTCCTGCCCATAGCTCCCCCTGAAAGTATGGCTTAGGTAAAAATGGGGGGAGCTTACTGAAGCATCTAGGTAGACTTCGGTACCTCCAAGTCGGAGGTCGGGCTACTAGTGTTTCTATCTTTACGCATCCAAACAAATTTTGAGGAATTAGTAGGTTTGCGCATTAGACACTCTAGTGAGATATGGCATATTTTGCAACAATAGTTGCAAAATGAACAAGTCTGGTTCGAACTATCTTCAGTACCTTTCACAAAATAATATTTATAGTAGTTTGAAAACTCGGTTTTCCTAAGATTTGGTTCGGTCTACTTGGCACTAAAGACAGTTGATTTCGCAAAATTGTTTGATTCTGAAAACTTGTTTGATTTCGCAAGATTGTTTATGTTTGGAAAGCTTTGTTTTTTTTGTGCATTAATGTAATGTTTGGGAGCTCGATGTTAAGATTAATTAGGTTGAATCTTTCTCGGGACATGTGTGTCGACTATTTCATAAAAATAACCATTAGGGCCTCTTTTATAAAGTCTTTCGGTTGTGACACCACAGTCATTCTCATGAATATGCCGAAAATCATGAAAATAGTGAAACCTATTGTTATTACTAAACCTTTTAGAAGTTTAACTTTTAGGACTTTGGCACTTAGAGTAGTCTCGGTACAATAATGCGCTTCCTCTACTCTTCGGTTGATTGAGCTCTCCTTTTATTGTGTGGTTTTTAGGTCTTGAAGGAGCGGGTTTAGTACCGATCTCTTTCTTGAACCCTAAGCCAGTTTTATCATTTGGTTTTTGCCCTATAATTAAGTTGTCTAAATCAAGTTTGCTCGAGATATTTCTGGCGCAAGCAGACTTGACAGATTTCAGCTTTTAATTTTTCACAAATACAATTATTTATCTTCTTGTTTAAGTTTTCGTCGATTGAGTTGTTATTATCATTTAAATTTAATTTTTCAAATTCTCTTATTTTTGCCTTGTACGACCTTACCGAAGCTTCAGAAACAATGAGAAGTTCCTGGGTACTAATAAGAGACTCCCGAAACCTTTTTAATTCTTGTTCTAGTTCATCGCGGGTTCTGGGTTCTACATTTTCAATAACTTGATTTGAACTAGGAACCTTAACCTCTTCTAAAATATGATTTACAGTAGGATCTAGATATACCTCGTGACTCGTGCTGCGGGAAGAACCAGAGGAAGTAGGGTCGTTGTAATATATCATGGTAGGAGGACGGGGTAGTGCTGGAAGTTGTCCAAGTCGAATCATCTCTTGTATCACCCTTTCGCACACTTCGTCCACGTCATCATACGCCATGAACGCGACATTCGCCATATCCGATTCGGAGTCGGAGTCCGAACCGGAACCATCCGATGAATTGCTTGACTCATCTCCCCACACTACCACCTTGGCGGAATGACTTTTTGACTTTCTTTTCTTGTCCTTTCCTCTGTCATCGTGTCTCTTTTCTCGTCTTTTGTCGTGTTGATCGTCGGACCGCCTTTCGCATCGCTCGCGTTGATCATGTGAATGTCCATCATATTTTTCATCATCCTTCTTGTTCCACGGAGCGAGCTCGGGATGTAGTGTGAAGCAATTGTCGATGGTGTGTCCCTTCTTGTTGCACTCGAAGCAGTATGTCTTTTGGTTGTTGCGACATCGGTTGTCGTTAAACCGCTTTTCCTTGACTCGAAAATCACCAAATTGTCGCACCAAGCACGCTATTTCATCATCCTCATCAATCGAGCTCGTTGCCGGCATAGCCACTGTTTTGGGTTGGGAGTCGGTCCCATTTGCCTCACTCGGGTTTCGAAGTTACGGAAGTAGTTGACGAGTTCTTCCAGCCCGATATCTTTTGTTGCTAGCATGGTTTCCAATGAGACTCGAACCACTTCCCAACTCGATGGCATCGTCCTAATTAATTTTCCTACAACTCGATCCTTGGTTAATTTCTCTCCTAAAGCGGTGAATCCATTTCGGATATGCGACATACGAATGTACATATCCTCGACATGTTCACCTTCAATCATCCGAAAATTATCAAATTGTTGTTCAAATCCCATTAATTTGGTTCTTTTCATTTGATTATTTCCCTCAACTCTATTTAGGAGAGCTTTCCACATTTCATTAGAATTCTCACAACCATCTATTATTACAGAAAAAATGTTTAACATATTTGTGAGAATGAGGTTCTATGCCATAATGTCAAGTGTCTTATTAGTTTTAGTGTCTTCAGTATAGGATGTGGTACTATTTGTTACAAAGTCTACAGTAAAACCATTTTCCACTACCTTTCGAAGACCATGAAGATCAAACGCTTTCATCATGCATCTTTTCCAGACATTCCAGTTCTTGCCATCGAGTTTGTCGAGGTACGCGATTTGAAGACGGTTGATCGGTGGGGTCACCATAAATCGAATACACGCTATTTCAAATTAGAATTTGAAATGGTCTGTATTCCCGCTCTGCTTAGTGCGGACCCTGTTGTACAAGCATTGACATAGCTCGGAGAAGGTGTACTTAGTGAAGACGTGATGCGCGGGTTCTGTTAGGACATGTGTGGGGATTGCGTGTTCGCTGAAAACATGCTTCATGACTTTCCATTCATTACTGCAGACTTCCATGATGAGGTTCCATCTCGTGATGTGTTCTCTATGTACTTGTCGTGCGGGGATACACGCATGCTCACGGTCCTCCTCTCTAGTGTACAATACTCTTCCTGGTTGAGCAAAGGAGACTTGCAACCAGCAGATGTCGTCGGGCAGTCATATTGACATGCGTCTTTCATGTGTTTTTCATACCATTTGTCCATGGAGTCATGTTTGTCTATGTTGGTAATCGCCTCGTAATCCTGGTTGTTAGGGGACAATAATAAAGGTGTTGATTGTGAATCATCACTGTATGACAACGACGCCTCGTATTTGTCCAAAAGCAGCTCGATGTCCAAATCAAAAGGCGCCGCGTCTTCACAACACAAGGGAGGCTTATTAAAAGATGAAATGACACTTATAACATGTCATTAGGTGAACAAACTTTGTATTATGTTAACTTACCAGCATTGTCTTCCACATCAGAATTATCTAGGAATATTGTTAACACCTTCTGACCACTATATGTTACATCCAAATTAAACAACTGGTAACTAGGGGACACCCCCTTCCTCTCATTGGCATCGACTTTATCTGCGTGGGTAAGTGGTTGTGGGGGTTCATAAGCGCGCTAATGACACTTTCAAGTATAGTTCGTTCATATATATACAAACCTTTTGTAGACAAGGAAACGATGGGCTCATCTTTGTCTGGGTGTGTAACTCAATTTGACGGTCCCATCCAATTTAAAACATCGCCTGTGCAACCGGCATGATTAACGATTTTTGGGTGGAGGGGTACATTATAATTCAAAAAATGAAATGAGTGAATTGTATTCATACCTATCTGGGGCATGATTTTGTCGTTGCTCTTGACGTACATACTCCCATGTTGAGACACCTAGGGCATATATGAGACCTGGTAGAGCGTTGGACATTTTGCTCTGGTGGTTTCGGTTGCATCCTTTTTGTGCCATGCCTGAACCTTAGGCTGCATGCCTCTCTGTATCCCTTAGAAGACTTCACATCATCCTTGTCAAAAATCCAACTTTCACGAGCTCCCAGTGAAATGCATTCAATCGACTTGACGTAGGACCAGAAATGTACTGGAGCCATGGAGTTGCTCATCGGGAATAAAATTATCGCGAACTGCATTGTCAACATGGATAGTCATTCTTCTGGCATAGTTGTCCCGTCAGAGGTTAGCTACAGCAGCAACTCTCTCTCGAGTTTTTTATCAGAAACCTGTTTCTGTCGATTGAAAAATTTATGTAGTATCTTCGAGTTGGTCTGCGACGGTCTAGAGCAATATCGACTAATTCACCATCACCTCTTAACCCAGTAATAATGCATATGTCGTGCAAATTCAATATCAGTTGGCCTCCATTCACCTCGAAGGTATTGAAGCGAGGGTATCACAACCCCATTAGCTTCGTTCACAAACCCCTATGTAAATCAATCTCAGGCATACAATACAAGTCCACTATCTAGACCAAAATTGCTAAATAATACTAAATTTTCTAATGCACTAGGCCGGAAACTTGAAAATTGAATAACAGTCCTGATGTGAGTGTCTGATCTGACAATACCTTGTGTCATTTTAGTCCTGACAACTTGTTTCACTCCAATATTGATAATTAAAAACTCTTCCTTAAATGCGACATGACATCCTATTTTAGCCTGGGAACATAATTACCTCCATGCATAAAGTGTTGCTACGGTCGTAGCCGTCGTGCGAGGTACACGTAAATAACACCTTGCGAGACTTACCACTCCCAATGTATTTGTTGATTGCCCGCTGGTCGACGGAAAATTTTCATAACCTGGCATGTTGTATGTATGCTTGGGACGCATTGTCTACAGAAAAGAAGTAAAATCCAAGCTATGGTCCAACAAAATGGTCGTAATCGCTGAACGCGTGCATGCCTCCAAACTCATATGCAGTTACTAAATCACTTATACATCCAACGCTATCAACCACCTCATGATTACAATTGGGCTACTGATTAGACGACTTATGAACTGGTGTAGACACACACACTCCGATGTAGGGTGGCAAGGTTTGTCTTCTATCTCAATACCTTTCCCTGCATGGACATGTGAAATCTGTTGGTTTTATGCCCTAGGCCTTTGTATATGAGAGCTAGTTGTATCTATTGTGTGAATCAAACTTTCTATTTATTTAGAGATATTTAATAAAGTGTGTATTAGTTATTTTATTCTCTTGATTTAAAATAAACCTTGAATATGTTATTCAGCTTTGTATCATCAGAACATGTGATTCTGATAGTAAAACTACAGAGTAGTATGAAAAACGTATTCTAAATCATCCCTAATCATTTATAGGATATTTGTGGAGACAAATATACTTGCGGAATCATATACAATATATTTATTTAAGTATGCAAGCTATAAATGTGGTAGTGAGACTACCACTTCAGGTATACATGTTACAAAAATTAATCTTTCTACTTCCTTATCTTGAGTATTGGATACCGGATGCGGTACTCACATTTGTAATAATCTACAGGGGCTGCAAAGGAGTTGAAGATTAAAGAAGGGTGAAGTTGACCTACGTGTCGGAAATAGAGCAAGAGTGCATTGGCCGTAGGAAATTATGTTTTAGCTTTACCTTTTGGACTTGTAATAAATTTAAGTAATTGTTACTATGTACCTGCGTGAACAGGAATATTGTGTCTGCATCGAAATTAGTTATGGATGGTTTTAAGTTTATTATTGAGAATAATAACTTTTCCGTAAGTAAACAAAGCATTTTCTATGCGAGTGGTCAATTAGAAAATGGTCTTTATATTTTAAATCTTGATCATAATCATCACAAGTATATCTATATCATTAATGCCAAGAGGTTTAAATCGAATATTTGAATCCCACATACTTCTGGCATTGTCGTCTAGGATATATAAATGAGAAACGTTTTTCGAAACTCCAACAACATGGATTATTAGACTATTTTGATTTGGAATCATTTGAGACGTGCGAGTCTTGTTTATTAGATAAGATTACGAAAGTTCATCTCACTAAGAAATGTGAGAGGTTTGGTGACTTATTGGAACTTATACTGTTGTTTACTGGAGGCCTATAGGGGCTTACACTGGCAAAATTTCGTGCGGAAGTGTAAATTTGATGAACACCAGATCTGTTGACGAAGTTCGACTAGGTGATTATTTTTGATGTAATCACCCGTTCTCACTAGTGGCCCTTACCGCGTTCGCGAGCGCCTACTCTTCAGGTATACCTTTCGGCTCCATGATTTCAGTAATCCAAATAGTATTGTCTTTTACAAAACTATGATTCACCGTTCGCTTTACAACAACTCCGAACGAAGTGATGAAACAAAACTTACAATGATTTCTTTCAATCAAATAATAACTAACTCCTCATTAATTTCTCTCTAATCTCACTAAAGAATATTGAGTAAATTTTCTTAAAAAACCAGCCAGGGAGAGATATGAATTTTTGCTTTTTATCTTCGTTTTTCAAATTTCACTATAATTACCACCAAATATTGAACTGCCAAATCTGTCCAAATTTTGTCTGCTGTCAAGATCTCTATTTCTGACTCAATTAGAAACTGAATTTGAAATTTCTTAAAGAAGGAAAGTTGTAGCCCACTCTGTTATCTTTTCATAGACATGTCACACTCCTTCATATGATCTACGGTGATACTGAAGATGTGTCAGCATACTCCGGGCTAAGTCGGCCCATCTTTGTTGATTTGCTCCATTTTTATGTTTTGATCTAAAAATCAAACAAAAACATAAAGAGCTCCAAACAAGAACTCCATGACTCCCGATAGAAGAGCCACTAGAATCTTCAAGAGTTGAAGAGCCTATTGTTGAAACACAAGAGCTTCCTCGTAGAACAGGTAGGACCCGTCATGAACCCGAGAGATACGGATTTCTTGTTAGTAATGAGGATGATTTAACACTCATAAATGATGAGCCAACATCCTACAAAGAAGCTATTACAAGCTCAGACTCCAATAGATGGTAAGATGACATGAAAGCCGAGATATAATCCATGTGTGATAATCAAGTTTGGAACCATCGATTGTAAATGGATTTTCAAGAAGGTATTAAGACCATCGGTTGTAAATGAGGTTTCAAGAAGAAAACTGACAAGGATGGTAAGGTGCATACCTATAAAGTAAGACTAGTTGCGAAGGGTTTCGACAAACCCATAGTATTGACTATGACGAAACTTTCTCACCAGTAGTTATGGTTAAGTCCATAAGAATTATGCTTGTCATAGCGCATATTATGACTATGAGATATAACAAATGGATGTCAAAACAACATTCCTTAACTAGAATTTACTTGAGGATGTATATGACACAACCTGAAGGTTTTGTCGATCCAAATAATTGGGGAAAGGTATGCAAATTGCTACGATCCATTTATGGATTGAAGCAAGCTTCTCGGAGTTGGAATCTTCGTTTTGATGAAGTAATCAAACAGTTTGATTTCATTAAAAATGAAGATGAGCCTTGTGTTTACAAGAAGGTTAGTGGGAGGGCGATTATTTTTCTCATACTATATGTGGATGATATATTTCTCATCGAAAATGAAAGTCCCACATTGACAAATATGAAGACATTTTTGAGAAACTCTTTCACAATGAAGGACCTAGGAGACGCCGCCTATATATTGGGCATCAAGATTACTTATATTGACAAGGTGCTGAAAACATTTCGCATGGAAAACTCTAAGAGAGGATTCATACCCATGTCACATGGCTTATCATTGAGTAAGACTCAATGTCCTACTAGTCAGTAGGAACGAAATCACATTAGTAAGATTCTATACGCCTCGGCTGTTGGATCTATCATGCATGCCATGATATGTACTAGATCAGATGTATCATATGTTGTTTTCATTTGATAAGAGAGATCAACAAGAGAGGAGACATTGATATATGCAGAGTTGACATCGATGACAATATCATTGATCCGTTTACGAAGCCCCTTGCTAAAGCAAAGTGTGAGAGTCATGTTAGGTTGATGGATATTAGGTACTTATTAGATTCGGCCTAGTGCAAGTGGGAGATTGTTGGTTTTTTGTCCTAGGCCTTTGTATATGAGACCTAGTTGTATCTTTTGTATGAATCAAACTTTGTATTTGTTTAGAGATATTTAATAAAGTGTGTATTGGTTATTTTATTATTTTGATTTAAAATAAACCTTGATTATGTTATTTAGCTTTGTATCATCAGAATATTTGATTCTGATAGTAAAACTACATAGTAGTATGAAAAACATATTCTAAATCATCCTTGATCATTTATAGGATATTTGTGGAGACAAATATACTTGCGGAATCATATACAATATACTTATTTAAGTATGCAAGCTATAAATGTACATTAGAATGTTAATTGATTGATGGTCATATTTTACTGATCATGAGTAAGTGTTACTAAATCATTAACATAGATATATGTTGGAGAACATATATTGGATTGACCCACCGGGGCGATACTGTTGTTCTCGGTTTGATGATGTTTAAAACAATTCCGAGTTATTAATAATATTTTCAGAATCATGAATTAGTACAGATAAATGACAAGTTCAAGAAAGATGTTCTAAGAGTAAAGCGCTGCATGATCCGAAAATACAATAACCTTCGTCCCGACCAAATATGATCGGAACTTTTCCAATGCAAAAATAATTGGTAATAATTCTTTCTCAGTTGTTTTGTAATTTCTTTGTGCTTCGTCTAGGGTCCTAGAGGCATAGTAAATAACATGAGGGTCCTTACCAACACGTTGGCCCAAGACGGTACCAACGCACAAGTCGCTGGCGTCACACATGATTTCGAAAGGAAGTAGTCGGGAGGCTTAATGATTGGAGCTTCGCTTAATTTCCCTTTTAGGATGTCGAATGCCTCCTTGCACGCGTCATCGAACTCGAACTTCAGTTTTTTTTGGAGAAGGCGACACATGGGTTGGGCGATCTTGGAGAAATCCCGAATGAATCGCCTATAGAAACCCGCATGGCCGAGAAAGGAGCGTACGTCTTTCACGTTGCGAGGATATGAAAGCATCTTTATTACGTCAATCTTTGCCTTGTCGACCTCCAGGCCTTTTTCTGATATTAAATGCCCTAAAACAATTCCTTGGCTCACCATAAAGTGGCACTTCTCAAAATTCAAGACAAGATTAGCTTCCACGCAGTTTTCCATTATTAGGCCCAAATTTTGGAGACACTCATCAAATGAGTTGCCATAAATGGAAAAGTCATCCATAAACACCTCAATGAATTTAGAAATATATTCAGAAAAAATGGAGATCATACACCTTTGAAATATACTACCAGGTGCATTGCACAACCCGAACTGCATCCTTCGATAGGCGAATGTACCAAAGGGACACGTGAATGTTGTCTTCTTTTGGTCGTCAGGGTCGATGGCGATTTGAAGATATCCTGAATAACCATCCAAGAAGCAATAGTAAGGTCGTCCTTCTAATCTTTCGAGCATTTGATCGATGAATGGAAGAGGAAAGTGGTCCTTCTTTGTCGCCGCGTTAAGTTTCCGTTAGTCGATGCAAACTCTCCATCTGTTTTGCACTTATGTTGGCACCTTCTCTCCTTCGGCATTTTCCACAATCGTGATTCCCATCTTCTTGGGAACTACATGGATTGGAGATACCCATTCCGAATCGGCTACCGCGTAAATGATCCCCGCATCAAGAAGCTTGAGAAGCTCCTTTTTTACCACCTCCATCATGACGGGATTCAGCCTCGTTTGAGCTTCCCTCGAGGGTTTAGAACCTTCCTCGAGTGAGATCTTATGCATACAAGTCGAAGGACTAATTCTAGGCATGTCTGCAAGGATCCACCCAATAGCCTTCTTGTGTTGCTTTAGAACATCGACTAAGCGATCCTCTTGCTCGGGTGTTAGGTTGGATGCAATGATGACGGGTAGAATCTCCTTGGGTCCAAGATAGGCATATTTTAGATGGTCGGGTAGTGTTTTGAGCTCGAGGTCGGGTGCCGTCTCGATTGATGGAGGCATTCATGGTCCTGAAAAAGAGTAAACCTCTTCTTTCCTACAAATTTCAAGATTAGGCAAGTTTTCATGTTGTACTACATCACTTTTAAATGGATTTATATCTTGTAGTAAATCATTTTCATTCACATTTTCTAATGCGTTTACGTTTTCTAATTCATCCCAAAAATCATCAAAAATGGAACTAAGTGAATTTAAATACTCCCCTTCGAGATGCTCTTCCACAAGCTCGTTGATTTCGTCAATGATGCAAACGCTAGAGACATTATAATCGTCGGGATATTTGATCGTGTCGAAAATATTGAAGGTGATCTTTTCGTTGTCGAACTCCATGGATAATGTGCCCGAATGGCAATCGATCCTCGTTCGTGCCGTCCACAAGAAGGGTCTTCCCAAGATAATGGCGGATGAGTCGGCGTTGTCTCCCATTTCGAGTATGTAGAAATCCGTAGGGAATACCAATCCATTCACCTTTACCAGCATATCTTCCGCAGTACCCAAAACTGGGGCTACATAGTGATTGGCAAATTGGACCATCACACGTGTGTCTTCAAGCTCGCCTAAACCCAACGTCTCATAAATGGACCTAGGCATTACGTTGATAGAAGCACCTAAATCAAGCATACACTTCGCGAGTTTTTCGAGCCCGATGGTGTAGGGAAGGGCAAAGACTCCAGGGTCTTTTTCTTTTTGGCCCACTCGTGTGTTGATGCTCATCACCGAGGGTAGGTTTATCGTTTCGTTTCCCTTTAGCTTCCTCTTGTTTGTACATAGGTTCTTGAAGAACTTTGCATATGGAGGGTGCATTCGGATCGCGTCAATGATTGGAATATTCACCTCCACTTTCTTGAATACTTCAAGAATATCCTTGTCGAGTTCATCCTTCTTGGTACTTACCGCGAAGCGATGCGGAAAGGGTGCTTCTGGCATATGAGACTTCTCTTTTGGTGCCTCTTTCTCTTTCTCTTGACACCTTTTCCTCTTCCTTCCCCCTCGTTAATATTTTCACATTCAACATCTTGTACCTCTTTTGGCCTTTGTACCACCACTTCCTCCTCTTCTCTCGGGAATTCCACTTGCTTCCCACATCTCAATTTGATCGTGTTGATGGGCTTGAGGTTTGTAGGATCCGAACCTTGAGAAGGTAACTTTTTCCTCATTTGTCCCTTTAGTACGTTAATTTCACTCGCGATTTGTTTGACTTGCATTTCAAGGTTTTGCATTTGTCGACCTTAGGTGGCTTGACTTTGGGCAAGAGTGGTAATTTCCCCTTTTAACTCATCTTTGATGTTGTTTATAAGTGAGGCTTGCACCGATATTTTTCCCGACATCCCTTGCATCATGGCAAGAATTTGATTCGGGATTTGAAGATGAAGCTTGAGGGTATTGGAGGTTGAGTTGTTGTTGTTGAGGTTGGTGTTGAGATTGCGCGTTAGGATGAACATAAACTCCAGATTTTTGATAACCTTGTTAGGGTTGTTGAAATTGAGGGTTGTCGCACCAACGGAGATTAGGGTTTTTCTTCCAAGGTTCATATGCATATTGAGAGCGTTGGTAACCATCCACATGGTTCACATCTTGAAGGGTTTTTCTTCCAAGGTTCATATCACATTCATCGGTTGCGTGATCCGTGCTTGCGCAAAACTCGCATGGTGTGGGTTCCATTTTTGCCCCTACCTCCTTAAGCACTTTGTTAAATTTCGTCTCGAAGTTTGCCGTGATGCGGGACTCCATTGCTTTGAGATCCACTGTGCTTGTTGTGTTTACTTGCCCCAAGATTCCATCGCGACCTAGGTTTCCTTCGGCCATGGTTTTGATGAGGGTACGCACTTCGGCAGGGGTCTTATCGTTGAAAGATCCACCAGCCAAACATTGGAGAAGACGGACTTCTAGTGCGTTCATCCCTTGTATAAATTGGTCAAGTAGAGAGGTCTCGGTGAGGTTATGGTTAGGGCATAATGCGCATAATCTTACGAAGCTCTCGTAGTATTCTTGGAGGGTTTCGTCGCCTCGTTGTTGAATGTTTGTAATCTCCTTGCGTATTTTAGCGGTAAGTGTGCTCGGGAAATAGTGCTTAAGAAAATGTTTCATCACATTGTCAAATATCTCGAATGGTCCATCCTGTAAATGATTAAGCCAATCCCTAGGGGCAGCTCCTAATGTATGAGGAAAAAGGATCAACTTAATATTGTCCAGATTGTCAATTTTACCAAATAATGCGGTGCATTTCATATGAAATTCATCTAAATGTGCATATGGATTGTCATTTTTGTGCCCTTCAAATGTTGGTAAAGCACTTAACATGGATGGACTTATCTTAAAATTTGGTACCCTAGGTATAACAATGTTTTCAGGATTTTCTTGAATTTTGTGTTCTAAAAATTCCCCTAATGTTCTTTGTTGAGCCATTTGTACGTTTATTAAAGTTTCTTTAAATTCTTTTTCAACTTCTTGATTTTTAAAATGAGATGAAGATGATGATGATGTTGGTGAAATAGATTTAGAATGAGAAATAGAAGGAGACGGAGAAACGGGTCTTGGAGTTGAAAACGGAATGACGAGAGGTCGAGTTTGAACTTCTTCTTGTGGCTTTTCCACTTGGTTTAGCTCTACTTTTCATACTCGATATCCTTGTGTGAAAGGAGAAGCCTCTTCTTGTCACGTTCCTGTGCTTGACGAAGTTGTGCCTTGCTTGCTTCGCGCCTTGTTCCTCTTGATCTCTCTTATATGCTTGTTGATGTCCTTCTTGCGAGGAGTGTGTACTTCACCTTGTGATTTCGTCCTTCTCATAAACCTTCAAAAATTCAGGAGACAAAAACACTAAAGAAAATATGAGATGGGTTATTTAAAATCTTGACGCAAGCCGCCTCCCCGGCAACGGTGCCATTTGTAAATCGGGTAAAATCGTCGTTTATATTTCACACAATTTAACAAAATAATTTATATTTCCCTATTTTTCAATTTATGAGTATAAGCGATAAATGAGTTTAGGGGTCAAACAATAGGAGGTGTGGCCTCAAGAATTAACTGATCTCAATGATTTATCTCTAGTGTAAATCTTTTATTTCAAGGGTTATTAGGTAAATTTCCAAGTTCAATTCAACAATTTCAGTTTCTATTTCAAAAATTCAGCACGTCACACTTTAGCGTTTTAATTTGTAACTACACCAAATAAACTCCGAATGCAACACATCATATACCGTTAGAAACTAGAAAGAGAGATCTATGATGTGGTCCTTTACTGGTATTATTATTTTATTCAAGAATTTTGAGATATTTGTAGTTTAGTCCAGAACTTATTTCAGATTCAAAATCAGTTCAGTAGTAATTTCAGAAAATTATAGAAAAATCATCAAAACTTGAAAAAATCCAAAATTAGTACAGAAATTTAATTATCAAGTTTTGTATTAGCTGTTAGATTTTTGTATCATGATGTTTTATAGTTTGAGATTTATAATGAAAAATCAAATCTGGATCAGAAACTGGTACTGACAGACCAGCACTCACAAAAATTATAATATCTCCTAATATGTTTTAACAACTAGTATTTCAAAATTCATATTTGGATTTTAAACTTCAAATTACATCAAGTAGGACAATTTTTGAATTTTTATTATTTGTTTTTATATTAGAAACAGCAAATCCGGACAAAAAGTTTAAAAACAAGAAAAACTACAATTTTGGAAAATTAATATCCCACATATTACAGATTGGAATTGGGCAAACGTTGAGTTGACAATTATCTACTAAATGAGAACTAAATTATAAAAAAAATTATTTAATTTTTCAGATCAGAATTAGACACGAAATTAAGGGAAAAAACTGAAAAATAGAGAAATAACTGCAGCAAGACAGAAACTGAATTAGGATTTGATTTTCGATTTAAAAATAGGGATTTATAGGAAATTTATGATGTGTAACAATCATGAATCACTAATTGTATAATTTCTCAAATTTAGATGATGGATTTGAGCAATCTAAGCTAAAGATTTACTCAAGAATTTGACTCAAGAACTAGTTTATTGTAAAACATCCATTTCAAAACAAACTTGATTTAAATCAATCACAACTCCAAATTAATCACACAAAATACTAAGCTAAATAGTTCATTTCGTGAAAAGTACTAATAATACCTCGAGCCACACTTGTACGTTTTGTAACTATTGTTGCAAAATAAGTCATATATCCTTAGAGTGCCCTTTGCGCAAAACAAGTACTTCACCAAAGTACATGTGGTTGCGGAAAGATAAGAATGTTGATAGGAACTCCTCATTAAATGAGGAGAAATCGAAATCCACCTAGACACTTCGATTTTCTCCCAATTTAAATTACTCATATTCTAAGGGGGAGTTGTAATCAAGTTTTGCTTTGACATATCTAACTTGTGGATTGAGAAAGTTTTTATTTGAGATATAGGTAAATTGGATAACTTGACGGGAATCAATCGAGAAATGTGAACATTCGACGTGACTTGTGTCTTTTGCAAATCACAGTCATGTGAAGAAATTGATCGAGTTGGCTAAATGGGATTGAAGTCGACAATATTTTCGTTGATCCGTTTCTTTTGATTTTCTCGAATTTCTTAAATTCTTGAATATCTTGAATCTTGAATCCACTTTCGCTGTGTCAAGAACGCTCAAGAAAATCCAACAAAATCAGAACTACATTAAATTTAAATGCTAACGAAATTTAAATATCTTTAGCTAAATACTTTGATATTCAGTTCTCGCCACTGCGTCGTCTAGAGTAATGGACACCCTTCCTTACCATGACAGATCCTACTTTATTGGAGCTTGCACTGCCGCCGTGTATCTGTTTCGTGGTATCTACACACTTCTCCTTCTTGTACGTATAATCAGCATTGAACTTCTCGTCATACTTGGATAAACATGCAAATAATAATCTTAGTTAGTAAAGCATTCCAGCATATACGTCAACACAACTACTCAACCCAAAATCCTTATAACGTACGAGGAAATTGACCTTGATATCATTATCGTTGCCGGTGACACATTCTAGCCTCTCAAGCACAACGACATCGCCATCACCAGTGAGCTGGTATAAGTCGTCGTTATACTGAATAACAGGATTTTTGATTTCAGATAACGATAGTTCAATCTGAAAAATGAATGAAATAATCGATTATTCACACATATATCAATACTTATACCAGGATGATTTATTCCATCTTACCACCTCAATTGGCGTCCTTGGCACATGATCAATTGCAGAGGCTACATTGCTTTCTTCGTTTTCCTGAATCTTACACTCCTCCTTTACAATCTGCACAACAAGAAAAGTAATCGATGTAAGATGACAACAACACATATAAAACATATGTGAAGAAAATACCACATCCCGCTCACCGTCTTGCCTCAAGATATCATTTCTGCAATGGCATCCAAATCATAACCGTAATGCATCTCTACTTTTTTCGTCAAATGGCTATGAAATAAAAAATGAAAGACGCATTGAATATGGTATGAACGGATGAAGATGGATCATCTTGATATATGGGGTAATGGGCTCTGGGTTCGGCACACCTATCAAGTCGCATTTAAACCCACACGACCCATCGATATCTGCCATGGAGCCAAAGCGACACTGTATAATAATGATGGTAAATGAAACTGACCATTGCATGATAAATTGGCTACTCACGTCGCAATTATGAAAAAATGCAAAAAAAAAAATCCTAATATGATGTGGCAGATTTATCTAATATGGCTGTCGACATGTGTCCAACGTATCAAGTAGGTAGGGTAGGGGTGAAAATGGGTCAGATAATATCCAACCGACCATTATACGTATCCGCAAAATATCCGTATCTGACTGTATACAAATGCGGATACGGTAATGGATTTGGCTTAAAATATCCGAACGGGTATGGATAATATTCGTATCTGGATAATTATAATCTGAATAATATCCGTTTTCGGATATTTCGCTATATATTGAATATGAATATACATATACATATATACAATGATATTTTCTAAAATATTTTAGCCGTTTTATCATTTCTGAATATGAATATGAATATGGATATTTATCCAAATTCATCAATTTATTTATTACTATTTTTAAACTTGTTGCGATTTGGTTATTATTTTTTATTTTTTTGTTGTTAATAGCGAAATATATATTTCAAAGAAGACGCAATCCATCTACATATGAATATCCGATAAATATTTGTATTCATATTCGTATCCGGTAATATCCGAACCAGATCTGTATCCGGATCCGAATTAATATTCGAATCCAAAAAATAATTCGGATCCAAAAAAATAATAGAAATACGGATACAAATACGAATATTATATGATCCCAATCCGAAACGTATCCGAACCGTTTTTATCCCTTCTTAGGGGCGTAATTCGGGTCCATATATTTTTCGACCATTATTAATATCCAATCCACACGGTTCAATAATTTCTTTCCTTCTTTTTCTTTGTCAAGCCCATATATTTAGAGAGATTAATCTCTAGCCCAAATCTAGGGTTTCTTCATCCATCTCGGCTCGCTCAGGTTCGATCCCTCTCTCTCATCTTCTCATTCTCCTTCGTGCCTGCTCTCTCTCTCCCACTATTAAAAAGGGCAGAAAGTAACAGATGACTTCTATAGCCGCCGCAACCCCTCATTCTCTCCTTTTGTCTTCTCCCCTTTCTCTCTCTCAGGTCAAATTTCCCTCTTTCTTTGCGTGGATATCTTATTTCTCGCCGTTCGGGTTTGAATTTCATCTTTTTCACTATGATTTTTGAAAAGGGTTTAGGGTTTATCTTAATCGGATATTTGACGTTCTTCTAATTGGGAAGGGTTTGGGGCAGTTTTTGAATTCAGAATTACCTTAATTGAAATTCAGAGTTACCTTATTTTTAGCTCTTATCTTAATTAATTACCTTGTTGTCATGGAGAAAAAAATCTGAAATTATTATCCATAGCGGACTATTTTTGAGCTACCTTAGCCTTAAACACCCTAAAGTCGCTCTTTCTTCATGGACATAATTATGTTGTTTTCACTTTTGGTGTTGTGAAACTAGACAGGTCATTTCAGAGCAAGCGCAAGAAGATTAATTTGCACAAGAGCCAGCGTCAGTTCAGTCTCCACTGGAGAAGAAGCCTCCACATCTTCATCGTTGCGAAACCAATCCTCATTTAATGTAATTATTCTTAATTTAATTCACACCCATTATAATTTCCATAATTATAATATGAGTTGAATTTTGCTGAATTTATCCATTTTTGTTTTCAGATGGCAGAAAGGACTGGGAGTGTTAAGCAACTAGTTGCGAGTTTATTTAAGTCTTCTCTTCAAACCACATTTCCTGATTTGACAGATGTCGAGCCGCAAGTGGCCATTTCAGCAAAATTTGGTGATTACCAATGGTAAATATTTCAAAATTATAACCTCAGACACTTAATTAATTAATGATGGTTATAATTTTATTTTATTTTACTTTATTTTTCTAATGTTTAGTAATAATGCGATGGGCATATGGTCGAAAATAAAAGGGTCAGGAACCGACTTCAAAAATCCCAATTCAGTTGGCCAGGCAATTTTCATTCTTAATCCTATCAAAATACACATGTATATTTTTCTGTTGATTTTTTTATTACCCTGTCTTATTTTATTTTGACTTAATTTCTTTTTTTTTAATTTCAGGCTTTGGTGAAAAATCTGCCTCAGTCAGAAATAATAGATTCAACCTCTGTAGCTGGACCTGGCTTTGTGAATATTAATTTATCTACTAATTGGATATCTAAGGTTTGTATTAGTTGTATTTAATATAAAGTTATATGTATCGGTCAAGCCTCTCTATCTGATTTGCACCACTATATAAATAGGCTGATTCCAATTCGTACCAAAGTATTTCTATAGAAAACAATACCAAAAACAACAAAATCTGATATTTATTTGTTTGTTTATTCTGGGTAGATGTGTATTGAACTAACAAGGATTAAATTAAGCATCAAAATAATTATCTAAATATTTATGTATATTCATTCATGGAATAAATGCACTATTAGTCCCTGTACTTTAATAGGGACTAACGTGCATATATCCCTTTATCAATTTTCTTTTAATTTTGTTTATTTTATGTAGAGAATAATGGACATTCAAGTGTATGTAAATAATTATTTAAATATTCACATATTTATTTATTGAATTTTTTTTTATTTGTATATTTAATTAATTTATATATTTATTTATTCTTAGTAGATTTGTATTAAAGTAGTGAGGGTTAAACACATAAATAATCGACATGCTAAATTTTCAGTTTGCCAAAATAGGCGAGCACTAAAGTTACCAATTCTTTTATACTTACCCATTTCTTCATCATTTTTGTAACCAGAGAATAAATGACATGCTGGTGCATGGGATTCAAACGTGGGCCCCGATTCTGGATGTGGAGAAGGCGGTGGTGGACTTCTCGTCGCCGAACATCGCAAAGGAGATGCACGTGGGGCACCTGCGGTCGACCATCATCGGGGACACGCTAGCCAGGATGCTCGAGTACTCCGGCGTCCAGGTGCTCAGGAGGAATCATGTCGGCGATTGGGGCACCCAGGTCAGCAAGGAATTTGGAGTTTGGAAATTTGGATTTTGAAATTTGAAACTTTGATATTTGGAGTTTGGAAATGGTTTGTTGGGTAGTTTTTGTTTGGTTTGGAACTTTTAGTATGTGTGTCAAGGAGATTGGGGTGTTTAAGTCGTTCTGAATTTGAAAAAAAGTTGGAATTTGAATTTTTTTGGATAATTTTAGTATGGATAAGTTTGAAATTTGAAAATTTAATTGGAAAGTTAAGATGTTTTATAGTTTGTTGTATTAGAATTAGTGAGGTTTTAATTTCAATGCCCTACCACATTCTTAATTACTGCTATATTTTATCAATACATTGAAAATTTTACATTTTTTCTTTCTTTTTTTATTCGCTACCTAATGAACTGTATCCAATTACAATTAATAAAAATGCTTACTATTATTTTTTATTTTTCTTCAGTTTGGAATGCTGATCGAGTATTTATTTGAGCAATTTCCGAACTGGGAGGATGTGGGCAACCAGGCCATTGGAGATCTCCAGGTGACTTCTCTTTTACATTCAAACACAAGAGCTTAAATTTCACTTCAGTCCGTACATTATTCCGAAATTGTCAACTCAGTCCCTCTACTAGTTTGAATAGTTTAAGGACCAAATATTATGGCTAGTGAAATAATAAAATATTTTATTATTCAGAAAATATCAATTCAGTCCCTCAACTAGTTTGATAAACTCATGGACCAAATATGTAATATGGCCAGTAAAATGCTAAATATTTCTCTCAATAATAACTATCAGATTGCTCAAAGAAGACCTACTATTGAATTTAGTTAGTTTTATTTTTTTTTTCTAAGAAAGGATATTTTTATTTTTGCAAAAGGATTTCTACAAGGCCTCAAAGAAACGGTTTGATGATGATCCGGCCTTCAAGGAAAGGGCCCAACAAGCAGTTGTTAGGCTGCAGGTCAAAATTTATAATTAATTAATTATATTTGAGAAATTTTCTCAGTGTATCCAAAACTTATGTATTTATGTTATTATGTTAGGGAGG
The DNA here is from genome assembly GCA_024447665.1 of Juncus inflexus. Lineage (NCBI taxonomy): Eukaryota > Viridiplantae > Streptophyta > Magnoliopsida > Poales > Juncaceae > Juncus > Juncus inflexus. Next base: position 5,202,865 of record JAJHPC010000005.1, read on the forward strand.
TGAAGGAAATTACCGAGCTGCATGGAAAAAGATTTGTGAAATAAGCAGGAATGAATTTGACCTTGTTTATCAGCGACTCAAAGTCGACATTGAAGAAAGGGTAATTAATTAAATAATCAATCAATCAATCCATTATTTGGCAATTTAAATACCAAATTTCGATAACGATTCTAATTTTGAAATTTTCATGATATTATTTGAAGGGAGAGAGTTTTTACAACCCATATATAGCAGATACAATAAATGAGTTAACAGAAAAGGGACTAGTGGAAGAAAGTGATGGCGCAAGAGTAATTTTCTTAGAAGGATTTAATATCCCTTTGATTGTTGTTAAGAGTGATGGCGGTTTTAATTACGCTTCTACTGACTTGACGGCTCTCAAGTAAGCTTCTTTTTTGTTATCATTATTATTTTCTCTCTCAATTCAACCCAATTTGAATGAGCCCTAAATTGTGTAATTGGGCCTCGATTAAACCTAAATTGTGTAATGAAGCAATTAAATCCTATTTGGCCGTAATGACCCCCACTTGTGTAATGAAGCCTCAGCCGAAACTTTATTTGGCACAGTTTACCTTTAAATGTGCAATCAATTATAATGTCTTTATATACTTGGATCATTATTAATTATCATTTCTCATTTTTTGTATTTTTTGAAGCTATAGACTTAACGTGGAGCAAGCACAATGGATAATATACGTGACTGATGTTGGTCAACAACAGCACTTTGAAATGTTTTTCAGTGTATGTACCAAAAAATAACCAAATAATAATTTGCTTTTTTAAGTTTATTTTTTTTTTCCTTTAAATGTTGGATAATTAAGGTTAGTTGAGCCTCACCCATATATAACCTTTATTCATCTTTCATTCTTCTACAAAAGCCTGATGAAACTTTTTTCTCTTTATTGTGATTTCATACGCAGTTTTACTTCTTCATCTTCATTTCAATTTCTTTTTGCTTTCCACTAAATACATAACCTTCACTCATCGCCTATCATTTTACAAAACCTTCATTCATCTTTTTCTCATTATCCTTATTAATTCCCAACAGGCTGCAAAGAAGGCGGGCTGGTTGTCGAACGAGGAAAGGAAATACCCAAAAACGAGCCACGTTGGATTCGGACTTGTTTTGGGCTCGGATGGAAAGAGGTTCAGGACTCGGAGCTCCGAGGTCGTCAGACTGGTCGAGTTGCTCGACGAGGCCAAGAACAGAAGCAAGAAGGAATTGAGCAAAAGATTGGAGGATAATGGTATGGTTTAAAAAGTAGTAAATAGAGAAACAAATAAATAAATAAATATGTAGTTAATTATTTAAATTTCGACACCCAAAACTGGAAGCAAATTTATACTAAATTTAAGATTAAAAGATAATGGTATGGTGTTTATAAAATGGGTAATTTGCATTATGTCTAAACTGCAAATAAGCCCCTGCGTTATTTGAAATTGCAAAAATGTCCCTACGTTGCTAGATTCTTCAAAAGCTAAGTTGGGGCTTTTTCTCTGCAAATTCAGCACAATGCAGGGCCTTTTTTTGCAAATTTATATTCATGAAAATTGTTAATCAACTATGGTAGGTTTTTTTAAGTTGATTCGATGATTGCATCAGCAAGAAATTGAAGTGAAATAAATAAATAAGTACTACAAAATGAACTTTAATGAGTCACATAACTTGAAGTGGAGTTAAGCTAAATCAAAGATTAAAAGATAAGGCATGTGATTTCTTTAAAGATAGCATGTGATTTAATTTTAGTTATTCTTTTGCCACATTCAATCAAGGTATAAACAAGTTTGAGAGAACTTTTGGGTGATTTACTCTATAATATATTTAAAATTTATCTAGAGTTACTTTAATAATTTGTGATTGTGCTGATATTTGTTTTAATTATCTTTGGTAGGATCAATTGGTGAGTGGACGGATGAAGAGCTTGAGAAAACTGCTGAGGCAGTTGGCTATGGTGCTGTAAAGTAAGATTTTCTAAAATGTTAAAATGTCAAATTTGTACAAGTTTCTACTTTTTCTGAAAGTAATTCTGCTAATTATAATGTATTATTACTTGAAACAGATATGCAGATTTGAAGAATAATAGGTTGACTAACTACACCTTCAACTATGACCAAATGTTGAGTTATCAGGTTTGGATTGTTGAGCTTTTTTTAATTTATAGATGATGTTAATATGATCTGATTTATGAGGGAAATTAAAAACTTTAATTTCTTTCTCTTTTTGATTATTTTTCAGGGGAATACAGCTGTGTATTTAGAATATGCACATGCTCGTATATGTTCCATTATTAGAAAATCAAATAAAGATATAGAAGAACTAAAAAAGGTACATTTATTTTTCTTGTTTCACTATCTCAAACTTATATTCTTGTTCTGCGCCTTAAATTATCTTTAATCAAAATGATACAAAATATTTGTTTTTAAATTTATTTTATTTTTAATTTTTGATAGGTTGGAACAATAACATTAGGTCATCCAGATGAGCGTGTTTTGGGGCTTCATTTAATTCAATTTGCTGAGGTTTTTATAATTTAATGAAAAAAAATAAAATAATTAATCTTGTCAGTTTTGTTACATTTTTTTGTATATCTTAATTTTCAGGTGGTTGGAGATGCTTCCACAAACCTGCTCCCAAATGTTCTTTGTGAATATTTGTATAACTTATCAGAAATATTCACTAGATTCTACACCAATTGCAAGGTACAAGTTTATGTTTATTTTTATTTTTTAATTACTTGGTCAAAAATTTTCTAAACCATAAAACCTAAGATGATGTATATTTTTTTTAAATAGGTTGTTGGTTCGCCCGAAGAAACTAGTCGGTTGCTTTTGTGTCAAGCAACAGCAGTTGTGATGAGGCAATGCTTCTTTCTTCTTGGAATAACTCCTGTTTTCAAGTTATAATAGCATATTCCCTAATTTATTTATCCTATTGTTTGAAATTATTTCTTCATTTGCATATTTTTCAAGTGTTGTGTTCCAAGTTTTTTTTATTTGTTTTTGGGTGTAGTAATGTAAAAGTAGTTTGTATTTGGACAGAATTCAGCTTGTTTTATGAGTAATTTGCTATGTTGCACGGATACGGGTATCGTATTCAAGGGTATCGTATTCAATACGATATAGATATGGGGATATGGCAAATCTCAAAAAAAATTTAGGATACAGATATGGCTCTGTATATTTATTTTTTAATTATATTTATATAATATAATAATAATTAATAATCAAAATTTAATATTAGGTAAATGAAATTAAACAAATATTTGATACTTTAATATTCATAAACTTCAAAATGTGATTTAACAACAGTCAATGAGTTTTTGCTTTCTTCGAAATTATTTTGTATTTATTTTAATTATGTTTATAATTGTGAAACATAAGTATTTTGTTGCTTTGAAAGTGGGTCAAAATTTGATTTAAGAAAAAAAAATTATAATGGACCAATATATATAGTGGAAATATTCTAGAAGTATCCCTGTCGTATCCTGAATGTATCTGAAAAAATTTCTTATTAAAATAATCGGATACGTCACGTGGCGTATCCAATACGTATCGGAGCCGTATCGCAATAATATCCGTATCGGATACCCGTATCCTCAGGATACTTTTATGTTTTTTGAGTATCCGTATAACATACATAGGTAATTTGATATTATTAATCTGTAGCCTTGAATTTGTGATATAAATTGTACAAATGTTCTAGGAACTCTCTTATAGGAAAGATAAGAGAAGGAAAAGTTCCAACTAATCATAACTCATAAAATAAAAGATCTATCAAGAAGCTAGAAATAATGTGTAGTTAGAGTTGGCAAAATCTAACCCGACCCGAAAAACCCGCCCGAGTGACCCGCAACCCAAACGACCTGCAACCCGAATGACACAACCCGAACGACTCGAAACCCGAATGACCCGCGTCCTGAATGACCTGCGACCTGAATTGACCTGAACCCGAATGACCCGCCCGATTTGACGCGAAAATAAACTTTTTTTGTTTTAATATTAAAAAAATCTCGAAATTGAGAATTTTATGACCTGTTCTAATATAATTGACCTGATAATATTAACCAGAATAACTCAAATGACCTGAAATATCAATTCGGATGAATAACGACCTCTAATATGAGGAACTTTTGACCAGAATCTGACGTTGACCACAAGTCAACTTACCAACGACCCGAACCCGAACGACCCGAAACCCGAAATGACCCGAAACCCGAATGACCCAAAACCCGAATGACCTGTAACCCGAAAGACCCGCAATCCGAATGACCTGTGACCCGAACGACCCGTGACCCGAATTGACCCGAAACCCGAATTGACCCGAACCTGAATTGATCCGGCCCGAACCCGACCCGACCCGACCATTTACCACCTCTGTGTGTAGTGACATTTCCAGTGGCAGATAGTGAGCAACATGTAGGGAATGTTTGAGGTATTTTGAGATACATGGATATTATAAATACATGGATTTGATGATCGATGAATTTGTTGATCCATGTGAGTTGTGTTGATTAGATGTATTCTAATATCAATTGTTTGATTGTTGATCTAAATTCATGATTTTGAATTTTAATTTATGTTGGTTATTTATTGAGGAGTTGAATAAAATCATATATACCCAATTTTATAAAAACAATTATTTAATAATAGGAAATTAGAAGATTGTATACAATATCATAAATAATAACAAAAATAACAACAACAACAACAACAACAACAATAATAATAATAATAATAATAATAATAATAATAATAATAATAATAATAATAATAATAATAATAATAATAATAATAATAATTATTATTATTATTATTATTATTAATAATAAATAATAATAATAATAATAATAATAATATAATAATAATAATAATAATAATAATAATAATAATAATAATAATAATAATAATAATAATAATAATAATAATAATAATAATTTACGGTGGATTAGCTCATCCATGTATTTTGTAATACCAACTTTTTTGTGGTATTACAAAATACATAGATCTCCCCTTCAAAACCCTAATATACCAAATCCAACAATGAATTTTGATTCAAATCCATGATTTTAAAATATAATTCACCCAAATACACTAAATCAAACATGTCAATAAGAACCTACCTTTAGGAGGACAGCAATTGGAAACAACTGCTAATACGTTGCAGGTTGAGGAGCAGAGTAATTGCTAATTTAATTTAACCAAAAATATGATATGCTATAAAGTTACTTTATTCAAAAGTGTTAGTTTATTAGTTAGTTTGTAAGGTAATAACCTATGTTGCACGGACACGGGTGTTGTGTCCGATACGACACGGACACGGCGACACGGCAATTTTAGAAAAAGCATCGGACACGACACGTTATATATACATATTATTTTATTATTATTTTAATATAATTAATTATATATCTAAAAATATAAAATAATAAATATGATAATGAAAAGATTCGAGAGGATAACAATAAGAAAGTTTATTTTTTCCTATGGAAATGCATGAATACAAGAAAAAAAGATATCGTCTCTAGTACCTGGTTCTCATAAGTTAGGGCTGTTAGAAAAAATATACAAAAAACGCTGTTAGTAAAATAAAAATAATATATTTTTAGGAAAAAAATGAAAAAACATATACTTATATAAAAAATATTGATTTAAATTGGACTTTTATGTATTAGACTGTGTCCGAAAAGTGTCTAGTCGTGCCCAAACCGTGTCCAGCCGTGTCCGAACCGTGTCCTAGCCGTGTCCGAACCGTGTCCCGTCGTGTCCTGACCGTATCCAAAAATTAATTACTATTAAAATATTCGGACACACCACGTGGCGTGTCCGACACGTGTCTGAGCTGTGTCCGTGCCCGACACGGACATGACCGGTTTTTTGAAGTGTCCGCGTAACACAGGTAATAACTAATTAAGGCGATGATAAGTGACTAGTACGAGAGGATGATTAACAATGACTCACGTAAGAAGTAGTAGCAGTAGGAAATTTTCTGCAATGAGCGAAATTATGACAGTGCTGCGTGAGAAACAAAATGCTCACCCACGGGTTTTAACTCAAACTTTGTCGAAGAAGCAATGGTGATATTTGTCTATCAACTAACTTTTTTTTAAATAAAACTCACAATTTGTAGATTGATAGATTTTGCTAACTATATGTTACATAAATCCTAATTTGTCGGAATTAGAATTTAAGATCTCTCACAAAATTCTAAGATGTTTTATTACTTGAACTAACAAACTTAGGGATATCAGCTAACTTAGTGCCAACTTGTGTATTAGCTAGATTTCTTTTTCATGTATGAGATTATAAGAATAGGTCACACATGATGTCCCATAATTTTCTTTTTGGGACCCGTGTTGCACGAGAATTTTTTTTGTGAAACAAGATGTAAATTTCTTTTTCTTTCGCATAAGTCTCGCCAACAAATTGGTTCGGTGATTATTCTTCTAAATTTACCTATCCACCTACCGAAGTAGTTCACAAACCCACAGCCTAAAACTTCTCCAAATTACCATTTATACAAAATTCAAGGTCCAACTTACTTTTATACCCAACAAAATCAGTGACACTGCAGCCCTAATTTTTTTTTATCACCAGACACTAGGTCATGCTCTATTTTTTTTATCCCTAAGTTTTAATTTAGATAATTTAGCTGCTGCGTCTAGCCGATGGGCGAAGATAGCCTAGTTATTTTATTTTAATTTTGAGTACAGAGAATTAGTAAGCACGCATACTTACATAAAATCCAATTAATATGACTGATATCCAGATATTAAAAACAATCAAACATCAAATTAAAACATTCATCCAACCCTAAATCAACAGAACCTAAACATCTACAAACTTCCATCAACTTAAAAACTCACCAACTCAAAAAATTAAGAAAACTAAAACTCATCATCCATCAAACATTAACTATATAAATGAGTTCGCACCATTATTATCCATCCAAGCAAACACATCCACCCTAACCACTATAGTTATAACCCACTAACAAACAACCCATAATCCACCCCAATTAATCAATCCCCTTACCACTTCCATTTCCATGACAACTACTACTGTCTGAGTTTCTTGGAGGAGGAGGTGCAGGTGGGGCACTTGTAGTGCTTGATGCTCTCGGCCTTGGCGGGGGTGATCTTGACGCACTTGCCGTGGTACCACCTCTCGCAGATGTCGCAGCAGATCCAGAACTCGTCCGCGCTGTACACCCCGTTGCAGTACCCGCAGATCGTCTCGCTGTGCTCCCCCTCCTCCTCCCCGTACCCCCCCTCATTCGTCATTCCCCGCGAGTTGTTGTTCTCTACCTGCCCCCCCTCACTCGATTGCTGTTCAGAAGAGAAAAGAATTATAAATAATGAATAGAAATGATTAATCTCTTTTTTTTATATAAGTTTTACCTTGGTGGAGAGTTTGGATTTGCTTCCGCTATCGACACTGGACCTGTCCTTTGACTGCCTTGAGAGTCCGGCCGCCACCTCAAACACCGTGGGAAGATCATTTATCATCCCAAACAAACGCTTCCTGTACGAATTAGTTTAATTAAAAATGTGAATTTGATTATCAAGAAGTTTAACAAGAACAAAGATAGAGACAACCCCATGATGAAGCAATTTGACCTATAGTTTATTTACCACAAAAACTTGCATCAAGATTCGTGCACTATATTTAGTTACAATTATAAGCATCACAGATCTTGGTAGTCATCTTCAAAATTTTGATAACAGCAATTTGCAAGAAAAGCCCCTGCATTACGCCAAAAATCGCCAGTAATGTTGCGGCTGTTTTGCAATTACCAATAATGCTGGGGTTTTTTTTTGCAAATTTCCCTTTTGTTATCAATTACATAATTTTGCACGAATCTAGAAGCAGATCTTATGGTAAATAAACTAGAAAGCACCAACTCCACACTCACACTAACAAGAGACAATACAACAAACCGCACCTATCATTCCTATTAAGGCGGGCCCCATAATAAAAAGCCACCGAAAGCAGCCACGAGTCGCTGTGCACGGCCACGAGCGAAATCCAGTCTTTGCGGTTCATCCCGTCCCTCGCAAAATTAATCCCAAGCGCGGGCTCCGGGAGCTCCGTCGGGACCTCCTCTGCTGGCAAAGCAACCTCCCAGGAGCCGTTTGGGAGCCCGTACAGACACAAGTTGTCCTTGTCTGTTCAAAAGGGGAAAAATGATAATGATGATGATAATAATAATAAGAGATATTTGCAAAAAGGCCCCTACAATATGCTGAAATTGAAAAAAAGACGCAGTATTATTGGAAATTGGAAAAAAGCCCCTACATTATTGCAAAAATTGTAAGAAAAAAAACCCTAATTAATGGTAAGGTTTTTTTTTCATTTTTGGCAATAATGTAGGGGGATTTTTTCCAATTTTGGCATAATGTAGGGCTTTTTTGCAAATTTCTCTAATGAAGAAATGGAAAGGGTGGAATAATTTGTTACGATTTGGAATGATGCTAGAAGCAAAACTGGAATATGTATATTATGATGGATGGCTTATAATTACAAACCAATAAAATTATAGAGCATGATGTACTGACATAAATATTTTTAGAATGATATGTCTAGATTCATTTCTAAGGCTGGTTTCTAGGTCCCTAGCACTATTATAACAATCTTCACGTAATTATGGTGATTTTAAAGATACTAAATGTGTAATTTTGTGTTACTTTTAAGTACGAAATTAGGGTTTAATTAGGATATTAACAATAAGTTTCAATTTCTTTCAAAGGAATGTTGGTAATAAATTAATATAAAAATGAAGAGTTTTTTTAATGAGAACGGATGCCTCACCTGGATCGCAGAGACCATAAAACTCATCAACATCTGCAAAAAGCACAAATAATTTAATTAGGCAAGAAGTAAAAGAATGACTACACATAAATATTTAATTTATACAAGGAATTTTTGCACTATCTCAAAACCTAGTTATGCTATAAGCAGTAAATGTTATCCAAAATTGGGTCTTTACAAAAAAGCATGCAGATAGATCTATGAAGGTTTAATATGTAATAAGGTTTCCTATGCAAATATATAATAACCCTCAAAATAATAAAAAAGAAAATGCATGTACATGATATATTTTCCAAGCTGAAACTTATGAAGTGCATTTTTCATTGTTCTATAGAAACGGACACGTCCATTTAATAAACAAAATGGAGGCCCAACAAATGAAAACGGCACCAAAATAATGACGGTTTTGTTGGCCAAAATAGAGAATTATCCATTTAATGATATAATGATTCAACATTACACATGCATGGTAAAAATGGAATATAATTATCTGAATTGAGCCATTTATGGAATTCACACATAATCAATAAATGAAATAAATGTGACCAATACAATTTAGAAATGCATGTAGATATGCTCATACAGAAGGAAATGTAAGAATATTTAAGAGGAAATGTATAATCGATTTCTTTCTTTTTTTGGGCAAATGATGTACATATATTTTATATTGTGCTTTTTATTTACTTCAAAAAAAACTTCTCTAAAAAACTGTGTATTTTTTGTATAAATTAGTGAAATTTTGTTATACTCCACAAATACAATATTATAACAAATTCTACTATATAAAACTTCAATATATATTATCTGACGAGATGTTGTACAGTATGCTTATTCAAGTTTTGTTTACTATTATTATTTTATGTACTTAATTTTTTTTCGTTTTTATCAATCATGCTTTTGAATTAGTACATTCTTAAGCAGATAAAAAAACATAGGAAAAGTTCAGGATTCATGGTGCTATTATTGCAAAATATTAAAAAACTATGAATATATAAGTTATTTAATTAAATTGGATTTGGATCCATTCGAAATTTGAAGATCTTGTCAGATATGATAATCCCAATTTACACATAACATTTATGAGGTGTAAAAAAGTAACTTTCAAAATTTCCTGCCGGAATCAAATATTTCCTGTGAATATCGATTCCCCGAAAAAAGCAGTAATTTATTTCTAAAATCCAGAATTAAGAACCCTAATAGACCTAGTGCTAATGTATAAACAATTACAGGCAAGTAATTTATTTCTAGGGGCAGCTACATAAATAACACAAATGACAAGTACGTTCCGGAAAAAAATGGTTATGGCGCGAATGATAACAGACTGCTAAATATTTTCCTTGGATAAGACCCGTAACAAGAGACCATGTATTAAGCACAATCAATAAGATGAACGTCCATCAGAGGGGTATTTACACGATTACTGAATTTAAGAGGAACAAACAAAAAAAAATCACATAATAAGGCACAAACAATGGCAGAAAAATTCAAAAACTCTTTCAATACGAGCCATATTACAGGATTCATCATCGATTAAGTTAAGCATAAACAATTACAGACACTCGACCAAACTTGGAGGGTAATTTACAAAAATAGCGAATTTAAAAGGTATACACACAAAAAAACTCACCTGAAGTCAGAGCACGAACGATGGCAGTGCGACGGCTGCGGAAATCCTTGAAGATATCCTCCACCGTGCGCGGCGGCGCCAAGCTAGCTCCCAGTGCATCCATGTGGATTCTAGATCTACAGAGAAATTGCTGGTAAAAGCTCGAATTGGGCTATGGAGAGATCTATAGAGAGAGGTTGGAGTGGAGGAAGAGAGAAATGGAGGGGAAGGGAAGGGAAGCTTGTGAATCGTGATCGGTCTGAAAAAGGCAAGGGAGGGGGCCGAATAATCTCCAGTGTTGGACAATGGAGATGAACCTCCCAAAAAAATGGCCCTGTCCAGTTTCCCTGTGAAGAAATTTTTGTAGGTTTTTCTTGTTAAACCCAATGTTTTATTGTATTTGTGAAAAAGTACTAGTTTTTATAACACAACGTTTTCTCAAATTTGTTAATATAACATCGGATTAAAAGAATTGTTATGGATTCAGACAGTGATGAAACTTGCCTCTGACTATTGGGAGGAAGTCAAACAAATTTCTTGCTACTGATTAAAACTATACAAAAAATTTTGGGAGGGGGGGGCAAGTAAATAGAAATACATTATTAATTTTTTTTTTGCACCGAAGCATTACTGATATATACTACAAAATTATAGGGGGTCATGGCCCCCAGTCCTTATAAAACTCCGTCACTGAATTCAGATATAAAATTTCAATTATTAGACTGATATGGGTAAGGATATGAATATTATCTTATATGAATAATTATTAAATATAGGAAATTATTTTGACTACGTATATTTAGATCTTAATTTATGATATTTTTTGATAGAATGAAAAAATATTTTTGTTTCACATTCATTATTTGCTGTCAATGAATTTTGAATTCATGACCTATGGATTTATTGTACTTTCTAATCAACCATTGGATTATGAGTCCATTGACATTTTAATTTATTATAACATATTTTTTTCTATAATAAATTTATGTAATGCATAACATTTTTTCTTATAATGAATATCCCTAAATACAACTTATAATCTTTTCTAGTTGTTATAATAATAATCTTATGAATGAAAGAATAAGTTTATCATTTTAATAACCAAAAAGAATCCGAATTCGTATCTATCCGACAATATTCAAATCATATCCGGATCCATATAATATTTGAACCGTATTTGAATCGAATAATAAAAATATGAATATGATACAACTACTATCAAAATACATTTGAACTATTTACACCCTCTAACTACAGGAGTATGATGTAAGAAATAGCAATTTAGTAAAGAGGTTTTTTGATTTCTCAGTTCACTTAGCAATGTTGTCACAGGGGATTTCTTGAAATATTACAAATTTTGAAGGGCTAAGCTAATGTTCCTTTTATTACAAAATTTACAGGGTTAAAAGGATAATTTCTCTTTTGAAGTGCTCTTGCTGCCTCCTGGTATGTAATCAGTCAATGACAGAGTGCCCGAAACAACTCTCTTAAAAAAGAGTCGAGGTATTCGTGGTTTTGAGGTTTTAGTCGCAAAATGAAGCTGAAACAACTGGAGGGTCTCCTCGGTGATCTGAACCAATTCTCCAAGCCGAAGGTCCGTCGCTCTTACTACAGAAAGTCTCTTCTCTAATCTCATCTTTATCTTTTTTAGCTTTAATTCATTGAATTTCTTAATTTCATTGGATTTACTATTCTGTTTTTAATTAAATTAGCAATGATTTTATGGACAGTAAATGTATTTCTCTTAGATTTTGTCACACGACTTCAATTTAGTAGGAAATTTGCTTACTTACCCCTCTGATTTTCTGAATTATGTTTCTTTTAGCTTTTTCTATTAAAGAAAATATTATTTTTGCAAGGATTTTGTAGTGAACTTCAATTAGTATCTCATTGCCTAAGTTTTATGTTGAATAGGTGGAGCTGGAGCAGTACCCAACTAGCGCTCACATTGCATCTAGAATGATTTACACGGTATTTATTTAATTATTTCCCAACTTCTAACTAATTAATCCTTGATTAGATCCAAATCAAACTACAAGTTATGCAATTAAGCCCTCATTTTGATTCACTTCGCACCAATTGACCTTCAATTTAACAATTATTTTCATTTTTCTTATTACCAAACTGAAAATTTCAGGCTGCAAACAGCTTTGAGGATATAAGTGGAAAAATTGTGGCAGATTTCGGATGTGGATGTGGAACCCTAGGTATTGCAAGTGCTCTTTTGGGTGCTGAGTGAGTATATACATTTCATTCGCCAAATATTAATTTAAGCTAACTATTATTTTCCTTGAAATACCAAGTCCTATTTCTGATATTCATTTCTTATTTTGGTTTTGCCTATCAACATAAGCTCTTGTATTTGCTTTGTGATTTTGAAACTTGAAATTTGAAATTTGTTTTTTCTGTGAAAGTACAGGCAAGTTTTGGGCATAGATATAGATCAAGAGTCTCTTGAAATTGCTGGTGAAAATGCCACTGATCTTGAGGTATAATTGTGTGTATTATGAATAATTTCATGAATAATTCTTTTTATGATTTGGGGTTTTAAATTTTAATATATGATCCCTATATAAGTAGAAATAGGATAAATACCCTTCCCCTTGTAATTAGACATAAGACAAATAGAACATATATATTTATGACATTTTTTTATTACAGGTGGATGTTGATTTTATTCAGTGTGATTTAAGCGCCTTGAATCTCAGAGGTAATGAATCCACAAATTAGATTTTGCTTTTATAACCTTGTAATTTATCACATTTTATGAAAGAAACACTAATTTGTAGCTTTACAAATGAAATCATGATTTTAACTTTTAGGAACTCATATATTTGTATACCCTCAATTAGCTTACTATTGTTAAAAACAATTCCTCTACTAAAGCAGCTAATTCTTTGCAAATAGTGACAAAATAAGGACTTCTCGGCAATTTGAGAATAATTCAGTTTTTTTTTTTTGTTTTTGTTTTTGCAAAACTGTTGTTTTTCTATTCCATTTAGGCCAATTGGTAGACACTGTTGTGATGAACCCTCCTTTCGGGACCCGCAAGAAAGGTGCTGACATGGAGTTTCTCTCTCTAGCATTGAAGGTTAATAATTTATTTATTTCCCTTTTTTTTGAGGCAAAGCTTGAGGTAGGTTAACCCACACTCAAGAACCGATTTTCAATCCCTTAAACCAGAATTGGTTCAGAATTTGTATAAAGTTTAAATGGTCCAAATTACAGAAAATAAAGAAACATTGGGATTTGGAGAGATTCCAATCCCTTAAACCAGCTGCAAAAAGGCCATAGCTACCAGCCACAAAGAAAACAAGAAATAAAAAGACAGACTCTGATCTTCCTCCTAATCTTCTTTCCTTTAAATTATTATTCTATTCCTGTTTTTTCTCGACATGTCAGCTTTCATCTGGCTATGATCACCACCTCCTCAACTTCTTTCTTCTCTAAAGAATTTGTTGCATCTTTCCTTCCACAGTTCAAGTAGCAGAAAGATTGCTTTACCTCCTTGTTGTATTGTGGCAGAGACAGGCTGGAAATAGGTTATCTAACATCCCACCATAAATCCAACCTTGCCAAACCCTATTTGAGAACTCATACTGAAATAAGAGATGATTTTGATCTTCCTCATTTACATTGCACATTGATGGCATGACCCACCCTCTCTTTGGTTAGCTGTGTGTGTTGGTGGTATGTGCCTTGCAATCTTCCAGCTAAAATACTTCAACTTAGGTGGCAATTTTAAGCCCCACATTCCCTTCCAATGTACCTTACATCTGCCCATGTTTGTCATTCTAGATAAGGCAGAGTTAACTGTGCAACGCTTGTTTCCATTCTCAAGTTTCAATAGGAAGGTATCTGGGCTTGTATTCAAATTCACTTGTATTTTCCATCCTCTTAGCACTGCAAGTTCCCTGTTTGCTTGTATGGATACATTGGCCCTAAATGCAGTAAGGGGTCTTGCCTCTGATGTATCAATACCATGTGAGAATAGGTTTGCCAGTCTATAAGAATGCTAAAACTCCAGTCTATGAACCGTCGTGATATATAATTCCAGAATTAGGCTTCTCAGATAAACCTGAGATGAAGGATATTATATTTTGCAGCGTCCCTATAAGTAGGTCAGATGCCTGGGCTGAAGTCAGAGCTTGTCAGTTAGTGGAAATTTAGAAAGATTAGATTACCAATTCCTTGAAGAGGTTATTTGACTTTGAAATCCTTTTTCCACAACCATTTTATCAGTAATGCATTATTAACAGTATCTATTTTTGTAAGGTCCTGTCCTCCATTCTCCTTATTTAGACATATTGTTGTCCAATTGATGCGCGGTAGTCTCTTAGCATTTTGTCCTGCCCCTTTCCATAGAAGCTCTCTTCTGATTTTGGCAATTTCATTGATAAACCAAGCAGGTAGTCGCAACACTTACATCAGATAAACCAGTTTGCCCATTATCACAAAATTGAGTAGCCCAACCCCTTCATAGTAAAGATAATAGATTCCTTTTCCGCTCTTGAACTGTTGCCTGCACTTTTTCTAGATAATTATGAGAATAGATTTGGGTACTGTTTTAAAATGAAGCGGGAACCCTGAATATCCAATAGGGAAACCCTTGACCCCACAATTTATTCTTTCAGCTAGGTCACTGATGCATTATGTTCCCACTATCAGTGGTACAATAAATGATTTTTAAAATCTAATGTTTTGTCCACTAAATTGCCCCCACAGAGTTGAGCAGTACCATAGTCATTAATGCCTCATTGTGTGATGGTTTAAAGAAAATCATGACATCATCAACAAATAATGTGCAATTTCTGAGCTGAAAAAAAGAGAATTAATTAGACTGTTGCTTCGTGCTAGGGCAAAAACCCTAGCAATCACATCCATCATCAAGATAAAAAAAACATTGGGAATAATGGGCCTCCTTGTCTGAAAACCCTTTCAAGCCTGATGCTCCTTCTGGCATTCCATTTATCAAGATCTTTGAGAATCCATGTAGAACTTCATTTGAGATTCCCTTAACTTAGAGAATATTCTTGCTAGTAATCTTTTTTCCAGACCTTGTCAGTTAACAGAATCAAAGGCTTTGAGCATGTCATCTTTTCAAAGGCTTTGAGCATGTCATCTTTGCAGTGGGTATTTTCCTTTTATGTGCATGGTATATAACCTCATTGATAAATGCATAACTATCAATAATGTTTGTACCCTTAACAAAGGCAGATTGTGCCGGGTCAACAACGTCATGCATTTGTGGTCTTGGTCGCTTTGCCAAGACATTTGAGTATAGCCTTTGTATACCATGAATGAGGCTAATTGTTCTGAAGTCTGTGGCCGATGTTGCTCCTTGCATTTTTAGTATTAAGTCTATGTATGTGTCCGCCTGATGCTGGAAGGAGAATCTGCCTTGAAGAACCCCATTTAGGTCTAGAATTATATCATCCTTGATTAAGTCCCAGAATGTTTCATAAAATTCCCTTGAAAAGCCTTCAGGGACTGGTGCTTTGTTGTCTTTCAAATCTTTTTATGCAGCCTTGACCTCTTCATGATTAATTGGACCACAAATATGAGATTGTCTATGTTGTAGATTACCATAAACTGCCATTGGTCAAATAAGTCTTAACATATTTCCCCTTTTGTCCCAATAGTTACACAAAATGGTGGAATAAGATCCTTGCTTTCCTGAGTGGTCTCTTGTTTCTACCCCATTCCTACTAAGCATTTGAATTGTATTATAAACCTCATTTCCCTTCTTAACAACGGTTTGATCTCTTCTGATTTGTCCAACCACTGGATTATCAATTTGCAGTTGTATTCTTATATAATGGCTTGAGCCATTTTTACCTCTTTCCACTCTTTAATTTTCTTGGCCAGGAATGTGAATTCAGCATGCAGCTCCTTAGGGTTTGTCACAGGCTCTAATCCCTGTCATATTTCTCATAGTTCTTTAACAAACTTATTAAACCCTTGTGCTTTTAATAGCTAGTCATCAAATCTAAACCTGATAGTTTAGGAAACTTTGCTTTAAAGGAACAGATTAAGAGACAGTGGTCAGAGGCAGTTGTGCGTAAGGATTTAAGAGTTGAGTTTGGGAAGATCTCCCAAGTGTCAGATATGTGATCCGTCTTATCCAGAAATGGAAGGAACTTCTCTCCCATTGGTCCAGGTGAAATTTCTGTCTGAAAGTGGTAGATTTGTTAGGTCCCATAAGAGCAATATGTGTTCTCCCGTTTGTCAAATTGAGTTCAGATCCATGTCTTTCTTTTGTGCAAAATGATACATTAAGGTCTCCTATTAAGCACTAGGGACCTCGTATGTTGTTTCTTAACTCTGTTAGTTCTTTTAAAAAGAGAGGAAAATTTTCTGGTCCGGAAGGTCCATAAACAACAATTACCTAGAATTCAGATCCATTATTCATGTGTGTTAGGTTTGTTGAGACAGGACAGCTTCTAATACATTCTTCCTTCTTAATTAAAGCTTTTCCCCATGTTAACAAAATTCCCCCTTCTCGACTCCACCATGCTCCATCTCTAAGTCCCTTCTTAATCATTACTCTCCTCTTGCCCCCTATTAAATAACTGGGACCATCGCCGTCTCGTTCTCCTCATGTCCGCCTCCTGTCTTCTCTAGCAATGTTTCCTTCACCTCCTCAGTTGGAATGATCCAACATTTCGTGAGCAGGCGTATCATGTGTGACCCCTGAAGCTCCTTCTCACAAATTCTCCCCATCTCTCCTTCCTCAATCTTCCGTATGTCCTACCTCCCTGACTGGTTTCCGACCTCTGTCATTCTCCTTAGAAAAATGTCCCATCCTATTTATTAAGCAGTCTGAGACTTCTCCTTTTAATTTTCTTTGGCCCAGTTTGAGGCTCCCATCAATTTGTCCTCCTGATTCTGCTCTTCAAACAGTCCATTCTCCTGCCCACCAGAGGGCCCATCAAAGCGTCCATATCCCAACCCAATGGAACCTTCTACTTCATTGTTCAAATCTCCTCCTTCGAGCTCAGTGTCTCAGGCTCTTTTCCATTCCATAAATAAGCCCAATCTGCAGCCAATAGTCATCCCCAGTTCTTCTCTATTCTCCTGAATCCTGCCCTTCCTTCAACAGCCAATCATTCCCTCCAATTTCCAGCCCATCTATCTCAGTGTCGTTCCTATCATCCTTCATGCTCCGTGTCCATTCAGGTATTGTGTTCTCTTCCTCTTGAACACGTGTGTAACCCACACTATCCACATCCTTGCGTCGAAACGATGGTGCAGACAAAGACCCACGCATTCACCCTTTCCCACATGTTCATCATCATAGTTAGACCCAAGGAATGTCAACTCCAAATTAATAGGAGTCATGATTATTCTTTTTTGAAAAAATTTCCCGTTTGAAAAACCTGTTGCATGGTACTCTTAACCAGAATCTCCATTTGCTTGAAATGGAGGGCATCTCCTCGTAGTCCCATCCATCATTCCTGCCATTGCTGCATTCCATCGGAGATGAAGATCTCCAGCGGCAGATTGAATGGTGCTTTCTCCACCCATTTGATCAAAGTCACCTCCTTCTCCCTTGCATTTGATAACACATTGCTCTCCTATCTCTCTTTGGCTTCTCCAACCAAACCCATCCCCTTCTGTCCGAGGTGGCAGTGAGTTTTTGTTTCCTTCTTGATACAAATGACCATTGCCATTAGGGTGGTAGTCAGCTCCATTTCCATTAGGCAAGTGAGAATTGTGTTGATGGTCATTTGCGTGTTGTCACCCTGGTGGATGTGAAGCATTGTTTTCGAATGGTTCCCACTGTCCCTAGTACATTAGTTACAGTGTTCCTCCTCCATTTGCAGGGGTTCACCTTAGCCAGAGCTCTCCAGGTGAGAAGATTCACCTACACTCTTTTTACCATGCCATTTATATGGGGCCAGAGGTTTCTAGGAATATCTCTTGGATCTTTACAATCGACAGCCACCCTTACTCCCCTGAAATCTCCATCCAGAGAAATCATGATGCTCGTTACTCTGAGAACTCCAAATGTAACACTTATACCTCAGGCCTGTTCTGCATGTTGTGAAATAGCCAGCACAGCCGCATGTAACACTTATATCTCAGGGCCTCCCTGTCTGACCCCACATCCTTGTCCAGGCTTCAAACATGATCTCTGCTGTCTCGTCCGGTTGGTAAGATTCTCCAATTCCCAGCACTTGCCGGAATATTTGCCCCATCTCGCAAATTATGATGTATGCAGTCGGATACTCAGACGGATGAATATCATACTCTGTCAGTTGTCCTCCATAAGCGTAGACCAGGA
This sequence comes from Juncus inflexus, assembly GCA_024447665.1. NCBI lineage: Eukaryota > Viridiplantae > Streptophyta > Magnoliopsida > Poales > Juncaceae > Juncus > Juncus inflexus. Next base: position 5,221,566 of record JAJHPC010000005.1, read on the forward strand.
GGTTCCTGATATCCGCCGCCATTGCATGTCCGTCTTCACCATGGGGATGTATGTTGAGGGGCTTGCCTTCCCAAGGGGTTTGTTGGCCTTTTTAAAGAGGGGTAGAATTTAAGTGGATGTCCAAACTTTTTGCAATGAATGTGGCACACCGGTTCTTGCATTACTGTCTTAAATGCAGTGTAGGGAGATAGCGGAAACACTCTCTGGGGTTATTGAATTCAGGTCTCCACTCATTGGCGGCTTTTCTTTTCCCAGCTTTTATTGGAACTGAGATTCTCTCTTCTCTGCGTATCTCTGTCCATCCATCATCCCTTTGAATGTGCCATCTGTTGCCCTTCTTTTCTTTGCTTCGTTGGTTATCTATCTTCTCAGAGCTTTTACTGCAGTTCAAAAATTTCCGCCTTCTCATACGGCCACCGCTTGCGCACTACATCCTTTTTAAATAGTCTTGTTCCATCAGAGAATATGCCATTAATGCAAGAGTTTGCACTTTTTGAAGAAGAGAGATATCCCTTCTTGCCATTAATAGGGCAATCCACACTTCCTATCTGAATGGTCGGTGAGAGATCTCCAGCACTAATGGGTTGTCGATTTCCAATGAGAATCGTCGTTTTGTCTCTTCGAATCGCCTTAATGGTCGCCTTAGGTCTCCAGCTCCAAGTCGTCATCCGTCCATTCATTTATTTATTTCCCATTTATTTCTCTTATTTTACTTAGTTTAACATTTTGAAATGCTTCTATATTATTTTAGGCTGCGTCTAGTGCTGTCTATTCCTTGCATAAAACTTCCACTCGAGATGTAAGTTGTTTTTTCTAAAAAGTATTTATTTTTAAGGTTATTTTATGAAAAATGATTTTGTGAAGGTATTATACGTAAAAATAACTAATTATTTCTTTTGTTGATTTGAGAACTTATATACTATGATTTGTTGTTGATATACAGCATATAAAAAGAGCAGCTTTGAGGGATTACAATGTGAAAAGTGCTGAGGTTTTATGTGAGGTATTTGCAAATTGATCCTTTCAGATTTTCAATATCGCAATTTTACAACCCTAGATCCTAACCTTGTACCTCAAATTACTTGATTGAAGGTAACTAGTTTTTATTTTAGTTATTTTATTTTCGTTTTTGTATTGTTTTTATTTTATTTAATTTTTTGTAGCTTCGGTTTGATGTACCAAAAATGTACAAATTCCACAAGAAGAAAGAAGTTGATATAGCTGTTGATCTTTGGCGATTCGTTCCTTAATTCATTTATTGACCTATTGAATAATCAGCTTTATTTAAAATGTTTGGTTATGAGCTTACAATTTTAGCAGAATTTTGTGAATCTATTTTAAGTTGTCTTAATTCGAGACTTAAGTTCATCTTTTTGTAATGTTAGATGTATAAGTAGGAATTAACTGGAAAAAAAAATTGATATTTGGAATGTCTCTTCCCTTGCCCTTGCTGCCCTTTTAAATAGACTACACGTTCTGTAATTGTAAGCATTTTTTCTTTCTCTTCATTCTCTTTTTTTTGGCTCATCTTCTATCTAATATGCTGCATCAATTTGCAAGCATTTGGTGAGGCAACGTAGGCCTTTTGCAAATATGCAAAATGATCCCTACATTATGTTGAAATTGTAAAACTCTTATATTATTAGAAATTGCAAAATAACCCTTAAATTTTTTCAGGAAATTCGGAAAAAAACCTTGTATTATCCCGATTACAAGAGGTTCCTGTAATGTTGGAAATTGCAGAAAAGCCCTACATAAAGCAAAAATGCCCTTGCATTATTGGAAATTACAAAAAGCTCCTACTTAAATATTTTTGAAAATCTACAAAATAAAATCTTATATTATATTGAAATTGCAAAAAAGCCCCTATATTATTTCCAATAATAATAGTAATAATTAGTTATGAACAAGCAAAGTTGATTTGAACATCAGCTATTTGAAATAAAAAGTAAAAAGTTAGGGGATTTGATGGATCACATTGGCTTGCAGCATGCCGTTGTCACGACGGCTGACGCCAGCTCCCATGAAACACGCCCGCGCCACGATGACACCCGACTCGACGATTGCTAGCTTAGTTTGCTACGACGCTATCATCACGACTCAGTATTCAAATAATACTATGATCTAATAAAAAAAGTATATAGATATGATATAACAATATATAATTCAACAAAACAGTATATATAACTGTATATAATTCATGAGTAATGCTAAAATACATACGTATGCACAACTCAAATTGTGCTTACGTGTGTTTATATTGGTTATAAAAAGCGAAAAATCAAATTTCAACCGTACGAATGTAATATATATATATTTTGAATATGTTGTGGATCAATTTTCACAGGGATCGGAATAATATATCATTGTCATCATGTATCTTCAAAATATGTATTTATATGCTATGATGATAGTGATATATATTTTGATGATACATGATAGTAATGATATATTATTCCGATTCCTGTGAAAATTGATCCACAACATATTCAAAACATATATATTACATCCGTACGGTTGAAATTTGATTTTTCGATATTTATAACCAATGTAAACACACGTAAGCACAATTTGAGTTGTGCATACGTATATATTTTAGCATCACTCTATAATTCGAATAAAACAATATATATATATATATATATATATATATATATATAACATTATATAATTCGAGATAAGAATAATATATATATCAATATACATATATTATATAACAGTATATACACGTGATATATAGATATGGTATAACAATATATATATATGATATAATATATAATTTAGACAAAACAATATATATATATATATATATATATATATATATATATATATATATATATATATATATAAAAAGAGCATCTAGAAGAAAAAATTGGAGGCGTCGGTGGGAGTGCTACACAACGGGCCCAATCCAGTTGAGCCCGTCGTGATTTAGACGTGATTTGTCCATCATATACACACATTTTCCAAAAGTTTTTTCGATCACCTAGTGTTCGAAAATGCTATTTTTACAAATTTAATTTTTGGACGTCTTGTTTCTGAAAAACAGCTACTCGGAATTCTGTACTTCTTTTCATTGTGCGGGTTTATGTGTATGAGAGAACATAATAAATACAAAGTAGATATACATAGTGGTACGTTATATCATGTATCATGTGTATGTCATTACAAAAGCAAAATAGTACATTAAACTTTTACCTAGACTAGATTAGTATTGGATAGTATTTCCAACCTGAGCCTCTTTTAAGTCGGTGCACCATCAAATACAGGCGGTATAGATCATGGCAGACAGAAGTCGAGCATACTTTCTTTTTTAATATCCAGGGCTTATATCATGCCCCTCACTTTCCCCACATATTCTCCTTATAAGTAAGCATGATGTCATGGGCTGTTTGTTGCATTTAATTTCCAGCTGATAGGCTGTGGATAGTGGTTTTGAAAAAGGTTGTCGAATTCCCACCTCAGAGCCCAGAAAATAATTTTAAAATAATCAGATGGTAGGAATCGGGTTGGGCCGAATTTTTTATTGGCAGAAATGCAAAAAATGGCTGTCTTTTCATTTCGTCCCAGTGTCAGGGTTGGATTTCGAAATTGCAAGTTTTTTGAGTCATCCTCAGGTGAGAATTACATGTAGGTCCCACACGACATATTCATCTTAGTCAGTGGGACTATATGACCTCTTGCTCAGAAAATCATAAAGCTTGGAAGGGGGGAAAAAGGGGCAGGAATCACTGAAATTAGTTGATCTTTTTTTTGCTGTGAGAATCAGTAGGTCGGAGTAATTTCTCCCCGTCAAATCCCGATTCAGCACCGCCAGGACCACTGATTTGTTGATGGAGGCTGGATCTCGCTAAAAAAGGTGAGGTTTTTTTTTGCGATGAGTAAGAGAATCGTGCCTTTTTTAATGATGTTTTCTACAGGACGACCTCTGATGGGGATCTGGCGTATTAAATGTGAGAATGTCATAAAGGCAAAGTGTTAAATGTGAGAATACCATAAAGTCGGAAATAATACATATTATGATATGGTGTTAAATGTGATAATATTTGATTACCACATTCCTATTTTATTTTGATTTTGAAACTGATAATTGTTGCATTCCAAATTAACCATTCTTCTATATTTGGAAAACAATTAATAATCATTTTACACAAATCTGAATTAACATATAAATTGGAATGCCTTTAATTGGCCAATAATTGCAGGAAATCTCAACAAGACATAACTTATCATACAAAAATCTAAATTATCACAGAGATCTAAATTAACACATATTGAACTACCATATTAAAAATAAACATCTCATTGTAAAAAAAATTATAAAAATAAAAAAATTCAGAATTAAATGCATTAAATAAATCTGGATAAAAAATATTTAAAAATGAGAAAAATGAATTTAGATTCTAATTCAACTCCCTTTTTTGCATTCAAAGAGGTGAAATTGTTACCAATTCTGATATTTATCGATACCTAAGAAGGGCTCGATCTTCAAACGCCCTAAATGAAAATCTCTCCCATTTACCAGCATCCTAATTTATCGATACCTGCAATTAAAAAAATAAAATCAAATAAAAATGAATCTGAAAAATTGAATCGAAGTAAAATAAAGGGAAAATTGAAGATGGAGAAAATGTCAAAAGTGAAAAAATAGTCAATACCCTAAACTGCAAAAAAGTGAAACTTTTATGATTCCAAAATTCATCTCCTCTAGCATTGGAATTAAAACTCATTTAATATTTGGAATTTCCATTACCCTATAATTGCACACTATAGTCATATAATTATCAGCATATCATATGCTCTTTCATACAGTGAACACCTGAATCGAACCCTAATTTGTTTATAGCAAACTTCCAAAATATCTAACTATCAGCTAAATCAAGGAGAAATTGAAACAAAATAAAAAATTATTTCGAAATCATGATTCTGCACTCATTTATTCCTCTTACCAAAACCCTCAACAGGCGGTGCTGGACCAGGCTTCTTACCCTGGTTGTGCTGGATGGTGAATCCCTTCCTGTCAGAGTATGACAGATAGATATCGAAAGCATGGTCCCTCGATTCAAAATCCATACCAATCGCTGGTTCATCAAGCGGCTCCAAGTCATCGAAAGAGAGAGGGGAGAGAGAAGAGGACGTGTGAGACAGCTACTAACCATTTGCTGTGTAAGGCAGCTCGTTTGTTTGTACCAAGGTGGAAAGAAGGTAAGACCTAATAGCGAGGTGGGCTCTGGAAGGTCGCCATGTCTAGAGTCACGATGTGGGAGGAGAACGGGCCATATCCATGGTTCTGGCAGAGAGGAGTATCGTGCGAGCTAGGTTTTTGGTCTAGATTGGGCGAAATCTTGAAGCCGCTAGGGTTTGGTTTGGAGTGGGGAAGACTCATGCGATGCAGGGTTTGGAATTGAGCTTCAGCTTGAATTTCATTCCCTAGTTTTTTTACTGAAGTAAAAGAGGGGCCCGGGGGGGGGGGGTGGGGATTGGGGGTATTGTTCACCTCCCGGATTACTTAGGTGGTAATATAGGCTAGAATTCTTCAAAATCCGTAATACAAGCAAAAAGTGGGGCCCACGTGGTATTTTCATCTAAATTTTAATGTTACTTCCTACATATGACGTGTCGGTGATGTATAAGGAGAATATGTGGGGAAATTGAAATTTTTTTGAATAGTAGCACTATTTTGAAGAATAATTAATCGGATAACATTTTTAAAAAAATATTTGGGTAGGTAGTATTTTCACCAGAACTTCTGGCGGAACTATTTAGTTCCCCCGCGGAGGGTTTGGCGGAACTAGGAATTTTTTTTTGTTGCTAATCTCGGCCATTTGGCACCCTTAAACACGCTTAATTAAGGAAAAATGCTAGTTCCGCCACAGGGTCTGGTGGAACTAGGTAAAATTTATTTTTGGCCCAATTTGGACGGTGAAATTGGCCCAAAAATGATGAAAATATAAGTTCCGCCAGAGCTAGAAATAACTGGTTCCGCCAGAATATCTGGCGGAACCAGACCATTTTTTTCAAGTTACATTCTGACCCAAAAAAAAATCAAAAAAATGGTCTAGTTCCGCCAGACCCTCTGGTGGAACTTGCTAGAAATAACTAGTTTCGCCAGAGGGTCTGGCGGAACTAGACCATTTTTTCAACTTACAATCTAACAAAAAAAAAAATCAAAAAAATGGTCTAGTTTCGCCAGACCCTCTGGCGGAACTCTGGCAGAACTAGACCATTTTTTCAACTTACATTCTGACACAAAAAAATCAAAAAAATGGTCTAGTTCCGCCAGACCCTCTGGCGGAACTAGCTAGAAATAACTAGTTCCGCCAGAGGGTCTGGCGGAACTAGACCATGTGATAAGAGGTATTTTTGCAGTCGTTATACACTTACCAAAAGAAATTTATAACCCTAAACTTAACTACAATACAGTAGACAGGTGGAAGTAGGGGTCGAACCACAGAGAGCTATTTAGACTAAACTAGGTGAAAATATTACTTCTCTAATGAAAATGGACACAACAAAAATAGAAAACTAAAATAAAGAGAAACCAAGACCGTAAATAAAACCAAACGCAAGACCTAAAACAAGACACACAATTGGGGGGGTTGTTGATTCGTTGATTGCAACAAAACGAAAATAACAAGTAAAGAGGAAACTTAGAGTAAAAATCAAGAGATGTGGTGGTTTTGTGGATTGAGGCATAGTTTCGTGTAGTGAATTTATGTGTAACTTTATCCTTGATTATAATAATGAATTTGAAATTAATCTCTTAAGTGCAGTAGATGAGCTCTAACCGATAAATAACTCAAACAAAAAGATAGGGTTTTAGTTTAGATGAGCTCATAAATAAAAACACTAACCTACTTGAATATCATAACCAATTCAATAGAAATCATTGGTTATTTAAACAAATCAAAACCTCCTAAACAATGAGCTTGTTCAGAATAGTTTAGTTCGTTGTGAGTTATTTGCACTTGGCTATTATTCAAATTCTAATGGAGGCTATTGAGCAAAGCAACCATAGGGATTTTGTGGCCCTTAGTAATTACTATTGAACATAGAACTGACCGAAATAAACTTAAAATAATTCATTGAGCATGAAAGATAATAAGTAAATGAAAATAGAATAATAACAGTCTCAAAAGTTACAACACAAAAACATAAACACTAACTATGCCTCGAATGGCTTACTCGAAATACATGGAAAAGAAAGAAAAGAAAATAATGATAGAACCCATTAATGAAGCGCGGATGGAAGAGTGAAGCTTTCTTGATTTGCCCAACTCCAAGAGAGAGAATGATGAAGTTCAAAAGTGATTAGAATAGATGTCTTGCACCTGGTTATAACCCTCTCAAAAGGTGATCATGAGGGATAAATGAAGCCCCATGCAAAGAGTGTGAATGAGCATGGCAAAAACAAGAACCCGTATGTTTCAGCCAACCTGACAACACCAAGGATAAAGCGAAAAGGGGTTTCCGATACAGGCAACATCATATTAATGTATTGTATTTCAAATTATTTCTATATATCTATTTATTTAATTATGTAAAAATAATTTACTTATATGTTTCGTTTCCGCAGGTGCCATGGAACCATATTTTGCGAGTGCATGTTTGTTACAAACACAGAGAATCGATTATGTACCAATCGATGGCATATTGATAACCGCTCTGCAGGAACGGTGGAGAAAAGAGACGCATACGTTCCACATGCTGCACGGAGAAATGACCATAACGTTAGAGGATGTTTCATGCTTGTTAGGGTTGCGGGTGGATGGCAAGCCCTTTGTGTGAAAAACAACGGTATTAATTGGGCAAATAAAGCCGGGGAACTACTCGGACCCTCCCCCCCCAACAAGAGCTGTTCAGAGGATTGTTGTCCTCAGTTTGATGATATTCAAAACTATTCCGAGCTACTAATATATTTGCGTGAGAATGTTTTGAGCCAGCTAGTCGAACGATCAAGTTCTCGGAAATGACTCGGTCTCATCCTGCCTTCTCAGAGGAATAAGAAGTCGTCACGCATGCAAAAATCTTCAAGAGAGTATTTCAAGGCGTGGGAGCAAGCTTCTTAGTCTTCATGTTTGTGTAGTTTGGTGAGAAATTTAATTGTTATTAAAAAGAGAGTAGAATCTACAAAATAATGAATTTTTGATTAGTTCCGTTGACAACGGAAGTGGTCCGTTGCCAATGTACTACTGTGTTGGCAACGGAACTATCCATTGGTGAAATTTTCGTCCTGACTTCTTTCTGGCCGAAATCACATACAGCCCGTTGGCAACGGAACATTTCCATTGGCAACGGATTAGCAGGAATTTAGCCATTTGATTTGAAATATTCCTTGATTGCCTTATGTTTTTGGCAGTCCGTTGGCAACGGAACTGCACAGTTTCCTTTTGTGATGGCTGCTCTTTCCTTCTTTTAAAAAGATGGCCGCCTCTCTCAGGACATATACGATTTTCCATTGATAAAAAGCAGATTTTCTCTCTTCTTAATACTGTTGAATTGCTCTAAATCTAAATGTGAGATTAGTGGAGTTTTGAGCGTGTTGCTCGTTAGTTTATTGTTAAAGAAATCGAGTTTGTAAGTTATTGCTCCATCGATTCGTCAAGTTTGTTGTACGACGAGTGGTGGTTCGAGGTCTGTAAACGATATGTTTGTTAGTGGTTATCGGAGCCGAAAGACAAGTCCCGCAGAGTAGGCAACTCGTGAACGCGGCAAGGGTCGCCAGCGAGTAAACGGGTGGTTAAGGCTAAACGCAACCACCTCGCCGAACTCCGTTATCAGATAGTGTGTTCGGTATCTCTTTACTTTCTCTATTTACTTTAATTTCTTGTTCATTTAGTTTCGTTGTTAATTAGAATTTAAACAACCATCAAATAAAAGTCTAAAACAATAAAAATATAAAATCCTAAAAATACATTATTCACGTTTCCGCACGTTTAGGCCTATTAACCCCCCCACCCACATAGGCTTCAATCGTTCAACAAGGATCAGAGAATAAGAAAAGCAACGTGTTGGTAAATAAAAAATGGTTCATGGAGAATTTTGCCGATTTGGAAAATGATGCCCCCATATTACGAGTCGAGCAATATTGTAGAGCTTACATGATCGGATTTTTTTCCGACATTTTATTTACAGATCCGAATGGGGACTGCTATTCGCTCATGCCCCTGGTACTTTTAGAAGAAATTAATAATTTACATGAGTGGGCATTTGGGAGTGGGGTACTTGCATACCTGTACAGAGAGATGTGCAAAAGTACAGGTCCCGATCGGAAAAATATGGGAGGTTGCATCTTATTGCTACAATTATGGGATTGGCAACATTTTGCGACCGGAAGACTGAGAGTTTTATTGAACCCGGCAAGATTGAATATCTACGACGATCCGGGTTACAATGATACGGTTGACATGCTCTTGAGAGATGCAAGAGTTAAAGAGGATCCGTTGACTACTCATTTGTGGGCGAACCGTAACATGTTAGATATCATCCCTCTAAGTGATATCTTTTGGGCACCTTACGAGCCATACCGCGATAGGCTACCGCCTATTTGTCAGGAAGAAAGAACTACGGCGCTACTCAGTGTGCCGTTGATTTATTTCTGGATCGTCGAGCATTATCGTCCTGAGAGGGTGATGTGACAGTTCGGTTATCGGCAGAAAATACCCCCGAAAATACCTGAAGCCGACAAAAAATTGCACGACCTGACGAATTTTCGCGGAAATGATTGGCGTAAGATTCACAAGAATTGGGTTACACGTTGGAACGATAAATGGTATTGGTATTCGCAAATGGATCCCCTGGAGCCGTATACCCCTCTCGATTATGATGGTTACATGAGTTGGTATTGGCAGAATTCTGGTCCGTTGGTGAAAAGCACCATTTCGCACGGTTCGAGCACATACCGCCCTATGGTCCCAAAAAAAGATTGGCGGTAATTTTTTTTAATATTTTTAAAGTTAAATTTAGAATTTTAATATTTTTATTTTTTTAATATTTTAAGGCACAAACTGTCATGGAGGGAGCTCGCATAGGTTTTAGAATGCTCAGAGAATTTGGTGCAAATATGCGGGTGGAAGTAAGGTACGGCATTAGAAAATGGTTGGGATGCCAAAAACTAATTTGTACTCAGCTTAGTGAGTATCCTGGCGATACTGAGTGGGAGGTGCTCAACAAACCGAGAGCAAATGCGGGAGGAGAGGAAGAGGGAGGAGAAGACGTCAGTCAGCTCACTCAGATGCAGACTCGGAACCAGGCGAGGAGGAGAGGAAGAGGACGCGGACGTGGTGTACGCGGCCGTAGTGAACGCGGCAGATGTTTAGGGTTTATGTTTGGGGTTTAGGGGTTATGTTTGGGGATTTGGATTATGTTGTGATTTGTTTGTTATTTAGACTATGTTTGATTTTTTAGGGTTTATGGTTTATGGTTTATTTAGATTGTTTTAACTTAAGCATTACAACTACTCAACAATAAATAAATAAAAACTAAATAAAAAAAACTAAATAAAACAAACTAAATAAACCAAACTACGGTCCATTATAACGGTCTCCACCCATTTGTGTGCACTTTCGTTTAGTGTGACCTGGTAATTTGCAGATGCTGCAATTCATTACATGTTTTTCTTTGTTCATGGTGTCCATACTGTTTTGGATTCGCAACTCCTGCATTCTTCCATGTTTCATCCTTCCATTAGCATTTTTTCTTATAAGTTTATCACCAGGAAATAAATTGTAATTACAAATTTTTATGTGTGGCGTCCATTGTGATTTTTCCTTTACAAGATAGAATGAAAACTTCGCTAGATATAACTTTGCGTATACAAACTGCTATGACATGCGAACACTGGTGGTGATATAGCATAGGTTTCTGACACTCGCATTTTCCTTCGTTGATATCCGCTCGCCATTTCTTTCTCGGAATTCCTATACCACTCGTCGAACGCCGGGCTTGCGTAAGCACCTGATAAATACCTTGCTCTAAGTTGAAGCAAGTGACTTCATGCCTAGCAGCCTTAATGCGTCTACGTTCCATTTTTAACATCACTATTTCCGACCAATTATTTTCCCTCATATCAGCAACCGCCCGATATCTCACGTGATAACAATTTAGCTTATAAAATGTCGCCTCCACAATTGCCGTAACAGGTAGTTTTCTTATACCTTTGAAAACAAAATTCATCACTTCGGCGTTATTGCTAGTTGGTATGCCCCACCGACGACCTTCAGTTTCGGACGAAAGCGCCCAATTTGATTTATTTATCTTCAATAACCAATCGGTCGCTGAACTATCTTTTTTTTCCATTTTTTCCCATATCTTATTAAATTTATATTTGTTGTTCGCACGTACTAATCCTTGAATCATTGGAACCACTGTTTTGTCTGTTACAGCAGTACTGAAATTTGCTTGAAGATGCCGCATGCAATAACGATGATAGCCATAAGGTGACAGCCACCTTCTCACTCTCATTGCATTAATTATGCCAGCATGCCTATCCGAAATAATGCAATACATATTTTCTTCTCCGAGAACATCACGCAAACAATTAAAAAACCATCCCCATGTCTCATTCATCTCCCTATCAACTAAAGCAAAAGCTAAAGGAAATAACTGACCATTTGCGTCGGTAGCAATCGCCGTCAGTAAAGTTCCTTGGTATTTTCCGGTTAGAAATGTTCCATCTACTGTTATGACGGGCTTGCAAAATTGAAAACCATGGAGTGATGGGCCAAATGCCCAAAAAAGACCTTTGAACTCTAACTCACCATCTCTATTTGGGGCACCAGTTTTAAATGTTTACAAAGTACCAGGATTTGTTGATGTTATTGCAGCCATTAGCTCAGGGAGCAAATTATAAGCCTCCCTCCAACCCCCAAATAAGAATCGAAACGCGTGTTGTTTGGCGTGCCAAGCCTTCCAATACGATATGGTATATTCAACCTTCAATTTAACGGCTTCTATTATGGTTACAGGTTTAACATCTAAATCCGCTCTTATGATATCTAGAATTAGCCCCCCAACAAGCGCACTCGTTAACTGTTTGTGGTCTCTTCTAGGTGTTTGGTTAATACATATGTGTGGTTGTCTAAATGTTTTAATCTCCCATAAATTATTTTTTTTATTAATCGAAGCGTGTATCCTCCAACTACATCCTCTAGTATCTTCATCTTTAAGCTTGCATATCACAATATATCTCGTTTTATTCGAGTGGTCTACTTCTATTTCTCGGTGATGCTTGACACTGTATGCTCTTACAGCCGATTGTAGTTCTGATTTCATTTCAAATATACGTCCCTTATACAATATATCATCATCATTTTCATTCACATTCATGCCAGATAAGAGATCATTTCTCGCATATTCCCACATTGAACTATCTTCAAATTAAGCAGCCGGTGCATCATCGAAAGTACCTACACTAACCATCTCACTCTCTTCCGTATATATAAATCCCGTCTGATGGTTCACTCTCTCCATTTCTTCATCGCTATCTCCATAAATTTCTTCCTCGTCCTCTGACTCCATCTCTGGTTCCTCATCTAATTCATTTTCATCATCATCTATTTCGGGAAGTACATTATTGCTCACACGTGCCATATCAAAGGTCACAAACGGGTCCTCATTCCCATTTTCATTATTTATTTCATTTTCAACGGGTTCTAATATCTCATTTTCGTCTGCATTTCGAATTACATTTGATCTACTACTAGTTCCTATCTGATATTCTTTATTTTGGACGCGATCAACATATATTTCTAATTCCTCCATCCCAACCTTTATGACGTGCTCCGCAAAATTAACCAATTGTGCATTATTCATAATTTTCACTAACCTATAATGCCAAATGCCTTTCTTAAGAGAAGGAAGTCGACCTCGGATTAAAAGAATATCACTATAGGACCAACCGAGATTCTCATAAATTTTGTTATACAGTTGGTCATAATCCCTATTTGTGGTTGTACTTTCTGGAATATAAGCCGGTTCCTCCGGGTCATAATTGCATCCATTCGGTAGATTTACAATAAGACCATCGTAATATACAAGAATTTGAGAGTTTTGTGCCATTTTCTTCCTACTAATTGCAATAATATTTCAACAAATTAACAACAAATCTATAATAAAATCAATTAATTATTTAATGAAACACAAAATCTATAATTGAATACCTAATTTTCGTCTTCCTTTTCTTCTATTTTCTCTATTTAGTTGGGTCAAAATCACCTTAAACACACCTCAAATACACTTCAAAATCGCCTGAATAATATTTTTTTTGGGGGGGAGACTTTAGGTTAGAATGGGGGAGAGAGAAAGATTATCATTTTATAGGAGACTCCAATGATTGGACTAGTTCCGCCAGAGGGTCTGGTCTGGCGGAACTAGGTTATTTCTCAATTTTTGGGATCAGACATGCGCGGAAGATACGCTGAGACAAGTTCCGCCAGACCCTCTGGCGGAACCAGTTATTTCGAGCTAGTACCACCAGAGGGTCTGGCGGAACTAGACCATTTTTTTGATTTTATTGGGTCAGTCAGTAAAAAAAAAATTATCTAGTTCCGCCAGATCCTCTGGCGGAACTAGTTATTTCTAGCTAGTTCCGCCAGAGGGTCTGGCGGAACTAGACCATTTATGTGATTTTGGGTCAGTCAGTAAAAAAAAAATTATCTAGTTCCGCCAGACCCTCTGGCGGAACTAGTTATTTTTAGATAGTTCCGCCAGAGGGTCTGGCGGAACTAGACCATTTTTTTGATTTTCTTGGGTCAGTCAGTAAAAAAAGAAAATTATCTAGTTCCGCCAGACCCTCTGGCGGAACTAGTTATTTCTAGCTAGTTCCGCCAGACTGTCTTGCGGAACCTACCCTAAAACCTTGAGAATTAATTGTGAATATGTTTTACTTAAGGCCAGTCTTCTTGTATTTGACCCCTAAAACTCAATACCACATATACACTGAATATTGAACTTAGGGAAAATATAAATTGTTTTGTTAACACGTGATTACACCACGACACATTTTCGTGTTGTTATAAAATGGCGCCATTGCCGGGGAGACGGCTTTAATTAAGTTGAAACTAACCCACTAATCTTTTCTCTAGTGTTGTGTCTTTTTTATTTTGAAGGTTTTTGGGTCAAAAGATGAATCGGAAGGGCAAGACTTGAGATGACGGGAAGGCAAACATGGAGTGGATGGCCCAGTGAGGGCTATCCATGGCAAAACACTGAAGGCTACATCCAGCAACCACAACCTTCCTATAGGCACTCTTACGAGCAAGGAGGTTTCTTCAACCACTCCTCCATCATGGAGCCGAGGGATGAAACGTTGAAACAATCCTGGGGTTTTAAACCTCAGGTGAACTTTCAAAACTCGTACACGCCCACCACACCAACCCATTCATCCCAACCTTACCTCCACCCGGATGAGTACTATCCTCCAAACTAAGACTATCAACAACCTCAAATTTTCTTGGATCGCTTCCTCCGAGCTTTGATTTGTTCATTACTGAATATCATAAGCGTTGAATGGAGATGACGATCACGGAATTGCATAAGATGCTTAAACATGCAGAGAAGGACATAGAGGCAAAAGTTGTCATTGATGCCCTCAGGATTGAAATGGGAAAGGGAGTTGAACAGACAAGCCGCATGGGAGAGCTGGATCAAGAGTAAAGGCAAGAAGTTGCCTAAAACTGAGGAATCGGAAGAAGGGATCACATGTTCTATGCGTGATCACTGGAGAGCAGGATGTAAGATATGTCAAGAAGAAGAATCAATGGCTGTCATTTCAGGTATTCCTCTTCCTAAATCTCTAATTGGATATTGAATATCCGTTGTAATTCTCATATTTTGAATGTGCAGGATATTACTCAGAAGTAGAAAATTAGCTAGAGGAGAAGTCAACCTACAAGAGGAAAATAAAGCAAGAGTTTCTACATTAGCTCTAGAATTTTATTGACTTAGCCATTGTGGACTTGTAATGAAATAAATGTTATTTCGACACTAGCGTTAAAATGGTTGTAAAATTTATTATTTGGAATAATAAAATTTTTCTAGATTTGTCTATTTGAAATGTCCACTTTGAAAATAACCTTTATATGCTAAATAATAAGTCCATTGATTTCATACTTGTAGAAATGTCATCTAAGTCACAAAATAAGAATCGCATTTCTAAAACTCCATCCTACGTGGAAAGTTTGACTCACTGGATCTAGGATCAATTGAGACGTGCGAATTTATCGAACATGAAGACAAGAATGGGCAACAATCATGAATTTGATGGGTTAGTTTATTGAGTCTCATGCATATAGACACACGAGAGACAAAAGACAAGCCAGCTAGAAATAAGGAATATCAAAATTTCATATTAAAGTATTTTAAGCAAAAGGTATACTTAATGAAACACAAAATATTTGATGTGATAAGTATTTGAGTCAATAGTTTGACAATTATCTAAAGAAATTGTGAAAAGGGTTTCATAATTAATTATATATGCAGCATCTCACGATGTGCACATAAAAAAGAAGATGAAACTTATTGGATAAGATTCAGTCTATGCCTCCGAGATTCTTATATATTTATGCTCTTGAATATACTAAACACTGAATATCATAAGATCCAAATGGACACCATATGTGATATGGTTTTGGGGTAGTCCCAAATTGTCTTTAAAGATTGAAGTACGACTCGTGTCAAAAGGCTTGACAGTGTCAACACAACTCGATATTGTTTTACATCCATTATGAGTTCAAATTGGTTGCTACTCATAAATCAGACTTCTTTAACAGAGATGTCATCTCCTAAAGAAGTAGTGGGAGTGTAATACATCTCGAAAGGTTCGAGCTCCACATATTAGTGATGAACCGTTGATGCGGCTATCAAGTAGTTGATAAGGCTATACTTGAAACATAAGGTCATCCTCACAGACCTGGTAGACATTAGAGATATGATCTCTCATAAAAGATGATCATAGAGGATGAGTCGACTTTCTACCGAGGAGACTATGAAGAGACAATATTCTCAAAATGGTTGGACCATGAAAACTGAGATGCAACGCATATACAAGCAATCATGTTTGGAACTTGATTGGAGTATCCAATGGATTGATGACTGATAAGTCATTAATTATACATATTTTATACCCTATACATATATGATATTGAACCATTATATGTGTTAACATTCTATTTATATGGATAATAATCACAACTTGATTGTTGATACTACTAATGAGATATTTATGTGATTTCAGGTGCAATTTTGACGGAGCATAGCTTGGAGAAAAGATGTTGGAGCACAAGATGGAGATAATAATCAAGACTCGGACCTGCCGACACAATCTTAGTATTTCGGCCATAACTCACAATCTGGGCCTTCTCTATATGCATACTATATACTGTTGGAAAGAAGAGAACAAGGCCCACAATTCATTCCATATTACCAGAGCCAAATTCAGAGATATATGTGTTCCAAATTGACCATCTTCTAGACAGATCTATTATGCACTTTGCATTCACTCTTCATGTTTTTGCCATGCTCATTCACACTCTTTTGATGGGGCCTCATTCATCCCTCATGATCACCTTTTGAGAGGCATTATAACCAGGTGCAAGGCATCTATTCTAATCACTTTTGAACTTCATCATTTTCTTTCTTGGAGTTGGGCAAGTCAAGCAAGCTTCACTCTTCCATCCGCGCTTCATTAATGGGTTCTATCATTATTTATTTTCTTTCCTTTCCATGTATTTCGAGTAAGCCTTCGAGGCATAGTTAGTGTTTATTTTTTTGTGTTGTAACTTTTGAGACTATTAATAATGAATTTCATTTGAACCGTTATTATTCTATTTTCACTTACTTATTATCTTTCATGCTCAATGAATTGTTTTAAGTTTATTTCAGTGAGTTCTATGTTCAATAGTAATTAACAAGGGCCATAAAATTCCTATGGTTGCTTTGCTCAATAGCCTTCATTACAATTTGAATAATAGACAAGTGCAAATAACTCATTACGATCTAAACAGTTCTGAACAAGCTCATTGTTTAGGAGGTTTTGATTTGTTTAAATAACCAATGATTTCTATTGAATTGGTTATGATATTCAAGTAGGTTAGTGTTTTTATTTACGAGCTCATCTAAACTAAAACCCTATCTTTTTGTTTGAGTTATTTATCGGTTAGAGCTCATCTTACTGCACTTAAGAGATTAATTTCAAATTCATTATTATAGTCAAGGATAAAGTTACACACAAATTCACTACACAAAACTATGCCTCAATTTACAAAATCACCACATCTCTTGATTTTTACTCTAAGTTTTCTCTTTACTTGTTACTTTCATTTTGTTACAATCAACCAATTAACAACCCCCCCAATTGTGTGTTTGGTTTTATTAGGTCTTGTCCATTTTCATTAGAGAAGTAATCTTTTCACCTAGTTCAGTGTAAATAGCTCTCTGTGGTTCGACCCCTACTTCCACTGTCTACTGTATTGTAGTTAAGTCTAGGGTTATAAATTTCTTTTGGTAAGTGTAAAACGACTGCGAAAATACCTCTTATCAAAATGGCGCCGTTGATGGGGAGCTAGCAACGCGACTATTCTAGGTCAATATTCACACTTCTCTTGTGTAGTACGGTAGTCTGCATTTGTGTCAGAGTAAACCAAATTCGTTTTACTTTTTGTCAGTCATATCTTTTTAACTTTTTGTCAGTCACACTTTCGTCACCTTTTTTATCTTTTTCACTTTTTGTCAGAGTCAGTCATACTATTTATTTTAACTTTGAGTTTGCATTACTTGCATTAACTACTCTCTCTTACGCTTGATTCCAGTTCATGAAAGCTACTCGTAGTTCTAATCTTCCACTTGCACCACTAGATCCGAAGATTGAGAGAACAAACCTGGAGCGAAGAAGAGCTATTCCAGTAACACCGAAAGCAGCCGAAGAAACTGAAAAGGTGGAGAACTCGGACAGTGACAGCGAGCCTCCTACTCCACCAGCTCCTCCTCACGCTACAAGAGGTAACACTACAGTTATGGCTAATTTTGAGGATAGGACACTTAGGGACTTGTCTACCTTTGATTTTGCTACCAACTAGTATGGTATTGTATTACCACCGGTCCCGAATTTTAAGATCCATACGGGTCTTCTTCAATTATTACCGACCTTCAATGGGAGTGCCGGAGAGGACCCGCACTCTCACATGCGGGAGTTCAACCATATCACCACAACAATGATGCCGGCGGAGATTGAAGATGAAGGTCCTTACAAGCTGCGACTGTTTTCATATAGTCTTCGAGGACCGGCAAAGGACTGGTACTACCATCTAGCACCTTTTCCAATAACTTGGGTAGAACTTCAAAAGTTATTTCTAGACAAGTATTTTCCTGTCTCTCTTACTGCTTCTATTAGGAAGCAGATTTGTAGTATTCAACAAGAAGTAGGGGAAAGCCTCAACGAATACTATGATTGCTTCCAGAAGTTGTGTGCAAAATGTCCCAACCATCAAATCCCAGAGAATCTCTTGATTCAACACTTGTATGATGGGATGCTTCAAGAGACTAGGGATAATGTAGATTTTGCTAGTGGGGGTGCTTTCATAGATAAAACCGTTAGGCAAGCACGAACCTTGATAGAAACCATGGCAAAAAATGCCCAATCTAGTAGAACCAGATCTCGAATTAGGGGAGTTAGTGAGATTAGAGACTGTGATTTGGAGAAGCGAGTGAATGGTATGGACGCCAAATTTGATAGCTTGGCTAATATGATGGCGTCATTCATGGGAACCAAAATGGAAGTGAAAGCATGCGGTGTCTGCACTCAGACAGGACACACCACTGATGCGTGCCCAACACTCCATGATGAGGAGAAAGTCACGACCACAGCTTGCAGAATCTTCAAGCTAAACCAACACGGAAATTCAAATGGGGGTCAAAACCATAATTATGATCCCTATTCCAAAACATACAACCCTGGATGGCGTGACCACCCAAACTTCAGATGGCGTGACCCAGGAAACCAACAACAACCTCCTCAAAACCATAATCAAAATTCTTCTTCTTCTTCATCTCCAATTGACCCTGCTTTGAAAAGTCTTTCTGACATTGTGACCTCCTTGGCCACGTCAACTACTTCTTTTCAAGAAGGATACAAAGAGTGCCCAAACACATCTGGGTACCCAAATTGCTCAAATATCCTCTGAATTAAACCAGTTAAAAACTCAGGGGTCCTCACTACTTCCTTCCCAAACTCTCAACCCCCGTGAGAATGCATGTGCTATCACCTTAAGAAGTGGTAAAGAAATAGAAGGGAGTAAAGGAAACATGAAAGGTGAAGGAGAGATTGAAGTAATTAAGCCGGAATCCGATAAGATGAAAGAAAAGCCCGAGGAAATACCACCTTATAAACCTAGAGTCCCTTTTCCTAGCCGTCTAGTGATTAACACCAAAAAGGATGAGACAGAGAGAGATATCTTAGAAGTTTTAAAGAAGGTGGAAGTAAACATTCCATTACTCGAGGCCATTCGTCAAGTCCCTCGCTATGCGAAATTTCTCAAGGACTTGTGCACGAATAAGAGAAAGCTAAGTGACCACGAGAGGGTGACAATGAGTGAGAATGTCTCTGCGATTATCCGCAAGAAGCTTCCAGAGAAGCAAAAAGACCCTGGCATGTTTGCCATTCCTTGCAGCATTGGGCACCATGAATTTGCTAGGTGCATGCTTGATCTTGGGGCGTCTATCAATGTCATGCCCTTCTCTATCTATTCTTCCCTCGGTCTAGGACCTTTGAAAAAGACTATTATTTCATCTTACAAAAAACTCGAATCTTAACATCCCTTTTCTTCACATTTAAACCCTAAACTCTACTTGCTCTTACAAATCGACAGGACTTTGAATGGTCGAAAACCGTTGAGAAATCATCAAGTTATGCCTTTTTAAACACACACAGCTCATGCTGTTTTTATGCCTCGTTTTCTTCAAACAGCCATCTCAAACTCATCTCTTAGCACAAATTTCCACCTCCCATATCTTCTCCTTGTTCTTAAGAATCTACAGCAACTTGAATGGTGTGATTTCGTTGAGTAAATCTAGAGTTATGTCCGTTTGATCATCAACCACTTCAATTTTCCGCCATTAACGACTGGAGCTCAAAAACCGAGCTCAAACTCGTCATTCACTCAATAAACTCAAATTGTCTTTTGTACAAGTTTCATAATTCTCCCATATTGCTTTTCATTGAATTTATCCCTTTAAATCATCCTCTAACTCGGGAATTTCTCGATTAACTAACAGCTCAAACAAAACTCGAAAATAACCAAAAATCGTAATTCAAACTCATATTCCACCCGTTTCTAAATCCAATTATCATTCCAGACAGAGAGCTTCACCATGTTAATTACAAGCTTCCTGTGAAATTATTAGCTTCTAACTCCTCACGAAACTCGAGTTTCAACAATAGCGGCAAAATCCGGTTTGAATTTTGACCCGTCAATTCATCAAACAGTTTGTGTGCTCATATTCAAACTCTAATAACTCTCTCAATATTGCATCATTTTCAGAGTTCTTTATATACACATAAAGGGCAGAGAAAGAAGAAGAGATTAGTGAAGTTTATAGGAAGAATAAAATCTTGTAGAAGAAATAGAA
Source organism: Juncus inflexus (assembly GCA_024447665.1). Classification (NCBI taxonomy): domain Eukaryota; kingdom Viridiplantae; phylum Streptophyta; class Magnoliopsida; order Poales; family Juncaceae; genus Juncus; species Juncus inflexus. Next base: position 5,242,188 of record JAJHPC010000005.1, read on the forward strand.
AGCCAGGCTCGATTTGAGCTCGTTTTTGGGGAATTCCGGTGATCACCGGCCTTTTCAAGTCTTCCGAAGGTTTCAGTCCAACTCCTCTCATCGTGACGAGTCAATGGGTGGTCAGTTTGTATGATTTCGAGCAGTTTTGAGAATTCAAGCTTTTGAAAGAGAAAGGTTTGATCTGAAAACATTGACTTTGATCAGGTTTGACCAGAGGTTGGTTTGGCATTTCAGGGAGTTCTAGAAGATCTCTGGTGGCAAGGATGATACCGTTGGATTCATCTCGTCGAGATCTTCGTTTTGGTATCCTATTTGACCCATTTGAAATGGTTGAGTTTTTGGTCAAAGTCGATTTTCGGGGTTGACTTTTTCTCTTTTTGTGATTTTTTTTTATTAGGGTTTGGTTTGGATGGTTGGTTGGTAAAGGATTATAGAAGTTCGGAGAGGCATGTGTAGGATTTTTGTGAGATTTGTGGAGAACTCGGCAATCCTTAGCCCAAAATTTGCAAATCGGTCCTTCTTTTAAAATTGATTTTTTACCGAAGTCCTCCAAATATCATTTTCTTGTTCTATTTACCTGAAAAATCACACAAAAGTGTACTAAGATGTTTAAAAATGAATTGTAAGCATTTTTCATATATTTTATGTGATTTAAAGATGAATTTTAAATAATAAAAATCCTAAAAATGCATATAAAAAATACACATTACATCACACTAAATAAAACAAGAATGGTGGACTATATTTTGCCATATCTGGTCATTATGCGCCACAAAACATATCCATCCATACAAAACCTGGAGCATGGTACACTTTTGCAAACTTGACTAGAAAAGACATTATCACTAGTATCTTATCAAACATATACCAATATCAGTTTACTTATTCCTTATTAACTATATCCTCAAGAAAATAATAATATTGCTATGTCTTTAAATAAAATTTGTTACTTATATTTTAATAACTTCTATTTTCTTTTATAGGGAGATCTTATATGTCCCGCATCTATATTCAAATAAATTGATATTTTGACAAGTTTTGAGTCCACAACTTTTAAGTTGGTAGGCTAGTACCTAACCACTCCTACTAGAAGAGGCTACTCAAGAAACTATTGAGTTAAATCAATCTTTTTCACATCTACATTGAGTAGATTATTTGTTCAATAAGCAATATTTGTCAATCTTTATCCTATAATATTAGATAATACAAGTATATTATGGACTAAATAGGGATACTAGCTTAATAAAGCTTATTTGGACCCTAAAGATGCCACAAAGAATCAAATTTTTTCTCTGGCAGATGCACAAAGGAAAGCTTCCTACAAAGGACAGGCTCAAGAAAAGAGGCTAAATGCAAGGCGATGCATGTCAATCCTACAATGCAAGCCAAACAGAAACCTGCAACCACTTGTTTTTAGAATGCAGGCTAGCAAAATAATTATGGAAATCTACGTGTGCAAAGTTTACCCAAATAACAACTTCTAGATGGGACAACTCCTTCATATCCTCAATTGGATTGAAGGAAAGCTCCACAAGACCAAGAGAATGAAATGGCAAGCCGATTGGGCAGCGACTTGCTAGGAACTATGGAAGGTACGAAACAACAAAGTCTTCCAAACTGTGAACCCGACACCGGAGAAAATCACCGAGGCTTCTCTAGAGATGACGACTCAATGGATTAAAGCATTGAACAAGATCAAGAAATAGAGATTAGGGATTAGTTTATGAGAGTGATAATTGCTTGTTTTAAGGTTGAGAGGGGAAGCAGGTCAAAGATACCTAAAATTTATAACCCGAATATAGCTCACTTTTTCAGAAATGAAAGTCATTACTAGCCGTTTTGGCTACAAATTCAAAAAAAAAAGCTTCTTTAGTTTTATTTTGAAAAAATAACTCCACAGTTCTTTTTAATTTCAATATAAGTCCTTACAGGGATTACTTTGATTGACCGCTTTTGTCCTTCCGGTTCAATAACTTGAAACATACATGCTATTTTATAGTTTTCCATTTTAATTATCTCAAATTACCATTGATATAAATACTCCAGATTCTGATATGCAACTACTATACAGATATGCAACTACTATACACACAAATTTAGTTTGAACTGGAGAATACTTCTTAATTATATGGCAACAAGACTTGCCTCATAAAATCGAGTATTACCTTATCTGATCCTTTTTTACCAATATTCTCAAATTACCTTGGGCAACCATAGTCCAACTTCACTATTTCATCAATAAATAAGCTTATCTATGATACTCCACTCTTTTTTTTTTTAACTTAATAATAGATTTAATCAAGACCGTTAATTACTTAAATTTCATTCCATTTTATTCTGCTCTCTATTTCATTCAATGAAAGAAAACATCTATTATATTCTTTCTCTCCAAACCAAGTCAAAAAAGCAATCCTTCTTCCTGATTTAGTGAAAAGAATTCGAAATATATGTATTTCTTTGTATTTGCTCCCCCAAATATTTTATGTAGTATTAATTTATAGCGAGAAATTTTTTGGACCCCTAGAAATTTCAGTTAAGTTCTGCCAGTATATGATACATATTTGATATTATATACTATAATATAGTATGATATATGATATGATATAATATAATATAATATAATATAATATAATATAATATAATATAATATAATATAATATAATATAATATAATATAATATAATATAATATAATATAAGAAATTTTTTGGACCCCTAGAAATTTCAAGTCAAGTTCTCGCAAGATATGATACATATTTGATATTATATAGTATGATATATGATATAATATAATATAATATAATATAATATAATATAATATAATATAATATAATATAATATAATATAATATAATATAATATAATATAATATAATATAATATAATATAAGGTTGCGGCTAAAAAACATGTGTATGTTTTTGGGGTCAAAAACATATGATCCAAAATACACATTAAATCATCAAAAATTAAAATTTCAACCATACGGATGGAATATATATGTTTTGAATATGTTGTAGATTAATTTTCACGAGAATCAGAATATTATATCATTGTCATCATATATCATATATTATAAATATTTTGATAATATATGATGTCAATGATATAATATTCTGATTCTCGTGAAAAATTAATATACAACATATTCAAAACATATATATTCCATCCGTACGGTTGAAATTTGAATTTTTGATGATTTAATACGTATTTTGGACCGTATCTTTTTCACCCCAAAAACATACTTATGTTTTTTAGCATCTCCCTAATATAATATAATATAATATAATATATTATAATATAATATAATTTAAAATAATATAAAAAAATATAATATAGTATAATATAATATAATATAATATAATATAATATAATATAATATAATATGGACCGTCCGATCTTAATAAATTTATGAATGTGTACTACTGTAGATGAGCTCTTAATAAATACTGGCTAAATCATTTTTCATGATACAGTACTTCTAATCATAATTCTAATAACCAACTTCTGTAAGTAAGTAACATTGCTTTAATTTGTTTTTTTATTTATCAAGCTTCAGTTGATTATTCTCAATCAACTAATTTTTCACTTTCTATGATTTAACTTAAATCCTTAATTCTTTGAAGTTGAATTAATTTTATTTTGCACTAAGTGTTTTCGAATCAACAAGCTTAAAGAACCTAAAAGATCTTTAGTACCTCATTTTCACCAGCTTCAAGAGATACTGGATCTATATCTATGCCCAAAACCAGCCTGTATTTTCACGCAAAAACCAAATTTCAAATTTTTGATCCCAAAGCAAATACAAGCCAAAACTCATCTAGTATGGGTAAAGCACCACCTCACAATACAAAAACTGTTGGATTTGAAATTTGTCAAATACGATTGTTTGAAAATAAATATGGAACATATAAGCTCAATTTATAAAATTAAAAAAAAAAATAATACAAAGAGGTGTTGATAGGTTATAGACCAAAATAAGAACTGGAATAAGCATTCCAATCTGAACTAAACTCGGGAGTGCTTTATTTCAAGCTTTGATCCATTCATAAAACCAATTAATCAACAAAAAGAAAAGGAGAACAATACTTAAATTAAATTAATATTTGAGAAAAAAAAAATATATATATATATATATACTCACTCAGCACCCAAAAGAGCACTCGCAATAATTAGGAGTTCCGCATCCGAAAACAAAAGCAAAACAAAAATAAAAGAATCTCATTTCTTACATATGCACATGCATATATGCAACATATATCCAATCCAACTTGGATAGATCAAGAATAATACTCATCAATTCCTTCATTATCAATAAGGAGGTAAAGAGCACTCCGGAGCCATTTTTCCATTGAACCTCTTCGTGTCAGTGCAGTAGTTGTAAATCATATTGTTGCTCCTAATCTCATTCATTCTGTCGATTTGAGACTGGCTGAGTTCTTTATATTGCGGTGCGGCATACCAGTTAGAAGGAGCGGCACAATCCTTAATACTGCTTTCGCTATTCCAAACACAAACAGAGTCTTGGAAGTTAAGGTACCTCGCTATGAACGGCTGATGAGTCCAGTTGGTTTTTACCCGACCGCCCTGGCAGGCCCAGTCATCTGCATTCCAAATGCTCGAGTATATCCTCTGTGGACGCGATGTCGGAAAAGGAATGCCCTTGTCCATATAGTTCTTGTATACCCTGAATACAGTACCATCTATTGACCACCTGCAGAAATATGATTGAGTTGCGGCTTGTAATTAACCGATGATATAAATTTGTTTACTAACTTATAGCAAGCTAGAGTGATGTCAACTTGGCATAAGTACTGTGATTTGATTTATTGGTTAGGACATAAGCTATGTTTTGTAATTTCGACATTAGTAATTTCTAGAGACTTACACGACCATGTAGGGATTCCAGAAGATGGTGTAGTTGTGGTAATCGGAAGTCGGTTCGAACCAAGGCTGGAACTGCTCCTCTCTGTTCCCTACTCCATCAACAAAAATGTTGGTGTGGATGGTGTAAGGCTTACCCGTTTCATTTCCCAGAAACTCGAAATCGATCTCATCATGTTTATCGTTTGCTGTTGCCACACCTGGTGAAGATGTCTATGTACAATACACATCGTTTTTAAGAAATTAATTGTTTCAAAACTTATAATTGCTTAATTTGTTGATTATTATTGTGACTTACATAATAGGTGGTTACAACGGCAGCGGAGTTGTCGGGAACTAGCTTAATTCTCATGTCGATGTATCCGTATATAAATTCTTTTGTGCCTTGAACCGCAGCGCCTAAAAGAGCACCAATAATATAAATATCAGTAAATCACTTCATATAAATAAACATATATAGGATATGGGATAAATCTTAAAGAAAATAGTTTGGTACGTACCTGACCACTGATTAAGGATAAGTGTGAGATTATCTCCATTGATCTGACAATTATCTTTGCCCCATCCACATACAGCATCTGTTGCAAATGTCGCATGAACTATGGTTTGTTCTAAAGCAACCAAAGAGATTAGCGCCACAAAGAGAACCGTTGGCGTCATTATTTATAAAATTAAAGGAACTCTTGCTGATCAAAATCACTTTCTTTCTCTTTTCTGTTTTCTGTTCTCTGACAAAAGAGAAAGAGGCCCTCTATATAGATGAAGGAAGAAGGTTTTTATTTTTTTTTCTGAGTCAAGAGAATTACATTATTTTGACCAAATGGCACTTAATTGGAGTCCATGAACTTGAAAATTCCAAAACATTCTTGTTTATTGCCTCTCTGGCCAGCTGTTTAATTTTTCCTTGTCTTTGATATTTTTTTTGTTATATATCATATATTTGAATGATATTTTTTAATAACAATTTAGTTAGTGCAGCACATGAACTTTGTTGAGCATTAGTATTTGTTATGTTCATGACACCAGCTATGATTTCATCATAAGTTAACTACAAACAGAGTACATATATATAAACATTATATATATATATATATATATATAATATACATATATTTTTTACCAAAAACTTAAATTGTTGTATTGATTATTGTAAATATATGTTCGACGACGATCTTTTTTTGGGGCTGTTTTTTGGATTCTGAACAATTGAACGCCCAAACATTTTATTTATTTTTTTCTCTTTTTGATGAATTGATTGATAGCTCACAGATATTTAGAAATGAAGCCAGTTTATAAACTTATACTAGTATTATAATATACTTGTATGGTTCTACCAACCCAAAATTCTAAACTACCCTTTAATTATTATTTATTATTTGTTATTTATTATTGAAAAATTACTCCATGCCCCTCAATTTCCCTAATTTGTTGTAGTAAACATTTCTTAATGTTTCTACCGCCTCTGTCGCCCTGGCTATTATAAATGTCACCTAAACAATTTTAAAAAAAAACAAAAAATGTTATATTTGGTATATTGTTTTTGTGTAAATAATAGGTATAAATAAAATTATTAATAATAATAAGTTGCCTCAATCTAATGTCATCTCCGATTTTTCATAATAAATTATATATATTCCTACATTTAGGAAAAAAGGGTATAAACGTTTTATTAGTTTTGCAAATTTAAAAAAACCAACTCGCCGTATAGATTATATAAAATAAAATAAAATAATTATCTTGTGTTCAAATGTTTTTGGCATAATTAGAATTTCCATTAAGCTGGAAATCTGCTTAAAGATAAACTGAAAGTGTTAGGCTAGATTCATCATTTGGTCTGACTGATATTTCGAAATTTATCTAAAATATTATCAATTGAGATTGAACTAAAATATAACAAACCATACTATTACTAATATACTCTACAAAAAATTATCAAATAATATTTCAAAATAAAACAAACGCCACAACCAGTTTAGTTAGGGCTCGTTTGGCATCATTTCCATTTTTCTATTTTTCGTTTTTTAAAAACAAAAATCAGTTTTCTGTTTTTCTATTTTTGTTTTCCAAAAAACTGTTTTTTGTTTTTAAAACCGATAATATTTTTCCTAGTTATTATTTTATCAAATATATATTTATAACATTTTCAGCGCCAATATGCCGTTTATAGTATCAACATAATATTTTCAGCGTTAATATACCGTTTTAAGTACCAATATATCATTTCCAGTATCAATGTACCGTTTATAATGTTGATTTATTATTATTGAGTATTAATACCCTATTTTCAGCAATCATTTTTAGAATTAATATGATGTTTTCAATGCCAATATATTGAGTATTTAGTGTTAATCTACCGTTTACAATATTAATGTATCATTTTCCGTGTCAATATACTATTTTCAGTGAAAATATATTATTTTTAGTGTATTAAAATATTATTTTTTAATATCAATAGAACACTTTCAATGTCAATATATTATTTTTAGTATTAAAAATGTTAATATATCATTTTTAATATCGGCATATATTCTTTCTGGTGTCAACATACCATTTCAGTTTGAATATAAAGATTTCAATATTAATAAACTTTTTTCGGTATCATTATATTATTTTCAGTGGTAAGTTATTTTGTTATTACTGCAATATAAAAATTTCAGGGTCAATATTTTTTTTAGTGACAACTTATCTTTTTTGAGTGGATATAAAGTTTAACGGTCAAAATTTCTTTTTAGTATGAATATACTATTTTGTACGCCAACTTACCTTTTTTAGCGCAATACAATATTTCAAGGTCAATATTTTTTTAGTGCTACCATATTACTTTTTGTGGTTTCAGACATTTATAGGTTTGGCAGTGAAAAACAGAAAAGAAGAAATAACTTTTTCTTGTTTCCAAAATCTTGTTTATTTTTTACCATTTGGATAGAAAAAAATGAAAACAGAGTCATTTTGCCAAACACGGTTTGTTTTTTTTCTGGAGAAAAAAAACCGAAAACAGAAAACGGTAACGATACCAAACGAGGCCTTAGTTTCTTGTTATAAACTTTATAGATAATTGACATAATTTTTCTCAATTAAAGTATGGTTACTTCTACAAATAACAACTAGTGTCTAATACTTGTTGAATATGGCATCCTCAAACTCATATAAATTATCAGGAATCACTTTTCCGTAAATTTGACAAAAAATATGCAATAAATGTAACTTCAAAATTTCTCTCTATAGATCAGAAGCAAACCACAAATCCCATGCAATTATTCGACCGGAAATATCCAGTTGAATCATATCATATATCAATTGAGGCTGGATTCATCTATTGTTCTGAAAATTTAAGATGTGGGTTTTAATTGATCAATGATTCAATCGACCACAACATGCCAAATTTAAAATCACATATCCGAACATCGACCAGTTTGAAAAGTAAACGCACTGGCATAATCAAATCCAATCTCAATTAATTCTAATCTAAAACCCACATAAATAACCAAACTTTTCATCAAAACCAAACAAATACGACAATAATACCACAGCTAAGAAGAATCTCAAATCAATCCAGAAAAGTTAACTGAATGAATTATATGAATCCGCCTTGTTTGGCCTCCTCCAAATCCAAATTTTGTAGTTCCCTCTCGCGTTTTGCCCCTTGTGACCACTTCCTGTTGTTTTTCCTTTTCCAAATGCCAATGATTATCTCTCAGATCATTGAAGAAAGCAGAATGTGGTGTTATTTCGTTCAGTTACTGAACTTCAGTATGATCTTTAATGCCTACGAAAAACGGGTTTAGTTTGATGGATGCAAACAATCAGAGCTGTCTACAGCACTTCTTTTTTTATTATTGTAACCATAGATTTAATCCTTACCATTAAGATTAATAAGGGTATGTTCGGTATATACCGTATTAACGAAAGAGATTAACTCTCAATTCATTTCCATTTTAACTACAAATTCATTTCCCCTCAATTTATTCAATTATAGGAGATCTCCATTACTATGTTTATATTTCCTTACTAATATATTTTTTATTTGGAAATAACTAATTTACTAACAAGAAAAGAACTTGAATAACATTCTCATGGGTGTTGATATGGGTAGAATCGTTTAAGCTAAAAAGGAAATGATATTTGGATTACAAATGTACTAATTAATATATGAATATCCATTAGGCAGCTTTCTTGCTCATTTCGTGATTTGTGATCTCTTCAAAGTTCAATTCAATTAATCTGAATCATTATTCATAAATCACCAACAAGCTTCTAAACCTAAAAAGTGAGTTTGAAATTTTGAATCAGCAAGAAAAAATGTGATCCTTATTGCATAATTCTTCATCATCCAACAGAAATATTTTAATTAATATTTTATGAATAATGCTCTATTGCAACTTTTTCCTTAAACTTTATTACATATTAAAGATAAATCAACGTCCGTTTATGTAATACGAAAATCCATGTAACCTCATGATTTATTATGAATCAACATCCGTCCATGCGCTGTATAATTATTAAAGATTTTTTCCCGGATATTATTCATGAAATTCATGCACAAAAGTTTTGATCTGGGAAAATTGTTAAATAATAAATTTTTTATTCTTTTTGTCAAAAAGTGAGAAAAGTAATCTGGATCTATTCATGAAGAGAGTGAGAGAATGATGAACTTTATCGAGTTGCCATGGATCGAGAAGAAAAAAAAAGTAAGAGGGTTTGTGAATCGAGTTGACACAGATCGAGCGGAGAGAAGGAAACTACAAAATCATAAAAAATCTCGAGTTAGGAGAGAAGAGGGAGAACTAAGAAGCACTAGAGAGGGAGTTATGATAGAAATAGAAACAAAAAAATGAAAAGAATTAGGAAGACGAAATTACTTATTTATCCTTCTTCGTCTATTTTAAAAAGAAAAAAAAAATCTACTGTAACCCATTTCGGATTTAGTATGGACCGACCGATCTTAATAAATTTATGAATGTGAAGTACTACTGTAGACGAGCTCTTAATAAATACTGGCTAAATCATTTTTCATGGTACAGTACTTCTAATCATAATTCTAATAACCAACTTCTGTATGTAAGTAACATTGCTTTAATTTATTTTTTTATTTATCAAGCTTGAGTTGATTATTCTCAATCAACTAATTTTTCACTTTCTAGGATTTAACTTAAATCCTTAATTCTTTGAAGTTGAATTAATTTTATTTTGCACTAAGTGTTTTCGAATCGACAAGCTTAAAGAACCTAAAAGATCTTTAGTACCACATTTTCACCAGCTTCAAGAGATACTGGATCTATATCTATGCCCAAAACCAGCCTGTATTTTCACGCAAAAACCAAATTTCAAATTTTTAATCCCGAAGCAAATACAAGCCAAAACTCATCTAGTATGGGTAAAGCACCACCTCACAATACAAAAACTGTTAGATTTCAAATTTGTCGAATACGATTTTTTTGGAAATAAATATGGGACATATAAGCTCAATTTATAAAATTAAAAAAAAAATAATACAAAGAGGTGTTGATAGGTTATAGACCAAAATAAGAACTGGAATAAGCATTCCAATCTGAACTAAACTCGGGAGTGCTTTATTTCAAGCTTTGATCCATGCATAAAACCAATTAATCAACAAAAAGAAAAGGAGAACAATACTTAAATTAAATTAATATTTGAGAAATATATATATATATATATATATATATATATATATATATATATATATATATATATATATATATATATATATACTCAGCACCCAAAAGAGCACTCGCAATAATTAGGAGTTCCACATCCGAAAACAAAAGCAAAACAAAAATAAAAGAATCTCATTTCTTACATATGCACATGCATATATGCAACATATATCCAATCCAACTTGGATAGATCAAGAATAATACTCATCAATTCCTTCATTATCAATAAGGAGGTAAAGAGCACTCCGGAGCCATTTTTCCATTGAACCTCTTCGTGTCAGTGCAGTAGTTGTAAATCATATTATTGCTCCTAATCTCATTCATTCTGTCGATTTGAGACTGGCTGAGTTCTTTATATTGCGGTGCGGCATACCAGTTAGAAGGAGCGGCACAATCCTTAATACTGCTTTCGCTATTCCAAACACAAACAGAGTCTTGGAAGTTAAGGTACCTCGCTATGAACGGCTGATGAGTCCAGTTGGTTTTTACCCGACCGCCCTGGCAGGCCCAGTCATCTGCATTCCAAATGCTCGAGTATATCCTCTGTGGACGCGATGTCGGAAAAGGAATGCCCTTGTCCATATAGTTCTTGTATACCCTGAATACAGTACCATCTATCGACCACCTGCAGAAATATGATTGAGTTGCGGCTTGTATTAACCGATGATATAAATTTGTTTACTAACTTATAGGAAGCTAGAGTGATGTCAACTTGGCATAAGTACTGTGATTTGATTTATTGGTTAGGACATAAGCTATGTTTTGTTATTTCGACATTAGTAATTTCTAGAGACTTACACGACCATGTAGGGATTCCAGAAGATGGTGTAGTTGTGGTAATCGGAAGTCGGTTCGAACCAAGGCTGGAACTGCTCCTCTCTGTTCCCTACTCCATCAACAAAAATGTTGGTGTGGATGGTGTAAGGCTTACCCGTTTCATTTCCCAGAAACTCGAAATCGATCTCATCATGTTTATCGTTTGCTGTTGCCACACCTGGTGAAGATGTCTATGTACAATACACATCGTTTTTAAGAAATTAATTGTTTCAAAACTTATAATTGCTTAATTTGTTGATTATTATTGTGACTTACATAATAGGTGGTTACAACGGCAGCGGAGTTGTCGGGAACTAGCTTAATTCTCATGTCGATGTATCCGTATATAAATTCTTTTGTGCCTTGAACCGCAGCGCCTAAAAGAACACCAATAATATAAATATCAGTAAATCACTTCATATAAATAAACATATATAGGATATGGGATAAATCTTAAAGAAAATAGTTTGGTACGTACCTGACCACTGATTAAGGATAAGTGTGAGATTATCTCCATTGATCTGACAATTATCTTTGCCCCATCCACATACAGCATCTGTTGCAAATGTCGCATGAACTATGGTTTGTTCTAAAGCAACCAAAGAGATTAGCGCCAAAAAGAGAACCGTTGGCGTCATTATTTATAAAATTAAAGGAACTCTTGCTGATCAAAATCACTTTCTTTCTCTTTCTGTTTTCTGTTCTCTGACAAAAGAGAAAGAGGCCCTCTATATAGATGAAGGAAGAAGGTTTTTATTTTTTTTTTCTGAGTTAAGAGAATTACATTATTTTGACCAAATGGCACTTAATTGGAGTCCATGAACTTGAAAATTCCAAAACATTCTTGTTTATTGCCTCTCTGGCCAGCTGTTTAATTTTTCCTTGTCTTTGATATTTTTTTTGTTATATATCATATATTTGAATGATATTTTTTAATAACAATTTAGTTAGTGCAGCACATGAACTTTGTTAAGCATTAGTATTTGTTTTGTTCATGACACCAGCTATGATTTGATCATAAGTTAACTACAAACTGAGTACATATATATAAACATTATATATATATATATATATATATATATATATATATATATATATATATATATATATATATATATATTTTTAATATAAATATATTTTTTACCAAAAACTTAAATTGTTGTATTGATTATTGTAAATATATAAGGTCGTCGTTCGACGACGATCTTTTTTTAGGGCTGTTTTTTGGATTCTGAACAATTCAATGCCCAAACATTTTATTTTATTTTTTCCCTTTTTGATGAATTGATTGATAGCTCACAGATATTTAGAAATGAAGCCAGTTTATAAGCTTATACTGGTATTATAATATACTTGTATGGTTCTACCAACACAAAATTCTAGACTACCCTTTAATTATTATTTATTATTTGTTATTTATTATTGAAAAATTACTCCAAGCCCCTCAATTTCCCTAATTTGTTGTAGTAAACATATCTTAGTGCTTCTACCGCCTCTGTCGCCCCGGCTATTATAAATGTCACCTAAATAATTTTAAAAAAAAATGAAAAATGTTATGTTTGGTATATTGTTTTTGTGTAAATAATAGGTATAAATAAAATTATTAATAATAATAAGTTGCCTCAATCTAATGTCATCACCTATTTTTCATAATAAATTATATATATTCTTACATTTAGGAAAAAAGGGTATAAATGTTTTATTAGTTTTGCAAATTTAAAAAAACCAACTCGCCGTATAGATTATATAAAATAAAATAAAATAATTATCTTGTGTTCAAATGTTTTTGGCATAATTAGAATTTCCATTAAGCTGGAAATCTGCTTAAAGATAAACTGAAAGTGTTAGGCTAGGTTCATCATTTGGTCTGACTGATATTTCGAAATTTAACTAAAATATTATCAATTGAGATTGAACTAAAATATAACAAACCATACTATTACTAATATACTCTACAGAAAATTATCAAATAATATTTCAAAATAAAACAAACGCCACAAACAGTTTAGTTAGGGCTCGTTTGGCATCATTTCCGTTTTTCTATTTTTCGGATTTTAAAAACAAAAATCAGTTTTCTGTTTTTCTATTTTTGTTTTCCAAAAAACTGTTTTTTGTTTTTAAAACCGATAATATTTTTCGTAGTTATTATTTTATCAAATATATATTTATAACATTTTCAGCGCCAATATGCCGTTTATAGTATCAACATAATATTTTCAGCGTTAATATACCGTTTTAAGTACCAATATATCATTTCCAGTATCAATGTACCGTTTATAATGTTGATTTATCATTATTGAGTATTAATATCCTATTTTCAGCAATCATTTTTAGAGTTAATATGATGTTTTCAATGCCAATATATTGAGTATTTAGTGTCAATCTACCGTTTACAATATTGATGTATCATTTTCCGTGTCAATATACTATTTTCAGTGAAAATATATTATTTTTAGTGTATTAAAATATTATTTTTAATATCAATAGAACACTTTCAATGTCAATATATCATTTTTAGTATTAAAAATGTTAATATATCATTTTTAATATCGGCATATATTCTTTCTGGTGTCAACATACCATTTCAGTATGAATATAAAGATTTCAATATTAATAAACCTTTTTCGGTATCATTATATTATTTTCAGTGGTAAGTTATTTTGTTATTACTGCAATATAAAAATTTCAAGGTCAATATTTTTTTTGGTGACAACTTACCTTTTTTGAGTGGATATAAAGTTTACCGGTCAAAATTCCTTTTTAATATGAATATACTATTTTTTACGCCAACTAACATTTTTTAGCGCAATACAATATTTCAAGATCAATATTTTTTTTAGTGCTACCATATTATTTTTGTGTGGTTTCAGACATTTATAGGTTTGGCAGTGAAAAACCAGAAAAGAAGAAATAACTTTTTCTTGTTTCCAAAATCTTGTTTATTTTTTGTCATTTGAATAGAAAAAAGTGAAAACAGAGTCATTTTGCCAAACACGGTTTGTTTTTTTTTTTGGAGAAAAAAAACAGAAAACGGTAACGATACCAAACGAGGTCTTAGTTTCTTGTTATAAACTTAATAGATAATTGACACAATTTTTCTCAATTAAAGTATGGTTACTTCTACAAATAACAACTAGTGTCTAATACTTGTTGAATATGACATCCTCAAACTCATATAAATTATCAGGAATCACTTTTCCGTAAATTTGACAAAAAATATGCAATAAATGTAACTTCAAAATTTCTCTCTATAGATCAGAAGCAAACCACAAATCCCATGCAATTATTCGACCGGAAATATCCAGTTGAATCATATCATATATCAATTGAGGCTGGATTCATCTATTGTTCTGAAAATTTAAGATGTGGGTTTTAATTGATCAATGATTCAATCGACCACAACATGCCAAATTTAAAATCACATATCCGAACATCGACCAGTTTGAAAAGTAAACGCACTGGCATAATCAAATCCAATCTCAATTAATTCTAATCTAAAACCCACATAAATAACCAAACTTTTCATCAAAACCAAACAAATACGACAATAATACCACAGCTAAGAAGAATCTCAAATCAATCCAGAAAAGTTAACTGAATGAATTATATGAATCCGCCATGTTTGGCCTCCTCCAGATCCAAATTTTGTAGTTCCCTCTCACGTTTTGCCCCTTGTGACCACTTCCTGTTGTTTTTCCTTTTCCAAATGCCAATGATTATCTCTCAGATCATTGAAGAAAGCAGAATGTGGTGTTATTTCGTTCAGTTACTGAACTTCAGTATGATCTTTAATGCCTACGAAAAACGGGTTTAGTTTGATGGATGCAAACAATCAGAGCTGTCTACAGCACTTCTTTTTTTTATTATTGTAACCATAGATTTAATCCTTACCATTAAGATTAATAAGGGTATGTTCGGTATATACCGTATTAATTCACTACAACAATATTAACATACAACGACGTTTATTGTGTGGCATTCAATTATGTGTCGTTGTTAACTGTTGAAAATGATGCATTAAATGTTTAATCCTTTGATATTACTAGAAAATGTGGCATTTGACAATAAATCTTGAAAAAATAATAGACACGGCATTTCATTCTAAATTCTACTCATGTAGTTAAAATATGGGCACTTCAAAATGCCGCTTATTGTAATACTATACTACCAAATAGTAAATATTAATAATAAATATATGTAAATTTTTTGGGCTGGATGTCAATGAATATATTTTGTGTTGCGCGGATACTTCAAAAACTGGGAAGTATATTGAGGATACGGGTATCCGATACGGATACAGCACTGATACGGTGCCGATACGTATCGGATACACCACGTGGCGTATCCAATTATTTTAATATATATTTTTTCCGGATACGTGACGGATATGGCAGGATACGCTAGGATACTTCCGGGATACGTTAAGGATACGGCAGCCCATCATTTTTTGGCCCAAAATATTTTGAGAAAAATTTAGAAGCGGTTATTTATAAAGAACCGGTACAGAAGCCTACTGACGGTAGTGTGTTTTGTTTTTTCATTTTTCTCCCCCCGTTTGCAACCCGTTTACAAAAATAAATGAAAAAAAAAGGCTTCTGTAACGGTTCTTTATAAATAACCGATACTAAAGTCTATCTGTAACGGTTCTCCATAAATAACCGTTGCGGATAGAGTATTTTATATCGGTTATTTATTAAAAACCGATACTAAAGGCTTCTGTAACGGTTTTTTATAAATAACAGATACGAAAGTCTATCTGTAACGGTTCTCCATAAATAACCGTTGCGGATATTGGTATGTTGTATCGGTTATTTGTTAAAAACCGATACTAAAGAAAGGCTTCTGTCACGGTTCTTTATAAATAACCGCTACTAAATGATCTGTAAGGGTTCTCCATAAATAACCGTTGCGGATATTGGTATTTTATATCGGTTATTTGTTAAGAACCGATACTAAAGTTTTCGTTTTCCCCCTCTTTTTTTTAGTTTCCCTCCTAACTGTAGTATGTACTTAGAAATTGAAAGTTTGGGTCAAACCTGACACTTTATTTTTCAAAATCCACTTTCATATTCAAAACAACTCACTCATTTCATCTTTCTACTTCACAGCCAACTTGAAGAAATGTCTTACGTATTAACAAGCGAGAGTAGCACGACTGCGACTTCAGCCATGGACGCCGACGACTGACTTAAAAGCTTCGCAAACCTAAGAACGACGAAACCCTAGATCGATGTCCTCTCTCCTTCAATACACGCTCTTGCCTACGACTTCGACTTCAAAGTTTCTCTGTCCGAAAATCGACGAAACCCTAGATCCAAGTCCCGTCTCCTCCAATACACGGTCGATTCCAATCCAAGTACATATTTGCGACCTTCTCTTCCTCCAAAACCTACACCTTCTCTTGATTCGTGATTTTGTTCTCTTATTGGGGTAGATGGCATTCCTCTTTTGAATCCTAATTACGATACAAACTTTATTTACTTTCATATTTGCATAATTAGGGTTAACTTTGTGCTGATTTGGGGGATTGAGCCCAAATTGACAAATCAATTTGATTAAATTGGGGCTTCAATCCCCAAAAGATCAATTTCTGTTAATTAATTTTTCATACCATCTATTTTTCTCTCATTCTTTAGCTTTACTTTTTATCCCAAAAAATATCAGGTATGTTGGATGCTGAAAGTAAAATTCTATGAGAAATGTTGATAAGAAAGAAGCCTTATTTTTTTGTGCAAGTACAAAAAGTCGAATACAAGCTGCTGCTAAGGTTCACTTTTTCACCATTTATATTTTTTTTCCATGTTTGTTATGGTATATGATGAGTAGTACTTTTTTTTGTCAGTATGCCTTAGGTTGAAGTTATTGAATATGGAGAGAGTTTGTTTCCTCTGATTAGTATGCTGAAAAGGTTCATCATATTTATTTATTCATTTTCATTCTTTCTTTCCTTATTTTATATTTATTTATTTTGTTATTTGATATGATTTTTGTTTAATTTGGGTAATATTTTGGTGAATTAGGGGTACTTTGAGAAAAGACTTGGTCAAAATGGGCAGTTATTATTCAATTAGTGTTAATTGGGGCTTATTTTCAATTGAATATGTGATTAGGGATGACTTTCAATGAAGGTTAATTTGTTGAATTTCATATAAAATGTAGATTGAGTGGATGCCCAAACTAAAGGATTTCCAACAAAATGAAGCACCATCATCACAATCTAGCCATGAGGTAGCAACTCATGAGCTACATAAATTAAAATACATAATTCATATTAGTTCAGTAATTATTGCTTATATTAACCTAATTATTGAATAAAATTTTGTATTGTTCAATAGGAACAGAAGCTTAAGAAGGTGAAGATACGTCAAAATCGTCAAACTCATGTTCATGCATGCCCTAAACTTTGTTATTTCTTGTTTACTTGGTATTTAAATATGTAGATGATGTTTTATAACTTGCAGGGTTCGTTTTGCAAAAAATATTATGTAGGGGCCGGTTTACAAAAGAGTTGGGTTTATTATGCAAATAAGAAATGCAACTCTATTTTGTTTTTTGAAATCAAGGGATGTTTTTGAAAATTTATTTCTTCTTTACTTGGTGTTTACATATGCAGGGCGGTTTTATAAATTGCAGGGTCTGTTTTGCAAAATTTGGGTTAACTTGGCTTTATTGGAATGAGTGTTGCTTGGCAATACACTTTCGTAAAAATTTTCTCTCTTTTAAATTTTTATTACCTCTGATTAAGATATTTATCTCTACCTAATAATACATTATTTTTAATTTTTAGGTGGATGAATTCTAAGTCCATGATAGCAAAAGAAGCACATTATTTAACAATATGTAGGATGATATTTCGTGAACACTTTGAAACCTCTTTTTGTATGGTGTTATAAAGGTATTTTAGGAATTAATTGGGTATTTAGGATTATATTTTGTTTAGTTATCAAATCTACGGAGCTTCATTTTGTATGTTGTGCAAAATGGCTCGTAGAAAATTAACTAAAATACGATGTGAAATGATATTTAAGGATTGAATTATGTATGAATTTAAATGGTTTGTAGTAGTTAATTTTTATTGAACTAGTAGTTAATTTTTATTGAACATTGTATCTTGTTATGTTTTTAAATATTATATGTTATTTTAATTTGTAATGGATGAAATGTTATGTGCTTATATTTTGAAATGCCATTTTAAATAAAAAAATGACATTTAAAATATATAGGATTTTGGTATTGTTTTGTGGCATTTTGTAATTATAAAATATATAGGATTTGTGTATTATTGCGTGGCATTTCAACAAGATGTTATATATGTATATGTGGCATTTGATAATGTGTGAAATGATATTAAACGACACTCTTAAATGCCTTACATCTTCTTATATGTGGCATTTCATAATGCCGTCAAACTAAGTAGTTATTAAGGGGATTTAATTATGTTGTTGAACATGTTATTTTCCGGGACTTAACAAAATGCCTAGGTAGCTTTTTGCGACAGCCACAGAAACAGCACATATGGCTTATGCCGTCAAATGCATACAGTGTCATTTTTATATATATTTCACGGCATATAAAAATGCCCTCGATATCATATCTTGTTGTAGTTATAACGAAAGAGATTAACTCTCAATTCATTTCCATTTTAACCACAAATTCATTTCCCCTCAATTTATTCAATTATAGGAGATCTCCATTACTATTTTTATATTTCCTCACTAATATATTTTTTATTTGTAAATAACTAATTTACTAACAAGGAAAGAACTTGAATAACATTCTCATGGGTGTTGATATGGGTAGAATCGTTTAAGCTAAAAAGGAAATGATATTTGGATTATAAATGTACTAATTAATATATGAATATCCATTAGGCAGCTTTCTTGCTCATTTCGTGATTTGTGATCTCTTCAAAGTTCAATTCAATTAATCTGAATCATTATTCATAAATCACCAACAAGCTTCTAAACCTAAAAAGTGAGTTTGGAATTTTGAATCAGCAAGAAAAAATGTGATCTTTATTGCATAATTCTTCATCATCCAATAGAAATATTTTAATTAATATTTTATGAATAATGCTCTATTGCAACTTTTTCCTTAAACTTTATTACATATTAAAGGTAAATCAACGTCCGTTTATGTAATACGAAAATCCATGTAACCTCATGATTTATTATGAATCAACATCCGTCCATGCGCTGTATAATTATTAAAGATTTTTTCCAGGATATTATTCATGAAATTAATGCACAAAAGTTTTGATCTGGGAAAATTGTTAAATAATAAATTTTTTATTCTTTTTGTCAAAAAGTGAGAGAAGTAATATGGATCTATTCATGAAGAGAGTGAGAGAATGATGAACTTTATCGAGTTGCCATGGATCGAGAAGAAAAAAAAAGTGAGAGGGTTTGTGAATCGAGTTGACACAGATCGAGCGGAGAGAAGGAAACTACAAAATCCTAAAAAATCTTGAGTTAGGAGAGAAGAGGGCGAACTAAGAAGCACTAGAGAGGGAATTATGGTAGAAATAGAAACAAAAAAATTAAAAGAATTAGGAAGACGAAATTACTTATTTATCATTCTTCGTCTATTTTAAAAAGAAAAAAAAATCTACTGTAACCAATTTCGGATTTAGTATGGACCGACCGATCTTTATAAATTTATGAATGTGAAGTACTACTGTAGATGAGCTCTTAATAAATACTGGCTAAATCATTTTTCATGGTACAGTACTTCTAATCATAATTCTAAGAACCAACTTCTGTAAGTAAGTAACATTGCTTTAATTTGTTTTTTTATTTATCAAGCTTCAGTTGATTATTCTCAATCAACTAATTTTTCACTTTCTAGGATTTAACGTAAATTCTTAATTCTTTGAAGTTGAATTAATTTTATTTTGCACTAAGTGTTTTCGAATCGACAAGCTTAAAGAACCTAAAAGATCTTTAGTACCTCATTTTCACCAGCTTCAAGAGATACTGGATCTATATCTATGCCCAAAACCAGCCTGTATTTTCACGCAAAAACCAAATTTCAAATTTTTGATCCCAAAGCAAATACAAGCCAAAACTCATCTAGTATGGGTAAAGCACCACCTCACAATACAAAAACTGTTGGATTTGAAATTTGTCAAAATACGATTTTTTGAAAATAAATATGGGACATATAAGCTCAATTTATAAAATTAAAAAAAAAAATAATACAAAGAGGTGTTGATAGGTTATAGACCAAAATAAGAACTGGAATAAGCATTCCAATCTGAACTAAACTCGGGAGTGCTTTATTTCAAGCTTTGATCCATTCATAAAACCAATTAATCAACAAAAAGAAAAGGAGAACAATACTTAAATTAAATTAATATTTGAGAAAAAAAAAAATATATATATATATATATACTCACTCAGCACCCAAAAGAGCACTCGCAATAATTAGGAGTTCCGCATCCGAAAACAAAAGCAAAACAAAAATAAAAGAATCTCATTTCTTACATATGCACATGCATATATGCAACATATATCCAATCCAACTTGGATAGATCAAGAATAATACTCATCAATTCCTTCATTATCAATAAGGAGGTAAAGAGCACTCCGGAGCCATTTTTCCATTGAACCTCTTCGTGTCAGTGCAGTAGTTGTAAATCATATTGTTGCTCCTAATCTCATTCATTCTGTCGATTTGAGACTGGCTGAGTTCTTTATATTGCGGTGCGGCATACCAGTTAGAAGGAGCGGCACAATCCTTAATACTGCTTTCGCTATTCCAAACACAAACAGAGTCTTGGAAGTTAAGGTACCTCGCTATGAACGGCTGATGAGTCCAGTTGGTTTTTACCCGACCGCCCTGGCAGGCCCAGTCATCTGCATTCCAAATGCTCGAGTATATCCTCTGTGGACGCGATGTCGGAAAAGGAATGCCCTTGTCCATATAGTTCTTGTATACCCTGAATACAGTACCATCTATCGACCACCTGCAGAAATATGATTGAGTTACGGCTTGTAATTAACCGATGATATAAATTTGTTTACTAACTTATAGCAAGCTAGAGTGATGTCAACTTGGCATAAGTACTGTGATTTGATTTATTGGTTAGGACATAAGCTATGTTTTGTTATTTCGACATTAGTAATTTCTAGAGACTTACACGACCATGTAGGGATTCCAGAAGATGGTGTAGTTGTGGTAATCGGAAGTCGGTTCGAACCAAGGCTGGAACTGCTCCTCTCTGTTCCCTACTCCATCAACAAAAATGTTGGTGTGGATGGTGTAAGGCTTACCCGTTTCATTTCCCAGAAACTCGAAATCGATCTCATCATGTTTATCGTTTGCTGTTGCCACACCTGGTGAAGATGTCTATGTACAATACACATCGTTTTTAAGAAATTAATTGTTTCAAAACTTATAATTGCTTAATTTGTTGATTATTATTGTGACTTACATAATAGGTGGTTACAACGGCAGCGGAGTTGTCGGGAACTAGCTTAATTCTCATGTC
Organism: Juncus inflexus; assembly: GCA_024447665.1. Taxonomy (NCBI): domain Eukaryota; kingdom Viridiplantae; phylum Streptophyta; class Magnoliopsida; order Poales; family Juncaceae; genus Juncus; species Juncus inflexus. Next base: position 5,264,040 of record JAJHPC010000005.1, read on the forward strand.
GATGTATCCGTATATAAATTCTTTTGTGCCTTGAACCGCAGCGCCTAAAAGAGCACCAATAATATAAATATCAGTAAATCACTTCATATAAATAAACATATATAGGATATGGGATAAATCTTAAAGAAAATAGTTTGGTACGTACCTGACCACTGATTAAGGATAAGTGTGAGATTATCTCCATTGATCTGACAATTATCTTTGCCCCATCCACATACAGCATCTGTTGCAAATGTCGCATGAACTATGGTTTGTTCTAAAGCAACCAAAGAGATTAGCGCCAAAAAGAGAACCGTTGGCGTCATTATTTATAAAATTAAAGGAACTCTTGCTGATCAAAATCACTTCTTTCTCTTTCTGTTTTCTGTTCTCTGACAAAAGAGAAAGAGGCCCTCTATATAGATGAAGGAAGAAGGTTTTTATTTTTTTTTCTGAGTTAAGAGAATTACATTATTTTGACCAAATGGCACTTAATTGGAGTCCATGAACTTGAAAATTCCAAAACATTCTTGTTTATTGCCTCTCTGGCCAGCTGTTTAATTTTTCCTTGTCTTTGATATTTTTTTTGTTATATATCATATATTTGAATGATATTTTTTAATAACAATTTAGTTAGTGCAGCACATGAACTTTGTTGAGCATTAGTATTTGTTATGTTCATGACACCAGCTATGATTTGATCATAAGTTAACTACAAACAGAGTACATATATATAAACATTATATATATATATATATATATAATGTACATATATTTTTTACCAAAAAGTTAAATTGTTGTATTGATTATTGTAAATATATAAGGTCGTCGTTCGACGACGATCTTTTTTTAGGGCTGTTTTTTGGATTCTGAACAATTCAACGCCCAAACATTTTATTTTATTTTTTCTCTTTTTGATGAATTGATTGATAGCTCACAGATATTTAGAAATGAAGCCAGTTTATAAGCTTATACTGGTATTATAATATACTTGTATGGTTCAACCAACCCAAAATTCTATACTACCCTTTAATTATTATTTATTATTTGTTATTTATTATTGAAAAATTATTCCATGCCCCTCAATTTCCCTAATTTGTTGTAGTAAACATTTCTTAATGCTTCTACCGCCTCTATCGCCCTGGCTATTATAAATGTCACCTAAACAATTTAAAAAAAAAACAAAAAATGTTATATTTGGTATATTGTTTTTGTGTAAATAATAGGTATAAATAAAAGTATTAATAATAATAAGTTGCCTCAATCTAATGTCATCTCCTATTTTTCATAATAAATTATATATATTCTTACATTTAGGAAAAAAGGGTATAAATGTTTTATTAGTTTTGCAAATTTAAAAAAATTTAGTTAGTACAGCACATGAATATTGTTTTATATTGTTATTGTGTTAATTATATATAGTTTATTCTGATAGCATGTGCAATTACTATTTTAAATATCTAAAGAATTTTACATATTAGAAATATAAAGGTAATTATTAAAATTAATTATGATACTTATCTTTTGTGGATTTATATTCTAGTGTCATAGTAGGATATAAATTTAGTATGGAGCAGATATAGTACTATGGTCCATGGAGCATTTTGTTTAATTGGGACCATTTTAATTTAGTATGGTTTATGTGAATTATAGGCGTTCTGAATTTGAATTATGGAACATTTGTTTGATGATGTTGCGTTTTTGTTGATTTTGTTTTCTATTTAAACACATTTTAAATGAAAGTATGTTAAAAATATGTACAAGATGACTATGCATAAGAAAGTATTTATCCATAATTGAATTTTTAAAGTATGCTATAAATAAATTATTTTACCCTTTATTAACAATACATTTCACATTACTTCCTCTTTATTAAGAAAAATCAATGGTTCGATCAGTTGGTTCACTAGACCGATTAGCAATGCGGTGAATCAAACTTATGGCTACATGTGTTATTTCCATTATTCTGTAAAACTTAGGCTACATGTGTTATTCACTATGTTCTGTAAAACTTAGGCTAAATGAGTTAATTCCTGTGTTTAGTAAAATTTCCATGATTATTTTGGCATTCTGTTGGGTTGGGGGTATATTATATATGTGATATTTTGATGTTTTGTAGGGTACACAAGATATATAGCCTCTCCTTAAACAAAATAGCTCAATATTAAGCATGCATCATGAAATGAGGCATCAATGGAAAATTAACTTCAATCAAGCCTCGAATATTAACATGCACACACATCTTTATGTACTAGAACAAAATTAAACTTATTAACTTATCCATCTTTTTAACCCCTAGACATTTACATACATAGATGGCTTCGAGATCATATTCTCTCATAGTCGAGCTTCTCTGACTGCAAAACAAAACAAAACAAAACACAGTGAAAATAATTAGCTGATAAGAAAACTCTGTTGCCATCAAAACAACAATAAAACACAGGCTATTTCAAGAAAATAAGTTTACTCTGTTGCCATCAAAACAACAATAAAACACAGGCTATATCAAATTCACAACTCAGTATGCACTTAGCTTTTTGTTTAAAAATATAAATATTAAATAAGTGATATAACAATAATTTTACCTTAAAAAGCATATCAGTAGGCAACCAAGCTGGTGGAGTTGGGGTGCCGACCCAAGCAATCTGCCAAAATTTAATTTCTTCACATAAAAACTGTGTTGTGTGTAAGTGTGTGATAATAGCCTAATAGGGATCTTATATTGACAATTTTGGTATTTAATTGCACAAATAAAGTCTAATTGAGATTTAAATTGGAAATAGAAGAGGTACATTGACAATTTAAGGTTTGGTACTGTTCTGAACCAATAATCAGAAGAAACAATGGGGTTAAGTTGTTTAAAATGGTATGCTAAATCTTAATAAACTGAAGTGAGAAGTTACATACAAGAGCATATTCTCCAGTCTCGAAAATTCTAATATCCAACACCTATTAGTAAAAATAAAAACAAAAATCAGATGCATATTTATTGATGCAATGGTTTCTCAACAGAAAAATGAAAATATTGGAAAATTACAACATTTTAAGAACAAAGAAAATTTAATTGGAGATTACCTCACCACGGTCTTCATAAATATAATCCAATCCTTTATAGTAAGGCGGATGGCCAACTGATAAGTACTGAAATGAAAGAAATTGCAGAATTTTATAATCCTTCCCTAAGTATATGTATTGTGAAAGTTTAGAATCCTTATCTACTAGAGAGAGAGAGAACTCACATTGACTCTATTTAAGTATTTCTCTTTGTCAACACGCACAATCTGCCCTTTCTTCACTGAAAAACGAAAAAGGAGTTCATTTATTTTTGGCCCAATTTGGACGGAGAAATTGGCCCAAAAATGACGTAAAATTCTAAGGTTTTAACCGTAATTCAAGTTTTATTCAAAATTTTCAGCTCAAGACACTTTTGTATTTTGACTCATAACTAGACCAAACGAACTTCAAATTTAGCAAATGAGTTATTGTTGAAAATTAGAAAGAGAGATTTTCACAGTGGTATCTTACTTGAATTAGGGTTTTATTCAAGAATTTCCAAGAATTATGCAGTTTAGTGCAGAACTTTATTAGATTTGCATTTTCAGTATCAGTCAACTTCAGTAAATTCTAGAAAAATAAGCACAACTTCAAAAATCACCAAATTTCTACATCCGTTATAATTTCATATAATTTTGCCGGACAGATTGGGAGAAATAATTAAAATACAGACAGAAGCTCAGTAATTTATGCAGATAGACCAGCAGTTGAAAATGGTCTAATATCTCAAAATTTGTCTTAACAAATATTATTTTAAATTCCAGAAATGAAATTTAAACTTCAGAAGCTTTCAGATATGACTATTTTTATATTTTTGTTATTTATTTTTATATTTTTAAAAATTAGAAAGAAACTGAACAGAGAATTAAAGAGAAAAAGAAAAACAGAAACAGAAAAATAACAAATTTGCAAAATTAATATCTCACAGAGTATGAACAGAAATTGGGAAAATTTTGATTTGAGAATTATCTACTAAATGAGTACCTTAAATTAAAAATATATTTTTAAATTTTCAGATTTGTTTAGGACTCAAAATTGAAGTAAAAATACTGAAAAACAGAAAAAGTACTACAGTAGACAGATCTTAATTTTTATGGATAAACATAGGGTTAATTTGACAATTTGTATAATATGGATATCATTGTACGGAATAAACGGACTTGGCTAGACAAGTCCGGAAATACTTTCCGAAAATCTCTTAAAACTTTCTCTCTCTTTTCTATGTAATAGACGGCCTCTGAGCCTTCTGAATTGTGTGTCGAATAGAAGGGGGCTACCTCTTTATTTATACTGGAGAGAGACGTGAAACAATGGCAACTTTCATTAAGGAAACAAATCCTGCCTGCCGCATGAATAGTAATTCCTGCTTCGAACGGACCATCATTTCCATATAAACGATGCTTGTCCACCAAGCAAACCAGCACATACCATATGTGCTCCGTTCGAACGCGTGAATAGTAATTCTTGTGCGTGAACAGTAATTCTTGTGCGTGTATAGTAATTCCAGCACAATCAAATATCCAATATTTGATTTATTCTTTCGCCTATTTATACATCACATGTATAACTGTTATTGAGGTATTTTCATCCTGTACAAATGGAGTTCATTGTGTGACGGTGTAGGTTTCATTTAACGCTGGCAATGATCTTCTAAAGATCGTAAGTCATGAGTAACCTCTAGACTGATGTCATGACTACCCATGTTAAATGAAATGATCAGCGATCATAAACCTATCTGAATAGACATTTGCTTATTCATTTTCTTCTACGATATACGTCTTGATCACAAGGCACGGTAATATGTCATCCTTGAGTTTGATCAAAGTCTCTTTCCTGATCGAGAATTAGACTGAGTAAATACAAAATAATATTAACAACACATGTTAATCCATTTTGAGCATGGTCATGTATTTCCTTCAGTCCTAGTTCATCAGGGGCCCAGAGATATCTCCCTCTTGTCGAGAGGAACAAATCCCATCTTGGTCACTCACATTCCTCGTCATGATTCAGTGCATACCTAATGATGACCTTAATAATCATCCCCTTACGGATGAGGTAGGATCATATTAAAGTATATTGTTCCACATACAGGAATCCATGGTGACCTCAGGTCGTAGGAACAACCACACTATTCATATGAGAATCACTAATGACATATGCTATGTATATTCTCATAGTGTGGTCAGTCCGGCATGTGTTCTCTAACATGAACCTATATTCCAGACTTGACATTCCTATGTCCATGATCAGCAGAACATGATCATCCGGTGTGCGAATATACTAGTGTAGATATGTAGCTTCTTACTTCAAATGACCTCTACTCGAACGAACTCCTTGCTTCTCCTAGGGTAAAGAAACTGATCGCTCACTAGTCTTCAGAGCAGAAGACCTCTACTCGTATCTTCAGACGCACGGAATAACCGGACTCAGCTAGACGAGTTCGGAAATACTTTTCGAAAATAACTCAAAACTCTCTCTTTATTTCTGTGTATTAGACGGCCTCTAAGGCTTCTGAATTCTGTGTAGAATAGAGACTTTACCCTTCTATTTATACTAGAGAGAGAGAGGTGAATGATTGCTCAGTTACCATAACTAAAAATCCTAATATACGCCTATTTCGTTGCCAACGGAACTATTCTGTTGCCAACGGAATAGGTATTTCCATAACGGAATACTTGGCAACTAAGATTATTACAATTTTCATATCTATTCCGTTGGGAACGAAACTATTCCGTTGCAAACGGAATGGTTCTGTTTTGTTCAATCAATTATCCAATAATTGATTATTTCGTTCACCAATTTATACATCATATGTATAACTGTTTTGAGGCATATTCATCCCGTACGAATGGAGTTCATTGTATGACCGTGTAGGTTCCATTTCATGCTAGCAACGATCTTCAAAAGATCGTAAGTCATGAATAATCTCTAGACTGATGTCATGACTACCCATGTTAAATGAAATGATCAGCGATCATAAACCTATCCGAATAGACGTTTGCTTATTCCTTTTGTTCTACTATATATGTCTTGATCACAAGGCATGGAAGTATGTCATCGTTGAGTTTGATCAAAGTCTCTTTCCTGATCACACAAGGCATGGAAGTATGTCATCCATTTTGAGCATGGCCATGCCTTTCCTTTAGTCCTAATTCATCAGGGGGCCCAGAGATATCTCCCTCATGACGAGAGGAACAAATCCCATATTGGTCACTCACATTCCTCGTCATGATTCAGTGCATACTTAATGATGACCCTAATGACCATCCCATTACGGATGACGTAGGATCATATTAAAGTATGTAGTTCCACATACAGGAATCCATGGTGACATCAGGTCGTAGGAACAAGCACACTATTCATATGAGAATCACTAATGACATATACCATACATATTCTCGTAGTGTGGTCAGCTCAGTACGTGTTCTCTAACACGTTCCTAGGACAAATACATTTGGCCTAGGGCACTAATCCTACAGTCCTGATATTAGCCCTGACATTCCTTGTATCATGGCGAGGATTTGAGCGAATTCAGGATTTGAGGATGAGGCTTGAGGGTTTGGAGGTGAAGGTTGAGGGGTTTGTTGTTGAGATTGTTGTTGAGGTTGCACGTTTGGATGGACATAAACTCCGTGTTGTTGATAGCCTTGTTGAGGTTGTTGAAATGGAGGATTATCGCGCCAACGAAGATTAGGGTTTTTCCTCCAAGTTTCATAGTCGTATTAGGGGGCGTTGATAGCCTTCTACATTGTTCACATCTTGAAGGCGTTCACGTTCATCAATTGCATGATCTGTGCGCTTTAAGTACTTTATTAGACCTTGCCTCGAAATTTACCGTGATGCGAGATTCCATTACCTTGAGATCCACCGTACTTGTCGTGTTCACTTACCTCAAGATTCCTTTGAGACCTAGGTTCCCTTCAGCAATGGTTTCGATGAGGGTTCGCACTTCGGCAGGTGTTTTATCATTGAAAGATCCACCAGCTGAACATTGAAGAAGACGGGCTTCTAGTGCGTTCATCCCTTGGATAAATTGGTCAAGAAGCGAGGTCTCGGTGAGGTTATGGTAAGGGCATGATGCACATAATCATATGAAGCACTCATAGTATTCTTGAAGGGTTTCATCACCTCGTTGTTGAATGTTTATAATCTCCTTGCGTATTTTAGCGGTAAGCGTGCTTGGGAAGTACCGCTTAAGAAAATGCTTGGCTACATCATCGAATGTCTCGAATGGTCCACCTTGTAAATGATTAAGCCAGTCCCTAGGGGCAGCTCCTAATGTTTGAGGAAAAATGATCAACTTGATGTTGTCCAGATTGTCAGTTTTACCAAATAATGCGGTGCATTTCATATGAATTTCAGATAAATGTGCATATGGGTTGTCATTTTTATGCCCTTCAAATATTGGTAAAGCACTTAACATGGATGGACTTATCTTAAAATTTGGTACCCTAGGTATAACAATATTTCCAGGATTTTCTTGAATTTTTTGTTCCAAAAATTCCCCTAGTGTTCTTTGTTGAGCCATTTGTACATTTATTAATGTTTCTTCAAGTTCTTTTTCAACTTCTTGATTTTTAAGATGATGATGATGATGATGATGATGATGAATTTAAAATAGAATTAGAAGGAGAAATAGAAGGAGATGGAGATACGGATCTTGAAGTTGAGGATGAGGAAAGGATGACAAGAGGTTGATTTTGAGGATGAGGCAACGGCGTCATTTGTAAATCGGGTAAAATCGTCGTTTATATTTCATTCAAATTAACAAAACAATTATATTTCCCAATTAATTAATTTAGGAGTATGAGCGGTAAATGAGTTTACGGGTCGACCACAAGGAGATGTGGCCTCAAGAATTAACTAATCTCAATGATTTATCTCTAGTGTAATTTCTTTTAATCTAGATTTATTAGATAAATTTCCAAGTACAAATACAAATATCAGTTTTGTTTCAAAGATTTAGCACGTCAAACTTTAGTGATTTAATTTGTAACTAGGCAAAATAAACTCTGAATCCAATACACGATATATTGTTGGAAAATAGAAAGAGAGCTCTATGAGGTGGTACTTTACTGGTATTATTATTTTATTCAAGAATTTCGAGATATTTGCCGTTTAGTACAGAAGTTATTTCAGATTTAATATCGTTTCAGCAACAACTTCAGAAAATTATAGAAAAATCACCAAATCTTGAAAAATCCCAAACTTTTTACAGAAATTCAATTATCATGTTATGGATCATCTGTGAAAAGTTGGTGTAATTATATTTTGCAATTTGAGATTTATATTGAAAACTCAGATCTGGATCAGAAATTGGTTCTAACAGAGCAGTACTAACAAAAGTGATAATATCTTTTGTTTTCTCTTAACAACTTCTATTTTAAAATTCTGTTTTAGATTCTATACTTTGAAATACTTCAAGTAGGTCTATTTTTGTATTTATAGTATTTTTTTTTATGTTTTTAAAAATTCAGAAGAGAAGAAACAGTAAATCTGGACAGAAAGATAAAAAACAGAAAAATTATAAACTTAGAAAATTAATATCTCACAAATGATAAATCGGAATTGGGTAAATTGTGATTTGAAAATTATCTAGTAAATGAGATCTAAATTATACAAATATTTATTTAATTTTTTACATCAGAATTAGATATGGAATTTGGGGAAAAATACTAAAAAACAGAGAAGATAAAGCAGCAAAACAAAAACTGGAATAGGGTTTGATTTTCATTTTAAAAATAGGAATTTATAGGAAATTTATGATGTGTAACAATCATTAACCACTACGTGTATAATTTCTCATATTTAGATGATGGGTTTGAGCAATCTAAACTAAGATTTACTCAATAAATTGACTCAAGAACTAGTTTATTCCAAAACAGTCATTTCAAAACAAAAGTTGATTTAATCACAACTCCAAATTAATCACACAAAATATTAAGCCAATTATTTTAAATGAATAACAAGTCAATAAACTCTAGATTTCATAGGTCAATTGATGAAAAATACTAATCTATGTAATTTGTCCCCAATTTATTCAAAAATGTGTGTTCATGACTATTCATCAAAATTCAGCAAAATTATAAGATTATAACGCAAGATTTCATGTATACAAATCACAAATTCCCTTCCCTATCTAAATCTACTCATACATATTCACAAGAACAAGAATTTGACAAGATTTCATCACGATTATTACAAAGTTGAGTTCTTGTAATCTAAAATTCAAATCAAGATGTTTAAAGAGAATTGGACTAAATCGAAAGTTGGAGGACCAGCCGGTAGCTCCCTTGAGTCGATTTGTAACTCCAAATGCCCCTTGATTCAAGCTAGACTCGACCGATTCGAATTTTTCCCAAATCTGCCCCGAATTGCGTAATTTCACTCAAAAATGACAATTAGAGCTCAAGAAAGCTTGAAACTCAACAATGGTGGTTCTAGAGGTTAAAGAAGAAGAATGAAGAGTGGTGTTTTAAATGAAGAGGCTTGAGGGGAGTTTTATAGGCTGAATTGGACATGAGAGTCTAATGGCATGTTTTGAATGGAGAGGAGAGTAGGGGACAAACCGAGACTTATGATTGGCTCAGGTGGATTGGAGGTTGTACTGAGCATCTGGCTGAAATTTCGTTGAATTTGGTTGAGTATTGATTGAAATTTGGGCGGAAGAATTTATCCCCTGTTTTATTTTTGGCGGAAGAAAAGATCCGACCAGATTTGAAGTTTGTTTGAATGAGTTACGTTGAGTAGTCCTGAGAGTTCTTTTGTGGTGAAATGGGTCGAAAAAAATATGAAACGAGTCATTCGCGTAAATGGTTTTGGCGTTGGTGAGTTTTCAAAATAAATTTCGGATTTACTACAGCACAGTGGGTCAAGAGCTAGTGAAATGGATCTTCCCTGCATCAGTTCTATGATTGTTCTGTTTCTCTTCAAACAACTACCTAGAACTCATGATTCACTACTCTTTTAGCAGAATTTGCATCACCAAAAGGTTCCTCTCGTTCATATGAATCTATAGGGCTTTGAATGGTGCGAAACGGTTGAGTAAAACTCGAGTTATTCCAATTGTACCAACTACTGCTCGGTATTACTTCCAGCTCCGCCATTAATGACATCTCGAGCTCAAACGCGGAATTCAGCGCAAGGCATCTCAATTTAAAACTCAGGCACTCATTTGGATTCTCCCATGAATTCGTTTGCTGAGTTTGGACTCATAATTTTGATCATTTCCACTCTATCATTAGCATTTTTAACATCCCTTGAAAATAACCAAAATAACTAACTCATGATGTAAACTCCATCTTAGAACCGTTTCTTGATCCAATTAATATCTCAAACATCTTCCTACTATCTCATATAAACTCTCTAATTCAATAAAACACCACCTTATTTGAGAAATTCGAACCAATTCGATTTGAACAAAATTTGACCATTAAACTGGAATTTCTTGAACAGTTACTGGCACGACTTTGAACTCAAATATCTCTCTCATTTCTTTATCATGTTCGGTGTTCTTGGCATCCATGGAAAGAGGAAAGATAGAAGAAGATAATGGAATTAGTTTTGCATGAAAAGGAGGTATGTGGAGTGAGTTGTGGACTTGAAAAATTTCAGCTCGAATTGAGTTATTTCAGCAAAAACAGAATTCAATTTCATTGAACACTTACTTCAAACTCGATTATCTCACTCAATTCTTTATCATTTTTTGAGTTCTTTATATGGTTGGGAAGAGGGAAATAAGTAGAAGAGAATGGCGGTAAACGTTAGACAAAAAGAGGTATGTGGAAGAAATAACAAGTTCGAGAAATTCTCAGCTCATAATGATCTATTTTCATGGCTAACAGGAGATTTTTCGCATTTTGCGGTCAACTCTGGTCGTTGTAGCGATGGTGAATTATACAGTTGTACTTGTCTTGTTGAGCTGAGTCGAATGGTATTGAGTTTGTTCAATACCGAGCACTTCGAAAAATTTTCATTTTTGAGAGAGAAAGAATTGACTTGTCTATGACGGTTGACTTTTCAGATTTGACCATAATTTTTGCGTGTCGCATTTTCTTAATTCTTGCGCTGCTAGGTTTATTTTGAGGTGTAAAACGATAGTTAGAATCCACTTAGTTAGAACGTCATGTTTCGATTTCAATCGTCATGAAAAATATGGACTTTTCTTCTCTGTTTTGGACTCGAACGTGGTCGGTTCACGTATCGGTTGGGTTCAAAAATGACATGAGATAGTGGACATTTCCATATCGTTTTTTGGTCGTTTCTTCTCTGTTTTGATGTTTGCTCTTTTCCACCGACGTTTCACATCTTTTAGGGCTAGAGAAGTATGTGTATGGGGAATGTGAGCGTTTTTAGGAAAAATTTGGCCATCATTAGCCCATTATTTGTGTTTTTGTCCAATTCTTCATTTTATGGCATTTTCGCCTGTAATATCATACAAAAATGTGTTAAGAGGTTTTAAATCATGTTTTACGAATTATGAGCAATTACCATATATTTTATGCGAATTATGATTGAATTTTATATGATAAAAACCATAAAAATGTGTATAAAAATACACATTACAAGTTGTCACAACCAACTCTACCCAATGCTTAGCAAGAATTCGGTGTAGCTCGAACTTATCACAGATGGCCAAAAGCCAGTGCTCCGCTTCCACAAATCACTTGGAAGCGATGAAGAGGTCGGGGGTGTCTTGCGAGAACCGATCATAATGGTGTAGAAAATCATCCGCAGGTATCCCTTGATTGCCCCCTAAGTTAAGTCTTCCACCTACTTTCTTGGCATATTCCATCGCATCAGCCATAACATGAGCAAGAATTTCCATCAGATTCTACGGCTGTTCCGACTGATTTGAGCGCTGTTGATCGCTAGCACCATTATTTCTTACTTCATTATTCTCCGCTCCCTGCCCTGATGATTGTTCCATTGCCTCCCACCTGGAGGCAAAAGCAACAAAAGGGGGTTTTCGTCACCGTCTCAAAAGTTAACCAAAAAAATAAGCAAGTAAAGACTCCTTAAACCTACCCTTACTCACGTACACGATACTTAACATAAGGTTGATCTGGATCAATCGCTCTAATATCAAAAGATGTCACACGCCGAGTACATCTTTTACAAAGGGGCATAATATTTTTTTTTTCCGACATGAGAGTTCATCAAGTTAATATGGTAACATAGCGCTTCCAAAATTATAACCAACTTAAGCCGTAAGATATACCACATGAAAGTCTCAAAATGCCATAGATAATTTACAAACACACTTACCACATATATATACACATATATGCATACCAAAATAAAATACAAACTACATTTCAATAGTGGTATATGAAGACCAAAAGTGACTTACGACGATTATCTCCCTGCTAGCGCGCCCTATTTACCTGGACCCACAAAAACAAGTGAAAGGTGAGTGATAAAACACTCAGTACGGCACGCCATAATCGACCGATGTACCATACAGGATAAGAAAATAATTAATACAAATAATAATAATACATTAGCAAGAGTAATACACCAAATCCTTTGAAAATAGAAGGGGTACTATCAAACATTCATGCATATTTTAAATAAACATAAATAAAATACCTCACATCATAAAATCCATGTAGTAAACTTAGTACTTATCGCTTTTCTCAAATAATACCTCATTTCCATAATATGTGAATTATGCCTTACCTATAGCCTCGGTGCAACTAGTACGCACCATTCTGAGGCTCTTGAAACCCTCAATCGATCTGGATTTACTCGGATATAAGGTTAATCCCACAATATATTTTTTCCCCTTTCTTGTACCACTCACAACATCATAACATAATGAATGTTCTTTCTTTTTTTTCTTTTTACAATGGCAACCTTGTTATATTATAACTTGATACATCATTCAACTTAAAAACTAATTTGTATGCATGCAAAATACATTTTATAAAACTACATGCATAGTTATAAAATAAATCCCGTACCTCAAAGGTAAAGCCGCTTAGGTAACCCTAATTATTCAGCGTACTAATTTGCGTGCTTGGGATGATCTCCAAAGCCCCAATAATCGCCTTGGCCTAGACAAACATAATTAACATAAGTGGTTACTAACCGGAGATAAAATCCTAAAATTTATGATTTGAACATCAAGCATCTACTTTACCAAATTACTAAATTAAGGTCGAGTATCATAATCGTAATCACAATACACAAGTCAAACCGGTTGACCCCTTTTCATGAAAACCTAAATTTCTAATTGTCACATAATATTCCAAGGCTTAGTCAATTCACTTCTTCTTCGTTTTTTTCAAGATACAAGAAGAATTAGATTTAAATTTTAGACTAAGATTAACACTTGTTTTTATGGAGAATTCAATTTATTTATTCTCTTTGACCTTTCAATAAATAGTAAAGAGGGAAAGAGAGACAACACTCATACAAGCTTTAATCATCAAAAGAATGAAGCAAAAGGAGATGATTGGATCGCCGGCCTTGACAACGGCGACAGTGGCAGCCGGTGATGGCGGCCGTCGATGGCGGCACTAGAACCCGCACGAGAAGAAGATGCACTATGGGATGGTAATAAGAAGAGAACTTAGAAGAATGGGGATGAATACTTCTTCCTCTTCCAACTCAAATCTCAATACTAGTAGTAGAACAAATTGGGAATAGAGGTTTTCATTTTTTTTTTCTTTTTCCTATTTCGTGAAAATGGAGGAGAAAAGGGGATAGGGATGATGAAATTGATTTAGGTGAAGATGGGGTGCGCTGGGGAGGGGATGGATTTACATGTGTCATGGTATTAATCACTTTAGTTCCTCTATTTTAAAATATTTCATTTTCTATTTAGGCCCTTGCATTCTTTAAAATTTACATGTTGAGCTTGTAGTTTGGTAAATAGATAGCAATGAAATTATACATAAATATTTGACTAAATTTGAAGGTAACTAGATATAACATTTTGCCATTGTTACACCATTTCTTTTCATTCAGCATCTAAACGTCTATCTATCATAGCATGAGGGGAACTCTCGCTCCGCTTGGGAATGCACAAAATATATTTTTATTTTTAAATACATCTAATATTTTTGTAGGACTATTATGAAAAATATATCTTCTACTGAAAAGAATAATGTAGAACAAGATATACCCTATTTATTACATATAGTTCCCCTATTATATGTGTAAATGTAGTATATAACCATGTGAATATATCATATTGAAAATTATATTTCATTTTATAGTGTTGTATAATATATTCAATTTTATTGGTTGTGGGGTATAATTTATAAGCAAAGATTTGAACTTGAACTTGTAGGGGTGTGATTGATATTTTCAATTTTGCATGAGTATGTGTGGAAACAAAAAAAATCAAAACTATGTTGCAGAACTGGAAAAGGATGAAAATTTCTAACTTCGGAATATTTATATAGATGTGACGGGTAAGAAATTACATTTCCCGTTATATATATATATAAGTAGACATGACCACATACAATCAAATAAGGACTATAAAATATAATCTAATATTTCCTATTTTTTTAGCGGTATGTACGAAAAATTATAAAGAAAATATGTGAGGGGTTGATATGGTGAGCTGATGGACCATTGTACATGTGTCAAGTTTTCACTCAAACTGCACCCATCCAACTTTAAATATAAGTAGAATATGATATCAACTTTACAAAAATTATATGCAATTAAAAATTAGAATAAAACTATAATATTGAGTTTATTATTGCTGATAGCAATTATATGTAATTGACTTGAATATGCAATAGTAAATTACTTGAATTTACTTTTCTCTCCTAAATTCCGTTTTGGCCTTTGAAATAGAATCCATAAATATATTCCAATTTGATAATCCTTTTGAACAATTGAATATGGGAATCTAGTAGTGGGAATGCGCCTATGTTTTATATTTTAGGGACTATGTAGTCCAAAATAAAATACAATATTTATTTTCGAAACTTTTACGACGGGATTTGGGAAAAGAAAATTAATTAATGAAAATGAGAGAGGAGAAGAAAAGAATGAGAAGAGAATATTAGACCTGAGCCATACCCTAAGTGGTATCTTAAGAGCGGTAGTTAATGCGAAAGGATCTACCTAGATAATAATTATGGGACTCTATTCGGATCTAAATGATATGATGTGCACAACTGTTGGATCTATCCCAGACAATAATTCCGGGACTCCGATTGGATAATAAATGAAAACAGCAAAGAGAAATTAATTAAATGAAAAATACAATTGACAAGATATTTTATTATTAATTATTAATATATAATATTATATATATTATGAAAAGATTTTGGGATTTAAGGAAACTCTTATTATGAGATTCAAGAAGTCAATATATATATCAGTAGTTAGGAGACTGGATTTCATTTCTGTTTCATTCCTTACTGAGTACATCCATACTCATTCCCTTTGTCATTTATTTGTTTTGCCCAGATTTCTTAGTTTTATCTATTATTTTATTTTAGTTTTATTATTTTGTTGGAGATTTACTTATTCGATTAGGGATATATTTGTAATTAGACATCATTTAATATTTGGTATTTTAGAATAAATATTGACATTTAATAAATTAATTATTTTTTTATTTGTTCTGTGCGAATGACTGTAATGAATGTCTTGTGTGTTTAACGACCACAGTGATTGTCGCATTCCAAATCCATAAATGGTTTTGGGGCATGATAATATTGCTATAGAACCTAGCAATATTTTTTTTACTTGAGTGAGAACTACAAGCGATTGTTTGATTTTTGTTATCTTTTAAATCAATTATGCTATACGTGAGATTCGAACTCCTCACCTATAAAAATGTGAGGACGTACCTTACCACTAGGTTATTCTAGTGGTGGTGAACCTAGCAAAATTATTGGCGATTAATAAGTAGATAACTTGGGGTCTAATTTAAAAAAAATAAAGAATAAAAATAAAAAGATATCTTACTTTAACATTGATCAAATGTAAAATTTTAAATGGTTTTAATAAAATTATGACTATACAAGATTATGTCATCATTAATAATGAATAGATTTGCTGATGAGTAAATATTATTTTGCTGATGAGTAGATATTATCTTAATTGACATTCCAAAATATGGCTGCATAATGTGAATAGATTTGCTAAAATTATATATAAATGTTGTGTAGTAAAATAGCATATGCAGGTAAAAAAATAAAATATAACATTGCCGTAATATAATAATGCTAATATTAAATTTATACACATGCTAAAACTATAGGTATATTCAACTTGATAAAGTAAAACTATAATAAAGTAATATTCAACTTGCAAAATAGCTTAGTGAAAATAATAAAGTAAAACTATATTACTATATACTTGTATAATGAAACGCAATTCAACTTGATAGATCATATATAAGTTAAATAATGTAAAGATCTAAATTTAGCAATATTATTTTAAAAAATTTTTAGCAATATCAAAACATTATATAAAATATTGTAATTATAATTTAATAATGTAATGTATAATTTAATAATGTATAATAAACTATGAAACATAATATTGAATCCAATGTTCTTACTGTATCTAAGAACCCATAAGACAAGAAATAGAATTACAAAATGGAAACACAAAATCCCGGGAATAGTCTAAAGTCTAGTCCCTAATTCGAATGTTGGTCGTATTAGCAGTGATTGATCCATTGTTTAGCCTTGCTCCATGCCGTTTTGAAGATGAAAGATACAGATGACTCCATAGCTTGGAAGATTCTTCCCATTCTTTCTTTCCAAAGTCCCCTGTACATGAGAGCCATAGGGCGTCGCAAGATTTGTGTTGATTTTTGTCAAACACTTTGAGGTTTATCAGCTAAGTGGATAGATTTGAGTCAGATGCACTTAATTGCTTGTTCGGTAGCATGTAACAAACCCTCCCCTAGATTCTCTTTGCGTATATAACAAGTGATTTGCAGATTCATTTTCCTGCTTGCAGTTCGGGCAAGTTGGGTTATGAGGCCAATTCTTTTTTGCTAGATTATCACTTGTGATAAGCCTACTCAGTAAAGACAACCACAAAAAGAATTTTGCTTTGGAGGGTGCCTTTATTTTCCATATCAACCTACCCCAAGGTACTTTCATCCCCGGGTTTTGCAACATTTTGTACGCTGAAGAGGCGAAGAAATGGCCATAGCTTCTCCACCTCCATTTGATCCTTTGGTCATCCTCCTGGTCCATGTATGACATTGTGTAGAATGGGAGAAGATTGTTCAAGTCTTTCATGAAGAAGGAGGCTCTGTTTTCCGGAATTTGGCCAACCATAATTCCATTTCCTATCCCATATACTTGTGAGATCGTTTCGGACCATAGTGCCGTCGAATCTTTTGATATCTTCCATAGCCATTTTAACAATAGTGCATCGTTTTTAGATTCAACATCAGCTATTCCTAATCCGCCATTTTCTTTAGGGAGGGCAAATATTTCTCCAATTAACTAGACAATAACCTCCTTTACATTCCTTTTCTCCCTTTCATAGGAAAGCTCGAATGATTCTAAAATTGACCTAAAATTTGACCAAATTTGTAGATGCAAATTTGTTATTGTAAATAGCGGGATTTCGCGTCATTTGTCAAAACCCACAATTTAGCAAAAAATATTATTTTTTCCTAATTCATAACAACAAAAGTATATGTGGTATTTGAGTTTAGGGGTCGAAACACAGAGGGACCGACCTTAAGTTTAACAGCTTCATAATCAATTCTCAAGTTTTCATGATCTTATATGCAAGATTTCAAGGTTTATTACTCAAAAGAAGTTCTTATTCAAATTTCCAGTCATTGACACACTTTGCTATTTTAACAGTTTACTAGACTAAACAAACTTCAAATATAGCATATTTTATATAGTTGAAAACTAGCAAGAGCGATCTACAAAATCACAATAAAGGTTTATAAAACTTATATTCAGTTTTAGCAACAAAACAGTAGAGCAAGGCTGGCAGTTATAGTTTGTGGTGTAGAATTGCAGCAGAGATTAAATAATTCACACAGGCCATACTATTTATCCAAAATTATGAAATTTTAAAAGAAATTCAGTCATGCACTCAATAAACAACAGTACAATTTCCAGAAAATATTGCTGAACAGATTGGGAGAAATAATTAAAATAAAAACAACAACTCAGATTTAGCAGCAGAAAGACCAACAGTTGAAAATAGTGTTATACCTCAAACTCTAAGACTTGAGTGACATTATTAAAATTCAGTTTTAGATTCTACACTCAAAATCAGTTCAGATAGGATTATTTATGATTTTTTATTTTTTATTTTTATATTTTAAAAAATTCAAACATACAGCAACAGAGAAATAGGAACTGAAAAACAAAAACTCAGAAAATAAAAAATTTCAAATGACCATATCTCATAAAATATAAAAAGGATGGGGGCAAATGTTCTGTTGAAATTGATCTAATAATTCAAAATTTTAACAAGGAAAAAATATATTTTATATTTTTGGACTAATTTTTGACTCCAAACACAGGCTAAAGACTAACATAACAGATAAAACAGTTACATAAACAATGACTCAACAAACAAGACTTTTAATGATAAAAATAGAAAACTAAAGATAATTTGTAGGTCAAGACAATCATTAATTACTCAATATTCAATTTAACAAGTTTGGTTGCTAGGTTTGACAATTCTAAGCTAAGAATCATTCAATTAATGATTCAAACTCAAGAAAAATACTCAAAATGACCATTTCAAGTATATATTACAAAAATTCGACTCAAAACCTAATCTAATCGCACAAAAATCTCAGCCAAGTATTCTAGTGATTAACAACAAGTTATAACACAAAAGGTTTAAATGCTGAATTTTAATCAAAATAACTCAGCCAAGCATATTTCAATCAAAAACACAAAACAGTAAGGATTATGAACTAAACATACCAAATTAGTAAACTTAAGAGGTTTAAACACAAGATTTCATGTCACAAACTCAGAAACACCGATCTCTAACTCCTATTCAAACATGACAAAACAAACAAGATTTAGGTCAATTTTATTCATATTTTACACAAGAAAGCTGATCTTAAACAAACAAGCAAAACCGTGTGAAAAGGAGAGAAATAAGGCAAACCAATTAAAGGAACACACACTAGGATCCCTCTAGAGTAGATCTGGAGCTCCTTGTTCAATCTGACTCAAGCTAGAGTGAAGATTTTTCACTTGAACTCAAATAAGCCCACTCTTGATCAAATTGGCCTCAAGCTGTCTTTTTACTCAAAATTAGCTCCTTGTATGCTCTCAATTGAAGTAATTGAGCTGCAATTTTTGGATTTGAAAATTTTGGGGTGGTTATTTACAATGGAATAATTAAGAGGAAGAAGAAGAGTAGTACAAAGAGAAGGCAGTTATAGTTTTAGGATTTGTGAAGCTTAAATAGATGAATTAGAGAGTAGTAGAAAGGTCAATTTAACCTTTCAAATGGGGAATAATTTGGCTTGTTTCAATATGGGTAGAAGTTGGGTCTAATTGGGTCAAATTCGGGTCCAAAACTTAGCCTCATGAAGAAATATTTCTGAATTTTCAGTTTTTTGCCTTCAATTTTCAACCATTTTCAAAAGGGTAAAAATAGAAATTTTTATATGCCTTTGTAGAGCATCATTTTTCCCCCATAATCTTAGAATTAAACTCCAATATTTGGTTAGATTTTCCAGCCGTCAAAGTAGGGACCTCCTGCAAATTTCCTGCACGGTTTCTAAAGCTGAAAATTCAGCTTCTTCAATTTTCACGCAATCTTTTAAAAGACTTTCAATGCTCATTTTTCAAATATTTTTACAGGGTTTGTAGAGAATTTTTCCTAGTTTCATACACTGAAAAATGCTAAATTATGAGTTTTGGCATCTCGGGTTTCTACGGATCCAACGTAGGCATCTTGTTATTACTTTCCAATACTTAGAAAAAATTTCAGTTTTTCATTCGGTCGCGAAATTTGGTTCGTATGGTTACAATTGTCGATTTGTAAATGTTTTGACACGGTTAGAAAGATCTTGTCATGGATCTAGAGAGGTAGTACATGATAACTGAGTCAGCCCTAGTTTTGCACGAACCGAAGGTGTTCAATGACATGGCCGAGTGAACAAGTTTAGCTTTTTTTTGGAGTTTGAGAGGTTTTGGCTTGTGTAATCTTCTTTTTAGGGTTGTTTGAAGTGTGTGGTGATGGATTTAGGGTTTGGAGAGGCTTCGGTTGAGAGAGATGGCCATCTTTGATTCATAATTTATGTTTTAGTCCTTCTTAAGAGTTGTAATTTATAACTAAGTTCTCCAATTCTTTCTTTTATGATATTTTCGCTTGAAAAATCACACAAAAATATTTTAAGAGAATTTAAAATGAATTTGAAGTATTTTTCATATATTTTATGTCATTTAAGAGTGAATTTAATATGATAAAATTCCTAAAAATGTGTCTAAAAATACATATTACATCTGTTTTCATGACACTCAAGAAGAAAGACATATCCTATCCCCACATGAATTTCAAATGAGAATCAAACTTAGAGAACAAGCCCACGCACTAATACAAATACAAGAAGAGTATTGACAATAGCGATCTTCATGAACTTGAGTTAAATTAGACGTCAAAAATACATCTTTTCATGCCTTAGGATCCAAAGAAGAAGCACAAATCAAATTCTTAGAATTGAAGTAAATAACGAAACCATTGAAGATATAAAATTTCGTTAACGATCACTTCACATCATTGTCTTTTTTTTTTTTTTTTTTTGAAATTTGGAGGCTCGTAAGTCCTTCGTCCAGCTTTTATAAAAATAAAAAAAAATATTTACAAAAATATTTATAGAAAAAGAAAAGAAAAAATTGTACATAAAACATCAAAAAACTACCAAAAAGAAATAAAAAGAAAAGGGGAAGAAAAATATTTGGTGTAAAATAAACACCTGATTTTGGGACAAGCTCAACTCTTGATTCAATAGTTGTGTTATAATTTCTCATACTTGAGCTATAAAAGAGCAGATATTAAACAAGTGATCCACCAATTGGCTTTCCCTTTTACAAAGAATACATCGATTAACTATGTTCCAACCTCTTTTTAATAAATTGTCTATCGTAAGAATTTTATTATGTTTTGCTAACCAAATAAAGATTTTCATTCTCAATGGCGTTTTTATTTTCCAAACATTCTTTAGTAAATTACCATAATGAACACTTTAGCTAGCACTTTGTAAGTATTTTTGTTAGTAAAATGATTTGTCTAATATCATTTCCATTTAAGACAAATCATTTCCATTTAATTGAATCCTCTAACGCTACAAGAGCCATGGAGTTCATTTAATTTGCACTTCAGATAATTCATGAATTGCCTTACTTGATAAAGAGTTTCTTTCATGCATAGCTATTGGAGGTAGGATTTTTGGGCGCACTAATAAAATTCAGTCAATGTACCACTTTTTTGTTGGAAGAAAGAATAAAGTACGAATTTAAATCTTTCTTCATTCCAATTTGAATCCTAGAAATTGACCATCACACCCCTCTGGCTCCCTATACAACATTAAATCACTCTATCGTTCTTATCAAAATCATGTAAGATTTATTAGCCCTAATAAACATAGTTTCTATAGAAGAATTACAACACACACGGTCAAATCTCTAGCAAAGGAAAAGCTCGGGGCCTGATGGTCTACCATCAGAA
The DNA here is from genome assembly GCA_024447665.1 of Juncus inflexus. NCBI lineage: Eukaryota > Viridiplantae > Streptophyta > Magnoliopsida > Poales > Juncaceae > Juncus > Juncus inflexus. Next base: position 5,285,736 of record JAJHPC010000005.1, read on the forward strand.
GTTGTGCGAGAGTTCTGGGATGATCTCAAACAAGACCCTCTACATATGCTAAACTCATTCCATGAAAATTCACTCGGTCACTCGAGATTTAACCAAGCAACACCTTTATTCCCAAGGTCTAACATGTTCTTTTGCTAAATGAATTCAGACCAATTAGCATCCTCTCACTTCGGATTAAAATCACCAAGACTTTTGCCAACTGTCTTCAACCTTACTTACCAAGACTCATTCACAAATGTCTGACTGCTTTTATAAAAAATAGATCATGGAGACTTTTTTTGGCAACAAGAAAATCCTACACTTCTACCATAAAAACAAAACTCCATCAATCATGCTAAGTTGATTGAAAAACAAATCGACAACATATCCTAAGAATATCTCACTACCCTTTTATAAGCTAGAGGCTTCCCACAGACATGGATGACATCAATACATAACCTCCCCTCCTTATCATGTATTTCTTCCGTGAAGATAAATGGTCAATCGGGCCCATACTTGTTTCACCGGAGACGTTACGTCAATGAGAGCCATTATACCCGATATTGTTCAACATTGCTGCAGACTCACTTAGAAACTCATCACCAAACTAACACGACTTCTAAAATCATCGATACATATGGCGCCTAAAATACTGTAGTATGCCGATGACACCATCACATTTGATAAATTAATTAACTTAACTTTCCTATGGATTCGACCCCTAAATACTACACGTAAATCATGCGCTTGTGATCTTAAACAATGTATAAAAGGGACTTTTGAAAAGGTCTTACACACCAACTTACACCAATGGTATTTTTTTGTGAATATGATGTCAACCTAGACAAAAGATATAGAGAATGAGACTAACGAAGTAATCTCTCTATTCAAAGGAGACAAAGGAAAGGGTACTTTTCGAAGGTAAAAGTCTTACATTCTAAAATTAATATTTTTATTAGCGTTTTTTGGATTGTATTTATACCTTTTATCTTCAAAGAATTATACTTTTGCTTAAAATGTGTACATACATTTATATTCAAAACAATATAATATATCTTTTTTTTCGAAAGATTATGCCCGAGGTGAAAACAATATAATATATCTTACATTCAAAATATTATACCTTATTTTCATCTCATTTTATCTTAACTTATATTTCTTTAAATAGAATCAATAGTTGAGGAACAACCATAACCATTCGTAGAAGTGCTCGCACAGGATCTCTCTTCCCTTGATTTTGATCTAGTGAGAGAGAAAATCGAACAGGCTGACGAAGAAAATTACAACGACAACAACATAAAAGATGAAGATGATGGCAGTGACACGGGAACAAGGCAATGAGAAATCTGGTGATTGTCCCGAAAAAAATGGGAATGGTCTCTGATGAAAATGATGGAAACTAAGAAATGAAACTCCAATATATATATCGCGCCAAAAAGTCCCGCGAATTAAGCACGCCACTAAAAAGAACAAAAAAAATATCAAGAGAAATTTGAAGCAAAATATCGCGAGATATTGGTGTCCCAATATCTTGCAAGAAATTTGAAGTTGGAAATTTATGACTGCTAATTAGAGCTCTAAATAAAGGAGTAGGAACTGGAATTTACGAAAGCTAATGGGAGCTCCGAATCTGGGCAACTTGAGCTAGAGAGCTCAGGAGCTCGTAGCAAATGGGAGCTCGAAATGGATTCGATTGAACTCTCAATTCTTGCATACGTGATCCAAATAAATGGAAGCTAAATAGACGTTTCCTTTTTCCGCTCCTATCAAACAAATTCCTATCTATATCATTTGCCTCAATTAAACTTTTTAAATTTTTCGGAGCAAAACAAATTTCTTCATCTCTTCTTCCTTCTTTTCTCTCTCCTCTTCTATTTTATTAGAAAAGATGTGACCGTCCCATTATACACTAATTCAATAAAATTCATTCTATGTGGGGGAAAAACTATAATAATGTTGAAAAATTAAATAGTATACACTTCAAAATTCCTATTTAAAAAAATTGTAAATACAGAATTAATTTAGAGCTTAGGCACAAGTTAAAATACCTTAGTATATATACGACAAGCAATCTTCTTATTATCCCAAGATATATACAATTAAGATCAGGGCACCTAAGATCTTTCATGTCTTTAATCTAAACCCCAACGAATCACAAGGACGAATGAAATCACTTTCAATTTATAATAGATATCTCTTAAGCCAGTCTTCCAATGCAGAGAAGGTGAAGGAGAGTATCTATGTATCACTTTTTGTCCATACTTCTTCTACGTAATACAGCAGCTACCTATCTTTCTCATACCTCCTTTTGTACTGGTTTCAAGCACTTCATTCTCACCAAAGTCAAATATTAGGGAGGAAGTTCAGACATAAACTTAGCAGTAGGTAACGAAACTCAAATCTCTCTTTGTTTCTTATAAGTAAATAAATCAATGAATCCACCCAATAAACAAAGAAATTAAAAACGGAGAGACAAATACTATCAACGAAAGATCAAATCTAAAAATGCCTCCATTTCAATACAATCAAAACAACCTAACATTCAATCTAATCCTCAGATCACCTCTCTTCGAAGGATCATTAGCCCCAGGCATACCTTCTCTTTGCACAACTTTCTCATGAAACGGAAATGAAACCCAATTAACGGGCACCTTTAAATTCCTTCCATCAAGAGTTTTAAAATCCACACCGCAAGAGCAAGTCAAGACTTCAAATAAAGAGATCGTTTCTTTGAGGATTAAATCGTCTCCTTCTCTTGTGAATAAATCATGAGGTTTTTGATTTAAAATTACGATTATATCGGCCGGAATTGTGTTGATCTTCTCATTCCCTTTTTCTTTGAAAATGAATTTTGCCCCGTTTGTTGAACCTGGTTTTATGTCTATTGTTAGCATTTCATCCATTTGCATTGCTTTACTGTAAATTTGATCAAATCTTTTGTCAAAGATCTTTTATTAAAGCTTAAAATTTGTTTTATGGTCTATACGATGAATTTGTTATTCTTCATCAATAGAAAAATTAACATGACTATTGCAAAGAAATAAAAAGAGAATATCATTTGCATCAGCCCCTACATTATTGTAAATTTTAACAACGACCCTCAATTATTCAAAAAATCTCAAAAATAATCCACACCATTAACTTTTCTCTAACGGTTAGACAATAAGATGTTCGCTCATTAATAACAGGGAGAATTTAAAAAAAAATTTAATAATAGAGGTTTTTTTGTAGTTTTAGATAAGATAGGGATTTTTTTGCAATTTAGGTATAATGCAGGATTGTTTTTTTTTTTTTGCAAATTTTCGAAAAAAAGACACTAGTAAAAGGAGAGAGAGAGAGAGAGAGAGAGGTACCCTCTACGGTCAAGAACGTCCCTTTTAAGCAATATACGCTTTACAGTCCCTACATACAACTCCTCAAGAGTACAATTTATACAACACTCAATTGGCGCAACTTTTATTGCAGATTCTCGTCCAGAGAGAGATGTGAAAAAAGAATCAGTGAAGAAGCCGTAAGGAGAAGGACCTCGCCCGTTATTAAAATCATATTTTGCATTCTTTTGTGAAACCTTCAATACCTCCTGAATAAAAGAAGAAATATGGTTTTTACAGTGATACAAGAACTTCTCTTTCAGGAACAGAGCGTAAAATAAACTTGGTTAGGGGTGTAAAAGTTCGGATCGGATCCGGATAGTGGTCATATCAGATCATATTCATATTTTTTTTGGATGCGGATCCGAAATGTCCCGGATCAGAATATGGTTCGGATATTAAACAGATCTGGAAACAGTTCAGATATTTCGGATATGGATACAGATCCGGATTTTATTCGGATAATTAAAACAGATATTTAGTACTGAATATAAATATTTATTCTATAATTCTTAAATATCAATATATATAAAATACACTAAATTTTAATAACAAGAACCTATTTTTTACTTCATAAGTATTATCACAACTTGATAAAACTATATAAAATATTAAAAAAACTCAAAAATATATGAATAAGTAAGAAAATAATCATAAATTCGCTTTATAACGTCTTATTATACTTTAAACTAGTACATTATTATTTTTTTATTGCTAAGATAGGATTAAACAAAAGGATTCGGAAGAAATAACGCGAAGAAAAAAAAAAAAAAAAATCGTGATTGAGAAGGTTATAGCACTAAAAGCCATTGAAATTGATATTTGATATATGAGAATAATCCGTTTTGTTATTTATTGACTGCAAATTGGATAGGGATTAAAAAAAACTATATGAGTTTAGGAATTCCAATATTTTTAAACATTATTAATCTTATAGATATTTATAGATGTGTATTATTAATTTTATGGATATTCCAATAAAAATAATATTTAGGTCAAACAATGGGTGCCCGTATTTGAAGATACCAGTCAAATACGGGTACATATTTTTAAAATATATCCGGATCCGGATCTGTCACTACAATCCAATACCGGGTCCGGATCCGAGGATCTGGATCTTTTTCGGATGCGATTTGGGTCGGTTCGGGTAATATCCGACACCCCTAGGCCTAAGTTCTCTCAAGATTTTGAAAAATTAGTATACATCAGTACGGTTTTAGTAATTTTTTTTTCGATTTTGAAAAATATGCATATATATATATATATATATATATATATATATATATATATATATATATATATATATATATGAGGATGATTAAACAACTTATACAAGTAAAGTCCGGATTTTGCCCGTGATGTTGCTTGTGACCAAAATTCATCAAAAAATCAAATTTTAACCGTACGGATGGAATATATATGTTTTGAATATGATGTAGATTAATTTTCACAAGAATCAGAATATTATATCATTGCCATCATGCATCATCAAAATTTATCAAAATATATATAATATGTATTATATATATTTTGATGAATTTTGATAATATATGATGGTAATGATATAATATTCCGATTCTTGTGAAAATTAATCTATAACATATTCAAAACATATATATTCCATCCGTACGGTTAAAATTTGATTTTTTGATGATATATGTAGTATTTTAGTCACAAATAAAATCCGAACTTTGCTTGTACAAGTTATTTAGTCATCATCTCTCTCTTTATATATATAGAGAGAAATGCTAAAAAACATACGTATGTTGCAACATACGTTTTATTTAAATACCCGTAAAGTGGTTATAAAAATAAAAATTCAAATTTCAATCGTACGGATGTAATATATATGTTATGAATATATTGTGGATCAATTTTCACAAGAATCAGAATAATATATCATTGCCATCATGTATCATCAAACTATTATTCCGATAAATATTTTGAATTGTTCTGCATATTTTGATGATATATGATGGCAATGATATAATATTCTGATTCTTGTAAAAATTAATCCACAACATATTCATAACATATATATTGCATCCGTACGGTGGAAATTTTTATTTTTATTTTTTTAGTACGTATTTTGGGTGTGGCTAAAAAACGTATGTTGTGCATATGTATGTTTTTTAGCCACACCCATATATATATATATATATATATATATATATATATATATATATATATATATATATATGAGGATGACTAAATAACTTGTACAAGCAAAATTCGGATTTTACTTGTGACCAAAATACTACATATATAATCAAAAATATAAATTTCAACCGTACGGATGGAATATATATATTTTGAATATGTTGTAGATTAATTTTCACAAGAATCGGAATATTATATCATTACCATCATATATTATCAAAATTCATCAAAATATTATATCATTACCATCATATATTATATTTATTTTGATGAATTTTGATGATACATGATGCCAATGATATAATATTTCGATTCTTGTGAAAATTAATCTACATTATATTCAAAACATATATATTCCATCCGTACGGTTGAAATTTTAATTTTTGATGAATTTTGGTCACAAGCAAAATCCGGACTTTCCTTGTACATGTTGTTTAGTCATCCCCTCTCTCTCTCTCTCTCTCTCTCTCTCTCTCTCTCTATATATATATATATATATATATATATATATATATATATATATATATATATATATCAATGTTTTAAATTGCGATATAGTACTCCATAGCGGATTGATTTTTTTTGTAGCGGATTGCAGTAGCGGACGCTATGGCCTTATATCGGACGTGCAATATAATTTGTAATTCACGTAAAATTTTCAAAAAATTAATGATAAAAATATGATCATAATAAAATTTTAATATAAAAAATTCCCAATACCATAAATATTAAATAAAATATTATAATTATTTATCATAAAATAACATGCAAAATTCATTCTCCATAACTAAATATATCGTATAATTATCCAAAATGAATACACGAATATTAATTATCCAAAATAAGCAAAAAAAAATGCAAAACTAACACTTTGATCGTTATAGTGGCCGTTATAGCCGCTATTTGAATGTTATTTGACCGCTATAGCGGTACTATAACACTCAAAACGCTATTTTAGTTATATTTTTATTACGTATTGCGTATTAGGTCAAATTGGCTATTGCGCAAAATTATATATATATATATATATATATATATATATATATATATATATATATATATGTAAAATACTAATGGCGTCGGTTTTAGACATTGCAACTGGGTTGGGAATCGGAGCTCTTCTCTTCCTTCTATTGAGTCAAATTGTGGTAATGTCAACCAGTAAATGCTTCTGTTGCGGCATTTGATTGAGACCTGGTGGAGCTCGCTCTTGTGCTATATTCTTTTTCCTCTTTACCTGGTAATTTTACTTTCACCCAAATATAACATAATTTCATCTCAAATTAGGATGTTCTATCAATATTTTATAGCTTAATTGGTAATTGCAGTGTCTAAAATTGGTATTTTTTATATTAGCTCTATTACAATTTCTCTCTCTGATATTCAACTAAAGTTTGATTAGACGTAATGAATTACGTTTTCTAATTTACATGTTAGCATTCATAATAGGAGAGGCATGTCTCCTGGGCGGATCAGTACAGAATGTGTACCACACGTGGTACAGAACCTGTTCTTTCTGAACCCACCGAACTGCCAAACTCTCAGAAAAGACATTTTTGCTGCAGGAGCGGCTTTTCCTAAATTGGAATTTTACTAGCAGCAAACAATGCAATCAGATCCTTGATTGGGTTGTGAGCAAGTCGGATTCTTTTTCATTAATTTTAATTTGTTGAATTTGTCAAGTCGGATTCTTCAAAATTTAGGCATTTCATTGCACATTTGAGTTCAAATTGATTGAATCAGTTCTTAATTACAAAAAATGAGTGTAAAGTGACTCTAATTGGGTTAAATTGAGACTACTTGCAGAATTGATATCTAATTAACCCTGTTGGGATTCAATTACTGATATTTAGCCAAATAATGAACCTCAACTCATGATTTATTGTAGTTCAATTGCACATTCTACAAACAAATAGCCAAATTACCCATCTTTCATGATCATATTAATTTACCTTCAATTTTGTAAAAATTACAGGAAAGACCCTAATTACAGAAGAATGGTAATAGCGTGTTTCATTCGGGCTGTTTACCTTTTAGAGCTCGACAGGCAAGAGCAAAAGGACGAAATAATGGCCTCGCTTCAAAATAGCATAAACCCTTCAAGTAAAGAATGACCCAAACCCTAATTGACGAAAGAGACGGCTCGATTTACGGCGCGATTTTCGAGTGGGACCGTTATGCCGCCATGTCAGACGTGGTATTTAATAATTATTAGTATTTTATTGTAATAATAATAAGCTATCTATTATGTTAGTTTTATCATTATCTATTTTTATGATTAAATTAGGAAGCATTTCAATTTTGTGATTCATTGTATCATGAAGTGAGATAATTTATTTTCTTTTATAATTGATTCCAGTAGAAAATTGTTTATGTGCCATGACTTATAAACAGCCTACTAGTATTTATACTGGGAATTAAGAATCGAATAATAATTTATTTTCTTGAGTTATTAATTTATGGTCTTTTTAAGTTATTAATTTATTTTTATTTTTTAATGTGTAGTTAAAGGAAAGGAAATTTTAGGAATGACATGCCAAATTGTATTTGCAGATGGTGAAATGACTGTTGATGGATTTTATCCGTCTAGTGACTAAATAGCGACTCTAAATTCTCTTACTTTTGTTGTTTTTATGTAAATTCTCTATTTTTTTTAGTTATTAATTTTTTGTGTAAATTTGAAGGGTTTTGGTTTGTACTAAGTTGAAGTGTTGAATATTGGTGGTGCGTATGACATTATTATATCAAAAATATTACATAAATACATAACATTATTAACTAATGATTCTTTAGGACTAGAAAATTTGAATTTTGAAAATATGTATGAAATCTCTGGTTACTAAAAATCTTTCTAAAATCTAAGATGTATCTTTTTGGACAAGGAAAACATACATGGGTATTTGTGAGTGTAGAGAGAGAGAGAGAGAGAGAGAGAGAGAGAGAGAGGGCGGTGTGTGGAGAGAATAGAGAGAGAGTGAGAGAGATCTGTAGGAGGTGTTTCATTTGGGGGAGAAAGGGGAAATAAAATGGAGATGTAAGTATAAAAGAGAAGTGGAGAGGATAGATAAGCAGGAAATAAGGGGGAGAATATTGAAAACGATATTAATAAATAAATGACAAAATTATCCCTATTAATTGGATGGTTAAGATTAAATCTTAATTAGAAATTTAAATCTTGCTTTGGGTAGGAAATAAGAGCTCATATATTTATATCATCGCCCTAAATTTTTGATTTATTTTTTTCATTAAGCCATCCTCCTTTTTAGATCTTTATCAAGATCCGTCACTACTAGTGACATTCCCATTCCCATGATAGAAGTCTTGAATAGTGCAATTTATATAATACTCAACTGATGTATCTTTTGAGGGACTCCTGAAGATAGAGTGCAATAAAGAGTCCATGGATGGATCAGATGGATATGTTCTTGATGATCCTTGGCCAAAGAGAGATGAGGGTGGAGAAGCATTCGAAGTGAATCGGCTTGAGGGTATAGTGCGAACTGAAGATGAGTCCCATTCGTCCTTTAGCGCCTAATAAAAAGGAGATTGATTTCAAAGTGATAAAAAACAATATTAATATTTGGTTGAACAAACGAGAAATTAGAGTAGAGTACGGGCATTAGAGGAAGTAAAATCCAGTAAATTACGTGAAAAAACAAAGAAGATACCAGAAGTTGACTCATTTTGGTTTTTCCTTCAAAACTATCTGTATTATTTTTTGGGAAATATATAAGCACGAAGGCACTGTAGCACGACGGTATTATAGATATACTGTTTTGTCATTTTATATATTGTTTTCTCATTTTTATATACTGTTTTGTTATTTTATATAGTGTTGTTTATTCTTTATGTGTTTTTTATTTTTTTACTTTTATATATTATTTTTCCCATTTTATATACAGTTTTCATTTTTTATGCATATATTGTTATTAGAAAATAAATTATATATATTGTTATTAGAAAATAAATTATATATACTATTATGGGATCCGTCGTGAACAGTCGTGCTCTAGTACCGTCGTATTCTAGCAGATCCCTTGTTATTTTCTTTTGGAAAGACATAATCAAGATCTTTTCATAGTCAACAAGGTTAGAGATCCAAGTAGAGCCGGGGCAAAAATTGACCCAATTGGAAAACTCACCCCATCCAAAAACCGAGAAGACCGAACCCCAAGAATCTGAAACAGGAACAACTCGTAGCTAAAATAACTCGAAACTAAATGACCTGCCTATCTGACTCGGAAATAACATGACTCTTTTACCTTACTACTCAAAATATCCCAAAATTAAGAATTTTATAGTTTTATCTAATAAAATTGATACGAAAACATTGAGTAACTCAAATAACCCAGAATGCCAATTTGGATGACTCGTTATTCTTGAGCCGAGTGACAATGCCAAAACTGACTTGGGACCTCAACTCAATTGACCCGTGACTTAAACTCGAATAATCCAAAATCCGTTATGACTCATAACCCGAGTGATCCGTGACCAAACGCCTCATGATCATAACAACCTGCGACCTGAGTTAACCCTAATCCGAGTTGACCCCATCCAGGCTGTTTGCCACCTTGGTATAAGGATCAGGTGAACAGAAAATTTTACAATAATCCCAAATTTGAAAACCAACTTGGATTTTGCAGTAAAAAGGATCAAAACATTCCAGTAACTCGTCACAAAATTAGATTAATCACCAAATGTTGGATCTCAAGAGCAGCAGAGAGCTATTTTTTAATTTTTACTTTCAAAGCAAATTAGATGAGAAGTTAACCAAAAAATCAACTTTATCTTAAGAATAAATTATATTCTAGTAGGTCGCCCCATTAAATCCAGAATGCAGGCCAAAAACAGAGCCAAAATTACAAAAAATTGTTTAACACAAAAAAAACTACCTTGTAAGCTTCAGAAATCTTCTTAAATTTTTCTGCACATGCTTCCTTATCATCATTCAAATTCTTATCGGGGTGCCATCTCTTCGCGAGCTCTTTGTATGCCGTCTTTATCTTCTCGATCGATGCATCTTGACCCACCCCCAAGACCTTGTAATAATCCATCTATCTCAGTTTTCCATCTCGTCGTTTTTCATGTTTGCTTTCATTTTGTGGGTCTGCTTGCTATGAATTAGGTATAGAAAAATAGAATTCAAGTTACAAAGTCGTCCATGGAAACTGTCCACTAGGTTCCGTCTGTGAGAAGGCTAAGTAATAAGAGAGCATAGGAGGAAGAACAATTTAATATATTAGCTGTTTTTTCTAAGGGGGGATTTCATATTTGCCACTGAAAAAGTTAAAATAATGCCATTACAATAACTTCACACTACTAGCGTCGCTCTAGTTTGGTATACTATTTTATGAATTTTACCAATAAATAGGACATTTATTTTTCCAATGTAGTTGTAAAACGTGCTATCAAGGTATATTTTGATTCGCACAATGAAATAGAAGCATAGTTTTCATGTCATTCTATAAGAAGTCTCAATATTTTTACAATTTATAATCATTTCTAACGTAACAATGCCATGGAAAAAAAAACATATAAAAAACTCTCTTTTATTCTTGAATATATATTTAAGGTGATAAATCTCAAAAAAAAAAATTTAAGGTGATAAGTGATATAAATGATTATTTGATAATTTTCTCATATAATGCAAGGTCTCATATAGAAATATGTATGAAGACTAAAATTTCATTAAATTTCTGAAACTTAAGATTACACATGAAAATTTAATTTTAACTGTCACTCAAAATGTAAGTAGTTTTGGTTGGTAAGTCGTTTTCCTTTTGATCTTTTATAGGGTATAAAGAAAATTATACCTGACAATATTAGGGCAACAGAATTATAATTTTTTTATCTATACGTGTGTTGTACTTAACTTTGCTAAGATTTACCAAGTTTCTTGATTATAGGGGTCAAATCGATATTTTCATGTTTTATAGAGGTGTGACTATATAAATAGTTCTGGGGCAATATAATATTCTTACTTCGTTCCGGTTCTTCCACCAGATGTATCATGTCTAAAAAGAAGTTAACATTAGAAAAAATTATATAATTATATAATTATGTATTATGACCTATTACCATCTCCTATCAGTCTTCATATAAAAATAATTTCCCAATTATTTAGAAGTGATGATATCTAAGTTAATATTAAATAATTATATAATAATATAATAGAACTCATCACCGTCTCATATCACTCTTTATAAAACAAATAATTTCCCAATTTTTTATTAGTGATGATATGTATGTTAATATTAAATAATCGGGAAACTTGCAAAAAAGCCCACATTATTAAAAATTGCAAAAAAGGTCCTGCACTATTGCTAAATTTGTAACAAAGTCCATACCATTAGTTTTTCATTAATTTAATCACTTCAAAATTATTTGTAAATACAAAATAACAATTTTTCGGAAAATTATTTTTCTTAAAAAATTGTTTTAAAATCTATTATTAAGAAAATTATTTTTTTGAAAAAAATTTGCCAATGAAATTTTTATTTTTTGGACAAAAAAATTGTATCAGAAAAACTTTTGTTATGAAAACATATTTTTTAACAAATTATATTACTGAAAAATAATATATATTTTTTTAATATTATTTTGTAAATACTTTTATAAAAAATATGTTTTCATAATTTTTTAAAAACTTTTCTAAATAAAACTTTTCTAAAAAATAATCTTTCAAAAAATATATTTACAATAAAAAATTTCAGAAGAAAGTATCCTTCTCGATAAAATATTTTTCTAAAAAATTACTTTTCTTAAAAAAAAAATTTCTAAATATGAAATATGAAAAAAAAAATTCTTACACATAGTTTTCCAAAAAACTTGTTTTCTGAAAAAGGTACATTTTTCCTAAATATATTTTTAAGAAAAATATTTTTCAAAAATATTATTAATAATAGTTTTTAAAAACAAAATTGTAAGAAAATATTTTCTAAAACAATAATGTTAATAAATATTTAAAAACTTGTTTTCAAGTGATTTAACTACTATAATTAATGGCGTTAGTTTAAATCTAATGATAAGGGTTTTTTTATAATTTTAACGATAATGCAGGGGCTTTTTTGCAATTTCCAATAATGCAGGGGCTTTTTTGCAATTTAGGCATCATGAAGAGGCTTTTTTACAAATTTTCCTAAATAATTATATAATATAATATGTTACACTCCTGATCCAAATAAATGACTAAAATATAACAACCGCCAAAAGGCAATTTAACAAGCATCCACATAATCTCTAAATTACAATTTTTAAACTTAACAACAACCTAAAATCCTAAAATTGAGACTATAAAGTTCTCATTTATTTAAAGTAACTATTAAACTAAATTTAATTTGCTTAAGACGCCACTCCACCCGCAATTCCCAAGCTAAAGATTAAAACCTGGGCACAACATAAAAGTAAGGGTGAGTACTGACTCAGTAAGGTAAGAAAAGAGGCTCAGCCGCATACACAAAAATATGATGTATATAAATATAGTTTATAAAAAAAATAAAGTAACGAAGAGTCGATTGCATAATTTATAATAGTAATAATATAGTAGTTATAAAAATTGTTTTCATTTCGGGATATTAACTCATTTCACCTTCCACACACAACACACACTAGATCATGCTCCGTGGCATCGAGTACGCGCACAGATACAAGTCTTTCCGAGCTCGTTATTGGGTGATCAGCGGCCCTACTTTCGCTCTACTAAGTATGGCTTCTCACCTAGGTGAATCAGCGGCCCTGGTTTCGCTCTACCAGGTACGGCTGTATTACCTCTGCTTTTTCACACATCTCACTATACCCCGTATCTTAAAATATCTTTAAATATTATCTTTAATTTCTTTTATTACTAAAATATTAATTTGAGCCATGTAAGCTCTATTTCATAATTAAAAGTTATATATTCAATATTCGGTATTATCATTATAAATACTCATAATATAAATACTATTTATACGGAAGAACAAATATAGCCAAAAGGAAAAGCATATGCGGGCAAAACCTTACTTGAATAAATGCAACAACTAGCAACTCTCACGCGAAATCTCCGGCTTTCACAAACTCTGGAGTTTCCTTCGCAACTCTTTCAACTTCTTGGTCTTCTTCTAATACGAACTCCTTCTCACGCGAATCTAATTATTTAATTAATACTAATTACTATTCGATCTCGAAATTCGTACCGACTTAAATCTGATTATTCCCGAAAAAATATTTTCTGGACCTTAAATGCAGAAACTAACCTTACCAATGATCCCGGAATGACCAAAAACATACAGATCGACTATTTATTTGTGAAAATTGGAGTTATGGTTAAAAAAATATAATTAAAACAAATTTCCTTAATAAATCGAATTTGAAATTCTAGCTTTT